>JAFBMS010000085.1:503798-558798 GCA_019788955.1 Albula glossodonta
AAGACTCATTTCAGCATTACTAACAATGACTACTAACAGTTTCCTACACCAAAAGAGTCCAGATATCCACAGTTCTTTCTCACATAAACTTTCACTCTGTGATCTGAGCCAGATGGTGAGAACGTGGAGAGAACCGTCAGGAGTGCTGTGTTTGTGTCTCTCTCAGGGGTGCTGTGTTTGTGTCTCTCTCAGGGGTGCTGTGTTTGTGTCTCTCTCTTTTTTTCTGTGACTCAACCCTGTTCAGCACACCACAGCGTTCTGTTAAACAACTAGTTTTGCATTTCCTCTATAAACATGGTGTGTAACCAATCAGAACTTGAAATGCTAACAAGTTTGGTGTTTTTCCCTGCAGTTCAATCCCATTTTGTATGTTGGTTTTGAGGAGGGAGTTTTATGAAAACAAGACACCTCTCCTAGCAGCAAGCTGGGGGGAAACGTAGATGTATTTAAAAAAAAAAACAAGTAAGATTCATTATCATCAAAACATTGAATTTAATTTCAGAAGAGAGTATCCTACGGCACGATCAGACCTTTGCATAAGAACTGTTATGAGACACCTGTGTAAATTGAATTTCATTTTTAATTAACAGAAAATGGGCTTTAATTAAAACTGCAGTAGGCTGAAAACTACTCCTTTCATTTTCATCACAGGAGTTAATTCCAAATGCTAACTTGATAGACTTTGAATAATTCCAGTGCCATTGCATGTCCTATTTATTTTCAATTTGTCTTGCTTTTGGGATGTATATTAATTATTGTTCAGAGGAGGACCAGAGGAGTAGAATCGACTGATTTTCATGACCAGCAAACTGAGGACTCAGAGTATAAAATTAAAGGTTGTCTGTTTGTTTGATATGGTTCTGCTAAGTTAATTACACAGTGTGTGTACTTTAAATGGTATGGGGGAACTCTCTTGCGAGGTAGTTAATTTCAAACATGTCCGATAAGGAAAACGATCATATAAACTATCAATCCGCATCAGAGCAGCGATGTTTTGAGACCTGTTTTGTGCATATAACTTTACCTTTACAAAACCGAGAGGGGAACTGTACTTGCACTTGAAGGCAGAAATAACTTTGACTGCGTGAATTGAATCAAACCTCATGAGACGAGGCCTTCAGCTGCTAAACAGTCTCAATGCAGAGAATTTAAAACATACTAAAAACCTCTCTGTTAAATACATCAGCATGGATGAAGGTCATGTTTTTGTTCTATTGTATGTATGTATATTTGAGTGCATCTGAATAGCTGTAGGAGGCTTACGTGTTGACGGTGTGGGGGTGTTGGTTAACTGAATGTATGTGTTCGGGGTGAGTGTGGAGGAGGAAAGTGGAGAGTGGAGAGTGTTGCATTCACTCACAACATTGTGCCAGATGCCATTGAATGAATGTGGACTGCGGGTCTTTGTTCTCTGTAGTGCCCTCTGAAGTGCCTTCAAGCACTCAATGGCGTGATGTCACTTCCCCTGTACTTTCTCCTGAAGTCTTCCTCTGTGCGGTAATTACCCCCCCCCCACTGCTTCACCCACAGCTGTCTTCACAGAGAGCTCCCTCCCCAACGTACAACAGTTGCTTCTCTCTCTTTCAAGGACATTGAGGTTTCATGTGTAGCTTCCACAAGATTCCTCTCACTTTTACCGTATGTGACCTTAATGTTTAACCAGATGCCTTCAGCAGAGGTGAGGTCAACAACTCTTTTGTTATGATAAACCAGGACACATTTACACTTACATTACATTATAGGCATTTAGTGGATGCTCTTATCCAGAGCGACTAACAACACAAAGTGCATTTCTTTCAGGACAAGGATGTTAAAGTGCTAGAGGGGGTAAAAGTCTCAAGTGCCAGGAGGGTTACACAAATGCAGATAAGTAATGTTTCATTTCAGCTTTCTGCTTCTGACCTTGTAGTCAGTCTGACATACAGTAAGCCCTGAACTTAAACGGGGGGATACAGAAACTGTCCTTGAATCTCTGAGAGCAAAGCTGACTTCATCCAATCACCATCATCATCTTATTTGATGACACCGGTCTAAATAACGGTAATATAAGTGCTATTCGTGTAGTGGCTATTCAGTAGCCGCTTCACACTTTTCTATGACCTAAATCCAGGTTCAACATTCTCTTCAGCCTCACTGTTACCTCATCACTTACATGGGAGGTTACATCGGCACAGGTAGGGGAACTTGTTGCAAAGTTATTCCTGATTTATGTTGCATATGTGCATAATAACATGTAGTAGAAATACAATGTAACAGAAATATAAATATGGGTGAATTGAACATCACAAAATGCTGAAATAATGTGGATTTTAAGAAAGGAGAAACATCACCTTGACCTACAGTCAAAAGTGGAAACTGTCTGTATTTATCTGGCTAATGAGAAAAGGAGAGAGGGAGGGTGGGAGGGAGAGAGAGGGAGGGAGGGAGAGAGAGAGAGAATGAGGGTTGAATATAGGTGCCATAATTAGCGGGTTTAAACAAATGTCATGGTTTTATATCCCTTTGAAAACTTGACATGTATCCCTATAAAAACTGATAAATAATATCTTTCTTCACACTCACCCGTTCACACACACACACACACACACACACACACACACAATGGTCAGGTCAGATAATGGTAATGCTGCTTAATTAACACTTAAACTTTTATCAATTAATGTACATTTGTCTTGATTGAATTTGTCATTTTTATTTTTCTGATCAATGTTTTCAAATCTCTTGAGTTTCTACTGCATTTGTTTTTACTATATTTGTTTATTTTCTTACTTAACCTTTTAAAGGCAGCATAAGCTGATTCAGTTTTCCATGGCAACTAAAACATTTCAACAAACCAAGGCACATGGTGAAAATCATGGTGAAAAAAAGGTAAGCTACAGCAATGACATCATAGATGTGTAAAAGTAATCCTTACATTTAAAAGAGGGTTTTTATTTTTCATTTATTAAAGTCAAATGTCATAGTTCTAAAAGGTGCAGGCTAAACCTTGTGATGAATGCAGAAACCGCTGAGGCAGGCTACAACCAGTAAAACTGATGCAGTTCACAGTGAAACTACAAGTTTTGCTTCATTATTTTTTTTTGACAATTTACCATGCAAATTCTAACAGGAGGTGTTCTTCTGTGCCACTTTGAAGTGTGGTGGGAAAATGCTGTTTTACATTAATGGTTTCTGGAGTTGCCGTAATGCGTTGCTATGCTGAGGGGGAAGTCTTTCAAAGTGAATTGTAGAATAACTCCTGAATTACACTTATTTGACCTGATCAGCTTGTAGCTGCCAGGCATACTGTAAACTTCACTACACCTGTCACTTTCACAGGAATAAAAGTTTACATTGTTTTCCCTGTGATACCTACATAAATCACCTCTATAATCACTGGGTTTTTGAAAAGAAATGTCTTTACATCAAACAAAAACTCTAGTTCTGTTTGACTGTATTGATTCCAGTTAAAACAAGTCTGAGCAAGCTAAGGTACTGAGTTATAGCGCTTGGGGCGAGTCTGAATTTTTGTTGAGCACATAGAAAAAGCACGGCCAGAAGCCGACCCCATGGGCTGTGTTCGGAGCACAGACGCACAGTCGCTGCGCAGGGGGGAAAATCACTGGGCGAGGCGGGCACAACCGAACACCGAACTCTGCACGCGCATATCAGGAACTGCTACAGGCTACAGTCACCATGCCACAAAGGCACAACCAGCTTAGGTGTTGCCAGGTAACCACAGCAACCTTGACATACCCTCTGACGGTATTCCTTACACACTAAGAAAGCAAGGTACAGTGATGGACTTAAAAAGGTGCGTATGCTTTGTTGCTCCAGCTGTACACTAGCAGGGTACGAGCACTGTACCTTTGAACATGGGCACATTTGATTTTGTACCTTTAAAATTAAACAAAGCTCCACAGTTATCACCTTAAGGACCATTTCCATACCTTATAGGGTACTTTTCTGACAAATGTACCACTGGGTGCAGAAATGATACTCCCATTTCTGTGTGTGTGCCACAGGTAAATGGCAGTAGAATGGGTACTGAACACTTTATCCTACACTACTGTGGATTATCAAAACATGACACAGGGAGGTGAGCTAGCTAGTCAGACGCTGTCCTTTTTTACAGCAATGTTCACCCACTTGAGGTTGCCTCTATAACAACCCAATGTAATGGGTGGCATACGCTCGAATTTAGGCCCACCTGGTTATTTTTACAGCGATTACATAAACAAACCATAAATGGAATAGAGTCTTTATGAAATTTAAAAAGCAAGACACACATTTTTTTTCAGCTGGTTATGTAAAAGACAAAAAATGAAATGGATTTGCACTTTAGTATAAACATTAAACATATATAGCAATTTATAGACTAAAATGCAGGCCCCAGGCCTCCTTTTGCTACGACCCCTCTGTGGGGTCCCAGGGGTCCCAGGGTATGATAGCTTCAGGCCCCCGAACAGATGAACCTGGTGGATCAGCCTACCCATGAAAAGGGAGGGAAAAGACAGGCACCCTCGAAAAATCACAACAGAAAGATATGCACTAAACATCGCTAACTGTCCAAGACTATCTAAGTTCCTAAAAAAAACCTAACTTGATAACCAGAATGACCCTAAATTGTCTTGATCGGATATAAAGTGTCTTCCACGACGGGCTCTGTAGATGCGCCTCACGTAGATCACTCACCAAAAGCAGCCTTTTAGTTAAGCTTTTAAGCTCGCTCAGTTAGCCTGGATCCACCTGTCTTTCTGCAAGGCACTGTGGGAGCAGTCAGGATCACTGCATCACCCATTGACTTGATTGCTGTGTACCTCTTTGTTTTGACAGGGGTATGCAGCAGATAAGCCCCTTCCATTCAAATATTTCACTTGTTTCTCCATAATAGTAAGTAGATGGCATATAATCCAAATGATGTGATTCTCTGACATCTCCCTGGATAATTATATTACAACAAACAGACCAGCTTGATAGCTCAGAACAAAGTTTTCCCATATCCTGTCAGCAGGCAGCCGGCAATGTGTGGATTAGAAAGGATGGTTTTATATAGAGAGGCGTTGCAATGACTTCAAAGTAGGGATACGATGAATAGTCTACTGAAAATGCAACAGAACTGTGCAACAGTAGATCTGAAAAAAGTTTTAAAATCTGTATTATAAAACTGTTATCATGCACACATCAATTGTATGGATTAAGATTTAACTGGCCCAACCAACCAAATCCTCTTTCAGAATTCGCAGGCACCAATTAAATTACAGACAGCCAACATGCAAAACAATCTGTACTATTTCAGATGGTCTACTAGAAATAAAAAAAAATCTCTTTTCAATGATGATCTGGCCAAGACAGACGTTTTACAATGGGCCCACCCTAATGAACTGAGAATTAGAAACATATTACTGATTTTTTAAAACATAAATTCAACACTCTTGAACTCAGTACTCAGTAGTTTAATGTAAGTACATGAGAGAACAGCAGGCTAAAACCATGCCAAACAGAGCAACGTCCTCTCTTCTCCTTGAGAAGTCCTATTCTGCATAATTTATTTAACTTGTTCCTAATAAGGGGTCATGGTTGGACAAAGGTGAATGAATTTCATTCTAAAAAACTCCTCAATGAACACCATTCCAACATATATCAGGGCTATTATGATGTATGTTTAGTGTCTTATAAACTAATCTACAAAACAGAACATTACACAAAATGTATAAAAATACAAACTATATTTTTTGGGTATCAAGCATTTACAAGCAAGGAGGCCTGGGGTTATTGCAAAATTTAAAGGTCCTTGCGAATGAATAAAAGTAGTGAGTGTATCATTATTAGCTGGGGGGAACTTAATTTGCTATTGAGCAGTGAGGTTGAAAACAACTAGGACACACTGTTCTCCAACAGGAAGACATAACAAATGAAAAAAATGTATCTGCTGTAACAGCTACCTACAAGGATTTCAGTAATATCTTCTGCCAGCAGACCTTGTCATTCACTAATAAAATATATGCACAACTCTTTATAAATAAAATATAAACCTTGATTTGCTGATATCAAGCATTGACAAGCAGAGAGGCTTGGGGTTATTACAAAATTAAAGTTCCTTGTGAGTGAATAAAAGTAGTGAGTGGTTTGAACTTTATTATTATTAGTTGAGTAAAAAGATATGGTGTTTTTTTTATTGGACATATTTTTTTTATTATCACATTCTGCAGTATGGCTAGGGTTTAGAGCTGTTTCATTCTGGCTGCAGTATGTCATTTAATGGCAATGTCATTTTTGAATAAGGGCAAGATAGTGACCACAAATCTTTTCTGCTGCCCTCTTATCTGTGTGGAGATACCTTCAGTGTGAGCATGGTTGTGATTGGTTAACTGTGATTTAGTTAAATTCAGCGCATTCACAAAAACTCTGTGGAGGTCATTTCCCTAAACAGACAAAACGCTGGGCCGTCTGCCGCCTTTGAGGTGCATGAGAGCAGTGAATGCATAGTCCCTGGGGGCAAAAAGTACACTGCCCTCTGTGTGCACTTCTCACAACTGTGCCTGGATATGTGAATAGCAGAGCTTTCAGAGTACAAAAATAAAGTGTAGGTTATCTACCAGACTGGAGCTCTGTACTGAGACATGACATTTTCTCTCAAAAGCCTTTGTAATACTCCAAGACCCTGGCAAAATGTAGCCTTTAATTTTTCCATGAAGACTTGGTGACACATCCTTGTTTTCTTTGTATCTATAATATATCTATAATATATACATTTGTATCTATAATATATACATTTTTGTAGTTATATTACATAGCATTACTTCTTTCAGATTTAAGTTGTTCAGTACAATTCTATGAAATTACAAATTCAGCAGTGTACTAGTGCAGCTGCTTAATTATTAATTTAGATATAAACAGCTAAACAAATAGATCCTTTTCTGTATTCCACCTTGTATACCGTTGGAATAAAAACAGTTTTAAACCCACTAGAGCAGCTAAAATTTGATTTTCTTGGGACATAACAAAATCTTAAATCAATAGTTTCAATATTAGGAATAACTCTTTGACTGATCAGAGTGATGCCTGGTCTCCGTCAAGTTTGATGGGGGAGGTAATGTGTATTTGTATTAAACAATAAAACACGCATTGGGAACAGCAGAGGAAACACGTCTTTTCGCAGGGGGAAATTCATTCGGCGAATAAGACCTGTCAAACAGATGGAGCACGTTCCCTTTAAGAGTCCATTGCTGGAAGTCAGCTCGCGGTGCCGCGCGCTGCCGTGACGTTTCCTCATTATTGTCGGCTCAAAAAACACAAGGCCAGGCCCTCGCCTTTTACCAGGGAGAATTACAACCTGGCAATAGTATCCGCACCGAGAGAGCCGTGTTTTTACATTTTCAATGGAAGTTTCCTCTCTTGATCAACGATTATCCAAAGAGAGAAATACACTCGTAAAAGACTGCTGTAGCACTAGGTCGACCGCTGGACTGACAGTGCTACAGATCGGAGCGGCAAATTCCAGGCAAAGCCCTGCACCAGGAGTGCAGTTTGGTATGACTGAAATCTTCACTTCGTTTTCTAAGAAACCATACCCTTAAAAAGCTACAGCTGATAGCATGACGATTCATCTTCTGGGTAGTCCTGTCTTCTCATAGACACATGCAGCGGTTCAGTATGGCTAGTTCAATTAGGACCGATTAAAATGGGATTTAATATTTTCCATTACTTGGACAAGCTACATGGCTAGCTAGCTTGTTATACTAGCCCATTATTATACACGTATTTGCTAGCGAGCTAACATTAGCTGTACTGACACCATTAATACTAATATTCCCTGAACACTCTGAATGTACGGATAACTCCATATTTAACCAGCACCGATTTAGTAAGTCTACTTCATGACGTTAACCACATTGTCAGTGTTAGTAGCTAGTTAACGGTAGATACAATTATTATTATTATACATCTATAGTATGACTAGATAAATATTCGTAGAACAATTAGCTGTCAGTATTTAATTTTGGCAGTAAGGTCCCGCGAAGCGATTGTCTTACAAACAGCTGTTTATCTTAAACTGACTATTTGGAGAAAAATGTTTTTTCCCTATTTCATGTCCAGTTGTCCGAGGACTAAGTTCATCACGCCCACCCCAGTGCTGAGACGCAGGACGGTAGCAGCACAGATGTCTGGCGGAAGATGGGATCAACTGAACAGCTAGGTACTCGTCAAATGATGACGTTTTTGTTGAGGGGTTGGAGCTGGAATTAAAGGCAAACCGAAACCGAACCACACTACTGCTAGAAAGTCAGCAAACATTAAAAAATGTTGGTTGTTCCCCCATTCCTTTTTTCATGGCGTGAAGTATTTAAAATTCAAATATTGCCCCATATTTTCCACGTAGTAAGTGCAGAGTGCCATTCAAAGGTTGTCCCGCTTGTGTATCGGAATGGTTGAAAAAGTTAATAAAGTGACACAAATATAGTCATACTGTACTTGACTACGGAAAACACATGAAACCATATGCATCTATCGCCTTCATATTAAAAACCGAAAATGATTAATTGAAATTGTAGACATAAAGCCATTATCATATCCAAAAGTTTGGCAAACCACTTATATGCTGAGAATAATTGCTGCTCTGAAAGGACAGCTGAAAAGAGCCATGATAATTGCAACCCAACTATTCATTTGCTCACAAAAGACAAAGAGCACGTAATTAAGTTTTGTTTATTGAAAAAAAAAAAAAAGAGGAAGTATTGCAGCTTAATCTGCCAGGAGGCCCATTAGGGATGTTGAATATGTTCATGTAAAAACCGGTCTGATTGTCTCTGGAGATGAATAGAGAGGAAGTGATGAATGTTCTTCAGTGGTTGCATCACGTGTGTTGTTTTTGTCCCCTCAGACATGGAGGTGATGACTCCTCTTATTGAGGAAACAGGACATTGCCCTGAGGACCTGTCCGAGGAGGATCACGATCTTGAATTGGTTCCAGTTCAGAGACATTATGAGCTGGGAAATCCTCATGGTATTACGTAAGTGTTCCTGATTCTGGGGGCTCTCTATGTCTGTGACAAGCTTCATCAAATTTATTAATCTTGTCTGTCCCCCAACATCCCCCCCACCCCTCCCACAAATGTCTGACTAACCCAAAAGGGTCGGGCATTTTTGCTTTTACACTCTGACCTTTGTCAGGAATTTACTGACCTGTGACTTCTAAAAGCACTTTGTATACATTAAATGGTACCACAAGAATTCCTTAGCTCAAACAACATGAAAAGAGTAATGGGAGGAAGGGGGAAATTACTATCCTGAAAACTGACAGCTGTAAAATTGATACGCGTAATAACAGGGGGGTCCTGTGGGTGTCAGGATGACCTTTCCATTGGAGCCGCAGGGAGGTGAGCTGAAGGTGTTCTGTGCCTTGGACTAACCCGAGTTATCGATTTTCAGGTTTTCACAAACCCTCATTCATCTCCTGAAGGGAAACATTGGAACCGGTCTGCTCGGCCTTCCCTTCGCAATGAAGAATGCTGGGATTATTGTAAGTCTATCTCAAACAGCACATTGTGGTGTCTTTGCAAGGGGGGTTGTGGAGAAGGCCATTTCTGCATTAGTTTAGTTTCTGACACATGACGTCACTGTTTTGGGCGTACTGAAACCTTATGGGCCGGTCCTGCCCTGGCACTTTTGTGTTTCTCTGGTGACCCAAGAGTGATATTCTGCAGAAAAAAACTTTTCATCTTCCTGTCAAGCTGTCATAAATAGAATCAGATGTTTCTCCACTCATTAGTGCCTTAGGGCCGGGGTGCATTAAAGGGAAGGATTTTCTGAATGATTTACGTGGTTCAGACCTGTTCAGTAGACACAAAAATGTTAATCAGTGTTATCAGTAGACAACAATGGGCCAGGTGTCATATGTTTTCATGGAGCCCGCCCAAGATTCCTGGCGGTGCTCCTGGTCAGACCTGAAGTCTTTTGCCATCGTTGAGTACCCAGAAAACAACTTTTATGACTATGAGTGCTATAGAGTAAGGGCTGTGCTCAGCACTTTTGGAACAATCTATTAAGGGCGGTGATGAATAAGACGAAAAGTCATATAATATGCCAAAGGTGTTGGAGATGCATGTTTTTTTTTTTTAGATAATTAACTTTAAGGAGAGGAAATGATTGGCAAATACTAATTAAGATGTCCAGTTTGTAGTTTGAGTTTTAAATGTTAAGGCATCATCTCTTCTAGATGTTTTCCTGATGACTAGCCTTGATGTTCTTTGCATAAAATTAATTACAGAAAACATTATCAGTAAGGATTATTCTTCCGGCTCCATCGATTTCCCAAGCTGCTGGGTCGTCAGGATTGTAGGAAAAATGATGGCGGTGATGGCTCTCTTGCCAGTGTGAGCCAAGCCTGGCGATGTGTTGATAAATGGAACAGAACTTCGTGTTCTGAGCTGCGCGTCCCGCCGCTGCTAGTGCTTAATCAGCCTCTGGTGCTGAGGGCCTCGTTGCTCACCTCGGGGTCGTGACCCACCTTCCAGCCATCCAGTCATCAGGGTCACAGAAACAACGGCCTTGGGCACTGATTCCAGGCCACCAAAACTCAAACTCCCATTTACTCATCACTGTCAAACCCTGGATGGCTGTATGGTGAACCTGCCTCCCTGGAGGGGGAAAAAAAAAAAAAAAAAAAAACTACAGTTGACCCTCCCACATTGCAGGGATTAGGGGATCAGCCCTGTGATGTGGAAAAACCACATAAAAAATATGTTTATAGTATTAAACAATGAAATACATTAATATTATACGTTATTAGCAGTATGCAGTTATGACTTTTTAAACTTTTGTATGTTTTCTTTACTTTTCGTCTGCAGTGCTACGCACAAGGCCAAAAAAATTCCCATTTAATTGTTTGTTGCCGACCCACAGGAAATCAAAGCCAAGATGTGGGAGGGTCACCTGCTGTTTGCATGCAAATCGGATCTTTTTATTACACTTCTGTGGTTGCAAATGAGGGTCAATAACATAGATGACTTAGTATCTCCGTCATTTCTAAGACCTGTTATAATTCTCGCAGTGCAAATAACTTCAGTGTGTATCTTATAAGTCCTGCTATGTAAACAAAATTAGTGTAGCTTTTATCGTTTTCTTAGTACAACCAACTTTCTTCTACTTGACACAACTCCTGGAGTGTAAGTAACGTTTTTATAGCAAGTACTGAATTATGTATTCTTGCCACCTCAGCATGTTTTTTGCAGCCTGATCTGAGCTAACTTCTGCTCTGTTCATCTGTGAGATCTGACCAATTGCTGGTTTAGGTCCCACAGCGCTCGCTCTGCTGTGGAATGTTAAATGATGAAACCGCACAGCAGTAAACACCCAGGCAGGGACATGTCTTCCTTATGAACTAATAAACACTGCGCTTCTGCGCTTTGATGAACTTATGTATTTATGTACGGCATACCCATGTACTCGGTGTGTTACGTTCTTGTTTGCTTGTATTATTCAAACACACTCTCTGTAGTGAGTGCTAATGTGGAGTTCAGTAATTAAAATGCATTTGGCCTCCCTGATCACAGTCTGAATCTGCGGGAGTTGCAAAAAGAGACCTTGAATAAGGGTATGAGTGGTATGGAAAAAAAAATGACCTTATTAAACTGGTTTAATTATTGTTTTATCGTTTGTTTGTGTGGTAGTTTGTGCACGCTGAAGAGGCCGCTGCTAATTTGCTGACAGTTTTTGAGTTGTCAACTTAGATGCCCTTACAGCAGTCGTGCATTAAACAACAGAAATGTAAATATTTTCTCATTGAGATGAGGCCGTTGTGTGGTTCCTGACTCTCAGTATGATTCTTCAGTGGAAACAGTGATGATCATAAGAACTAGAATGGTTTCTGCTGGGGAATTGTTTTGAGAGGCTGGGGTGAGGCACCACCTCCCCCTGCTCTGAAGAGGATGAGCTGAGGAGCTGCAGCCTAAGGGTGGGGCCAACCCCCTGGGATCCTTGCCCAGCCTGGGTGTAATGTTCCCTGGCTGCTGCTTTCGTGTCTGCCTCTCCATTTTAATTTCAATCACAACTTGTGGCTGTGAAGGGTTAACAGGAGGCTGGTCGGGCAGGAGATTTTAAGGCCTCCTTTTGGATGTTTGTAAACCCGCCTTGTGATGCAGATGGGAACATGTCTTGTGTAGCCTAATCTGTGTGCTTTTTAGGTGCAGTGTCTTCAACCAACTTAAGTCACTGCTTTTGACGCCTCCTGACTTTTGGGCCTCTCAGGATGCCGTAAGGGGTTGTATAAGCGATGCATTCATCTCTCAAAAACCCTCACACTTTCAAGGAACACAATCGAGAAGCGGAGGAGGTGGAGTATGAAACCCCAATGATTGAATATTCTACGCATGACCCATTTCTAACAAAAAGAAATATCTGTGCATCCTTCGAATGCTACAGCCAATATATGAAGTTGTTTTCCCAGAGGGTGTTCTGCTTAGCTTTGTACAGTCTGTCTTGTACAGCATTCAAAGGTCAAGGGGGCCTAATTCAAATTGAGCAATAAAGTTGTGATTTTTATCATGGAATGCATTTAATTTGACCTTTACCACAGAAGGTTGAGCATATGTCTTATCACTGTTCACAGTGCAAAGTGTGCTGGGGAGTGCCAGACAGACTGATCTCAGGTCAGTCACATCTTAATCAGGCCGGCGTTTAATCATCCTTCTTGTTTAATCGCCCTGCCACCGCTGGTTACCGGAATTCCATTGCCGGATGATCACGTGAGGCAGTTTTACCTCTTTGAAATACTGCCGTGGACACCGTACGATTTTAATCACAGGTTTCCAATCAGGTATCCCTCCGCCATCTATATCCCTATGATTTACCGTACCTGAGGTTGATTTGCCCCTTGGGGTATGTTGTGGGTCCAGATAAACAAGCCCCCGGTGGTGCGGACTACAAATAAATGCAATGAAACTGATTTAATGACCCTGGCACAATTGTAGAATCGGCTAACACAATAAACCAATGAGAGTGACCCCTTTCTTGAAGCCCCTCTGAAGAAGCACCGCACCGCGTGCGTGGGGGTGACGTCAGTCCGCGCTTCACTGGGATAAAACAGAAGAGACAGGAGGGAATTATGGTCAGTGCGCACAAACGTTGAGCGTGCTGTACTGTGCCGTATTTCATTTTAATGTTGTAACCATAGCAGACGAGGTCCTGGTGGAGTCGCACATCACTCTTCTCTAACTGATTCATTGTCCGTCTCCCAGCGGGTTTCTCTCCCAGTCAGGAGAATGCAACATCGGTGCTAAGGTTTGAGCTCCGGCTGTTTTAGCCTGGACTCCTGTGAGGACTCAAATCCCCCATTTTCACCAATTCAGATAAAAGAATTCTGATTTTCTGAACAGATATTTTCACTCACCAACCAGAAGTTTGTCTCCTGCAAGCGTGACACTAGTTGAATGTTGCTGATAAAGAGTTAGCTCCCAAGCCAGTTCTTGCATAGTTTGGCTTGATAGCTAAATGCTATGGGATTTACAATTTACATTTATTGTAGGGCCTCACACTCCATCTGTTATGGTTTCTTATAGGGTGGGCAGGGTAGCCGACGTCGTCCTCATCTGAAGAATACTCATGTTCATGTCTAATAAGTGAGCCTTCGTATTTCTGGGGAACATTTCACCCTCAACAAGCTAGCGAATATTGTGGTAGAGTCTCCATGATTTCCTGCACACACTAGTGTCACAAGGGAGCAATGGCGGCTTAACAATATCGGCTTTATAGAATATGACCAAATTTTACTCTGTTATAGCTGGATACAGATAAGAGCAAGACATTAGTCATTTTGTATTATTCTGTCTTCATAAAACCCAATGATTTTTGCTTCATATTTTGTCCAGATTTCAGCTCATGACTCTAGGTGGTACTGTTTTATGTATGACTGCTGGTAGGTCTACAGTGCAGTGTGACTTTATTATTATTAAAGTGCATCATGTAACATTATTCCACATGGTGAAATTCAGTGGTATTTGTGCATACAAAACAAAAAGTACAGAGATGAAAAACATCAGATACATGTAGGACAAGATGATGGTATATTACACTATCTGATGGGAAGGGGCTGACAGCTTGCTGCACTCTGCATTACCGGTGGCGTGCAATAGGAGGATACTGTTTGTGGGAGATAATGTACCCAAGGAATGGTAATGGCTGTAACAGTTGCACATGAACTAGGGTTTATTAAAGAAGACTGTGTATTTAATGGGCAGGTATGTGTTACAAGGTTTAAAATCTATTGCTTCAGCTTAGAATCTATTACTTCATGCAATTTGAGTCATTTTGTATAGTTTAGCTTATTGAATTTGATGTATAACGTAATAAATTGGTGTTTTTTTTTTTTTTTTTTTACCTCCTTGACCTATGCTTGTTTACAATTTTCAGTCTTTTTCTTGATTAAATTTTCCATATTTTTTGCTCTGTGATTTTTGGTCAGAATCTACAGTGACAGCAGCATAGTCCTAACCAAAATGTAAAAATGTCGAGCTTAGTTTGTGAGTGTGATTTAGTGTAATTGGGGATGTTTCAAGCCCAGTGGCAGGTGTTAGTTTTTTTTTTGTTTTTTTTTGTTACGTACGTTTGTAATGTACGTTATTTGTTATCCATTTATGTTCTCTGACTGGCAGTAGCCTGACATTAAGAAGATCAATGACTTCAGGGTGGACTTCATCATTTTATGCCTAGCGCTGAAGTGTAACACCACGAGTGTGTCACCTGAGAGAATTGCAGACCTTTAAATTATGCATGTAGGGTGTGGGGTGGTGTGGGGGTGGGGGGGTTGAGGGATGGAGTGCGTTAATCTTCGGGGGCAGGGGTGGTAGTGGCAGGTGGCAGGTGGCGCTGTTTTCCCTGACAAAATACATGATGAGGGAGTAAGTGTGAAAACCCCAGGGCCAGCGCACATGCATCGTTCGGCTGGGCACGGAGCAAAGTCTCTGGCTTATCTGGATAATAATGAATCCATCATCTTATTTGCCCACCACATCTGCGGCAGTCTTCCCATAAGCTTCATCTCGCCATTTTGTCATTACCTGTCGATACTCTACCGGTATGATAGACTGCGTATTGTTCATCCCCATTAATTGAGGTATTACCCAGCCAGTTGGCCTACTTTACGTCAGATTTCTGTGTAATTGGCAGAGAAGCTCTGCAGGGTTACAGGTTAGAGAGCCTCAGTGACATAAACAAAGCGACAGGACGAACATGTGGGGTGGACAGAGAGAGGAAGTGGAACACGGAGAGAGAGAGGGAAGGAGTCCGACGGTTAAAGTCAGTGAGCCACAAATGATCAACGTTGAGAAACTCGATATTTAATTTTCAGAAAACAATCAGACGGGGAGGCTTTAGAATTGATATTTTTCCAACAGCTTGCTCCTTCTGTGTCCTGTTGTCACAGGCAATTGTTTTAAAAGAGAGCAATTCTGCAAGTGCAAAATGACATGTCAATCACCCTGATGGGAAAGCTGGCCAGCTGAAGGACAGCTCAGTGAATGGCGCTGTTTAAGGGTGTTATGTCTGTCAGGGGAATTCAACCTCTGTACCATTAGCCAATATATTGTGAGGACCGATAAGGGGCCAGAAGCCTGGCGCTTTAAGGGTGACATTTAAATTGCCGTCTCTGATGGAGTTTTGATGTAGTTTGCCTTTGCAATCGAAATCCCCTTCACGGTGTCATCATTCCGGACACTCATGCAACAAATCTATGGAATGCCGATAAGAAACCGTTTTCTGGAGTTGAAAGTCCTCGGCACATAACGCGTTTTCCAGGAAAAATAGTGCCGCTGTGCCTGGTGCACTAAGTCAGGAGCGGCTAACTTTGTGCAACGGCATTATCTACAGTAAGTACATTACCATCTTCATTTCTGCCATGGTTGTTTTGAACTTAGAAGAACACGTTATACTGGATCCATTTCCACATCGTAACACCGGTGGAAGGGTTTCAATTTTGCATCACGGACATTCCTTCAGCTGTATCAGATGAGTAATTGTTAGAAATGGTGGTAAAAAAGATTTAATAAGACTGAAAGCAGGTAAAACATCCGTAAGTACAGAGTACAGGTAACTCAGAGAATTAAACGAGACTCCAAACAAATGTATTCCCCCTCTCTAAGTGCCTGTTTAGAGCCTGCTAGATGTCTGCCCTCTAAAACAGAGTTTCCTAACTTTCCACCTGGACAGTGCTGTTTAGCATGGGTTATACAATGCAACAGAAGACGCAGTTTGTCAGGATAAAGGTGTGTTTGAGAATTCGCTGATCATTTCTTTCATAGGAAACGGCTCTTGTCAACTACATATAAACCTCATGCAGTGTTCAGCCTCTTGTGTACCCACTGGGGGCTCCTATGGCCTGAGGCACCAGCTGGCATGTGTAGGGGCGTGTGTGGGGGCACAGTAAACCGATCCTAGGGGACCGGACCTCATGGTGTGTGTTTTGCAGGTGGGGCCCATCAGTCTGGTTTTAATGGGAGTGGTGTGTGTGCACTGCATGCACATCCTGGTACACTGCAGCCACCACCTGAGCGAAAGGTAAGATTACACCTGTAGACCTGTAGCTGGGGGCTGGTGGGGGGGGGGGGGGATATTTCACTTTGTGAAATATACACCACATCATCCCAAATGAGAATTTGTGCTATTGTCTAGGAGCATAGTTGTTTATCCTCTGGGCTTATCTACTTAAATAAAACCAGGAATTAAATGTACACACACACACACACAAACGCACACACACACACACACACACACACACCTTGGGAATGTTTATACCGGGGTAATGGGGATGGTGCAGAAACGTGCCCAAGTAAGATGAATGAACTGGTAACCTGCACATGCAAATTTACTGAATTAACAGATGATTTTAATAAAACTAATTATGTCTTAATTACAGTTTCAGGCCTCAATAAGCTTGTTATCCTGCTTTTAGGTGCCCTGCGCTTGCTTGACATCTTGACTTTTTTGGGTGGATGTTTACCAGTAACTCGTCCAGGATTTCAGGGGCTTTGTATGAAGATCATGCATAGGAAACAGCTGCTTGGACCAGATAATCGGCCAACGTTAGCAGAAATCTTTCACACAGTGGTTTGATATCGTAGAAACTCTGATTGGTGGATTAGCAGTGCAAAATTTTAAAGACTCTGTTTCGGGTGCAAACGAATTTTTTGTAGTATGAACAGAGCAAATGTGCTTGAAATGTTTCATTGCCCAGCTGGAAAACCTGGGAGAGGAATTCACATTCCTGTATACACAATGCACTCACCCTGAGCAGTCAGGCCAGTGTGAATGTCTGGGGCTTGATGTAACAGGAAGTGGTCATTCATGCAGATATGGAACCAAACTTTGTTTGACAGTTGCAGTAGAGAGACAGACAGGAAATGCGGGGGGAGAGAGAGGGGAGGACATGCAGCAAAGGGCCTGGGCTGGGTTCAGACCTGGGCCGCTGCGGTAGGGCCTCAGCCTTATGTGGTACGCGCTCTACCGGTTGAGCTACTGGGCTGCGCCATGCTTGTGTGGTTTAACATGCTTGTGGCTGCTCCCATGACTGTCAACCTCTGCCTAGATCTTTTGTGTTACAAAAGGAAGGGAATAACTGATAACCACTTTTTTTAATAACCAATTTTTTTAATGACTAATGACTAAAAATCAGGAGTCATGCAACCCTGAGATCTGAGCTTGAGCTTTATGTTTAGTGCACTGGTGGGGGACCCCATGGCCCCAGATTAGCTACCCCTCCTCAGTGAGATACACAGGGGATACCATGTCTCCTTAAATCCCCCAAACCTTTTTCTCCCCAAAACTTTTCCTCAGCTTTCTCTCGACTTAACTCCATAAATAAAATGTGGTTTGGTGCAGGCTCAGTTGATTGCCATCTCAGATGGACTTTTGTAGTCGCTCTCTGTGTTGCCAGCACAAGCTACTTAATTCGCCGGCTAATGTGCTGTAATTTTCTTGGCGGATCTAATGACAAATACGCAGGCGAGAGATGGGCAAAATGGGGCTAAGTGCTTCAGCCACGTAGCGGAGTTACGTGAGGATGAGTAGAGGTCGGATGAGGGGACAGCGATTACTCATCCACCAAGTGTGCTGACTTCCAACCCCGTCTCCGCTCGTCTCTCCCACCTGCAAAAAAAAAAGAAAAAATAAAGAATCAAATGTGCTGACAGCGGCTTGGCATCCCGTCTGGGAATATGAAAGCACTGTTATTGAGGTTTAGTCTTCATTATTGGTTACTTACTGTTTATTGTGCCCAAATCCATCACACTCATGTTTGCTCTCTCTGTGCGCTGAGCAGATAACACTGAACCCAGCATATCACATTTGCATCCTAATAGGGTCTTTAATGTAGTTTGTTTATAAGAGCAAACGGGCAGAATGGTTCCCTGTATAATCACATTTTTATTATTACACTTCATCCGCAGATTTCTAATCTAGAGGAAAAACTTGTTTCATTTATGAATAATTCATAATTTTCTCCTCCCTGTGAGGGTACCAGGGTAGTTGCTTGTAGTTTTCGCTTGTGCATATTTTCATGCTTTATCAGATAGAATTGAGCGCACCTTATTCTTATTACCGCAGCGATGGGTGTTAATCGGAGGCATAAATTTCGTGGCGCGCGCGGAACTGGGTCGGCCATTGATGTGAGCTTTAATTGAAGTGTTCCGGCTGGAGTGTATTATTCGCCAATTCAATTATGCGGGAACGTTGGTGGCTCCTCGTTCATGCCGTGATTGGCCGTCGCCACGGAGCAGAGAGAGGATGAGTCACTGTATGCGGTCCCGGCATTCGCCCCTCCCTGAATCGGAGGCGGACGATAGCGAGTGAGTTAGCTTTTCAGCACCCCGCCCCTCGTTCTCTTTTCCCACAGTTTGTGTTCCCTTTGTTCCCCCCCAGGTTGAAACGACCCCCGTTGGGCTACAGTGACACTGTGGCGTTTGCCATGGAGCACAGCTCTGTAAAGTGGATCAGGAGTGGGGCAGAATTTGGCAGGTAAGTGGTTAGCGTCCCGCTATGAAATATCTCCCTTGACTTTGTGTGGACTCCAGAACACATGCACAACTCTCCGTCAGCACTGGGTGCAAAATTTATCCCGTCTCCGCGAGAGGAGAGAATAACGAGTTTCTCAGCGCAGGCGGTCGGGTTAGAACTCCGATGTATTGCCTGTGCAGCCTTGAAAAGTGATGAAATGTAGAGTTTGTAGAGGCTAGTGTGAGCCTCATTTGAAATAAACGAGCAGGTGAAAGGAAGGCATTCCTACTGTGAAGGGCACGGCCCCATGCCATTTCCTCAGACAAGTTGTAAATTGTGTTCATGCGCTGCCACGGTGTCCTGGTCTGCTAGCAGTCCTTTGCATTTAAACCATCTCCATTATACTATATACACTCAGAGACCGAATTCTGTGCTGGAACCAGGAAGGTTGGTGGTTCAAACCCCAGTGTAGCCACAGTAAGATCAGTGCAGCTGTTGGCCCCTTGAGCAAACCCCACATCGATCCTGGCCCCTGGCTGCTCGGATCACCTGTAAGTCGCTTTGGATAAAAACACCAGCTAAATAACTGTAATGTGATAACTGTTATATTTTCTGGATGGACCCAGTGCAAAGTTGCCAGAACAAATGAAGCTCAACGAGTTGCAGAACTTTGGTGTGTATGACAGAGTAGCATAAATTGTATGTAACTGAGGCATGACATAACAATACCTCATGACTCTAAAAGTGCAAATTATGGAATGCATTATTAGATTAAGGTTCTCCAAAACAGATGACAAAATAAAAGATGACCTCATCCTGCAAATGTAGATGGACACATTCGGACTTTGATCCTTTGATGTCCAACGCAAGCCAAAAGGTGGTTGAAAAGACCGGTGTGTAAACTTGTGTTTTAGTCATTTTAAAAGTGTTTTCTAAGCACCTGGGCCAGCATGTTCTTGTTCAAAACACAGGGTCACAATGGGCCTTGATGGAAGAAGCACAGGTACCCCCACCTGCGCAGCCCCCCAGTTCAGCCCCCCACCTGCGCAGCCCCCCAGTTCAGCCCCCTACCTGACCCCATGAACCACACCTGCTCCTGTTAAACCGACAACACCAGCACACCTCTGGGACAGCACAGACATACTAGGGCTGTCACAAGAAATTAACGTTCTTAATTATTTTACGTTATTGGACTAATACATCCATACAATTAGGCTATTTACAGACGGTCTCTGACTTTCAGTGGGGTTATGTTCCGATAAACCCATCTTAAGTTGTAAATATTGTAAGTAGAAAATGCATTTAATACACCTAACCTACCAAACATCATAGCCTCGCCTAGCCTACCTTAAACGTGCTTAGAGCACTTGCATTAGCCTAGAGTAAGGCAAAATCATTAACATAAAGCCTATTTTGTGTTGAATATCTCATGTAATTTATTGAATGCTGTACTGAACGTGACGCTGTCGCACCATCGTAAAGTTGAAAAATCGTAAGTTGGATCATCGTACCTCGGGGACCATCTGTACTCTCACTGTAGACACTTCCACTGTAATTTTCATTGATCATTCTTTCAAAAATAAGTAGTCTACATACTGTGGTGTCTTTGAACAAATCCCACTCATAGCCTCCAATCCAGCATGTAGGAGCAGTAAGTTGTGGCAGACAGCTAGCAATCAGGTGAATGATTTGACTGGCAAGGAAGCAAATATAGTCACATGTGTTTTCTTCCTTTAACACTATGTTTGTCTGAAGGAGTAACGCTTGTGGTGTCTGAATGTAATCTTGCTACTATACTGTTGTCACATCCCGGTGAGTTAACTGGTCCAGCTAGCATTTAATAAAATATTATTAAGTTAAAGGTACATGTGAAGCAATGGCTCCTGCAGTGTAAGATATCTAAGCATTAAGTTGGAATAGCCTTCTTATAAAGCAAAATTTAATGGAATCTTACATTTTGTCACTATGTATATAATTACCCATTCGTAGTAATTTTACTATTTTGTTGCATTGTTGATGTTGTGGAAATGCGCCCCCTGGTGTACAGGAATATGATGAACTTCTGATACTGTGATAATTCATTTGTGATTATCACAGCTGTGTTTCCCAGCTTGATCATATGTACTGTTTTTCTATCATGGTGTATTTCTTTATTTTGTCTGATCGTGATGTGTGCGTGTGTGCTGGTGTGTGCACGTGCGTGTGTGTGCTCGTGTGTGCACGTGCATGTGTGCGCGCGTGTGTGCATGTGTGTGCATGCGTGTGTGTGCTGGTGTGTGCACGTGCATGTGTGTGCTCGTGTGTGCACGTGCATGTGTGCGCGTGCGTGTGTGTGCTGGTGTGTGCACGTGCATGTGTGTGCTCGTGTGTGCACGTGCGTGTGTGTGCTCGTGTGTGCACGTGCGTGTGTGCGTGCGCGCGCGCGTGCGTGTGTGTGTGCATGTGTGCACGTGCGTGTGTGTGCTCGTGTGTGCACGTGCATGTGTGCGCACATGTGTGTGTGTGCATGTGTGCACGTGCGTGTGTGTGCTCGTGTGTGCACGTGCATGTGTGCGCGTGTGTGTGTGTGCATGTGTGTGCGTGCGTGTGTGTATGTGTGTGCTCTCCATCTCTTTGCCTTCATCTGTCCCCTCTGCGTTGCAGGCACCTGGTCAGCTTCTTCCTCGTGTTGACACAGCTGGGCTTCTGCAGTGTGTACTTCGTGTTCCTGGCAGAGAATATCAAGCAGGTACCTTCTTTTTCTGCCTGCCAGTCCAATGCACACAACATCTAATCAACTACATTTTGTGCAGTGTAACAATCATAATATTTATCATATTTTATCATATTTATTTTTTATTATTTATGTAGTGCTCACACTGTGATTTGTAGTAACTAGAATTGTAGTACATGGAAGTTCTACTTAGCAGTTTTACAGAATAAATCAATAGATAAATACATGCAAAAAGGAATCTAAAAACTGGTTAAACAGATCTTTAAGTAAAAAATTATTTAGATTAATATACTCATTCATTATTTTACTGATTTTCACTTCAATTTATCCAAAGAATATTTGTCAATTTATCGATTTATTTCTGTGTTTATTACAATGTAATAAAATGTAAATAAGCAGTGCTAGGTGGATAGTGACAGACTCCATCTTGAGAGGAGGGCAGGGCTCAGTGGATCGGCCTGGCGGGGGGGTCCGTTACCCTGCTGTGGGGGCATAACCCCCAAACCACCAGCAGCGTGCTGGCTAAACACAACACATTAGCAAACACAGTCGTCCGGGTAACCGTAGTCCATCAGTCAGCAGTGCTTACTGGCTGTGGGAGAATTTTTGGGGGAAAAAAACTCTTCATCATGACAGCTGCTCAAAACCTCTAAACTCTATAAACCTGTCAAAATAAAAAGTGTCCCAGGGGTCAGACTCGTTGATTGAGGGAAGGCAGTGTTTCTGTGACCCGAGAGCCCTGGGTTTTAGCAGATGCCATGGAAATTTAGGAGATGGGGATAACGATCGTCTGATTGGTCAACTCAGCACTCAATCACCTGCTGCAGTTGTGCTGCAAACGCTTTGACATAATATTATAATATTTCTATAATGGGAACATATGCAATGAGACATGCACAGCTGCTAAAACTAGCCTTATGGAAGTCTGCCTAGGACACCAGAAGATTAGGCCCGGTCAGGTTCTTTGTCATTGCAGCATAGAGGTTATACAAGGCTAATTGTGTATTTCCCCCCATAATGCAATGATACGTTTTCATATTTTAATTCTCCCTAACCCAAGTCTGCATGTTTTGGCTGTAAGCTATGGCTAGCTTGGTAATTTATTCATTAGCGCTGTTCCATAGCATAGGTGGATAATAGGAAAGGTTAACCCCGCTAACCCTGCTCGTCTGACTGGTCTAATAGAGCAGTAGACACCCTGTTTCATTCATTTACATGGCAGCAGATATAAATAACCCTGTCTGAAACTGAGTTTTCCTGAAGCTCAGAGATTGGCAGGCAGCCAGGGATTGAATGAATGGATGGAAAAATATGAAAATTAATCAATGAATAGAAAAATGAATGAAACTGGAGAATCATGCTTTTATTTTATATTACTGTGTTTATTTGTGATTGTGGCATTTTTAATAATTGGACTTAGTTTTGTTGTGCCTATTCATTTTTTGAATAATAATCAGTATTTTTGTTGTAATTTTCACAATTAGGTATAAATTATTAGTTCTTTTATTTATTTGTACATTTGTCTTTGACAGGAAAAACCATCTACAGTATCACAGTGCATAGGACACTGGTCATCACAGGTGCAGTGGCATAGAGTGGTCCCTAGAAGGCGCTATTGGTTCTTCGTTTTATTGTAACTTCTCACTCTCCTTGATTCCTGCTCCCTGCCAAAACAAATAAATATTCTGGTCTCCTTGGTTGTGCACGTCCAAATTTTCTGTACGTCTGTCTCAGACACTCATATTGGTACTGTGCACATTGATGTACATGTGGATGAATATCAGTCAGATTTGTCTTATTTTCTGGTTAGCAAAAAATTCAGAAATAATGTAAGAGATGGGCATGGGTGGCCTTTACGTGCTGTTTGACCTAGCACACAACCTCTGCGCATTGAAGCTTAGCTAAAACTGCCATGGGATAACCTACTTCTGTGTGTATGTTTATGCAAATATGCTTTATTTGCTAATTGTATTGAACATGCGACCATGCACTTCACAATTTATCTTTCAGGAGCGGAGTAAAGCCTCTTATCAGAGTCTCTTAGCAAAGTAAACAGGGGCAAAATGTCATGGAGATTTAGAGTTAAAAACACAGGAATCAAATACATTAAAAAGGATTTCACTCGGTTGTTTAAAACTGTAGTGAAAAAAGCAAACCGTGTTCTAATCGCCTTAATGATATAAACATCGTTGACAGCATTTTAGCTCATCACTTGTATTCAAGATAAATTTCCTCCGCTTTGCTGTCCTAATAAGCAGCACTGTATAAATATTCTCTCCAAATGCGGGGCGTGCAGTTTGCATCATGGCACTGTAATTTGGCGCCAGTAGATAGTGGTGTTGGGTTTTCTACAGCAGTAAGACGCAGCTTTTCAGGAAGACACATCAGCAGGTTTCTCACGAGACGTTTGTTGTGCATATAATTTTAAAGGTTCCCTTTGCCACCTTTGTCACTTGTCAGTTGCTAATTTAAACCTCAAAAATGTTGACATAAAGACTGTAAAGGTTATACATCCATTGTTGTTCATAGATTGACTTTCTTAAAATATGAAATGACGAAGTTCATCCAAGTTTAGACGTTGCGTAGTGTTTAGTGTAAAGTATCGTGTGAAGTGTACATGCTTGAATGGAAACTCGTGACTGCTCCTGTGTGTTTACATGCATGGATGGTGATGAACTCTCAACCTCTGGTCATGCACATGTGTAGGCAGAAATCTCTGTCTGGCCTGCCTTCTGTTTAACATTATTTTGCCAATATATGGCCTGATGGTTCCCTCTGCACAGATGGTTCCATGACCGTCGTATGCTCGCAGTTTGGCCCTCTAACGCGGTCATGAGGACCAGTCACCTCATACAGTTAAATTATGCAACGTCTACATATCACAGTTCCCAGATCAGTAGCTCATATCCAATTCTGGGATATTACCCTCCTGGAGGGCAAACCCCTGGATTAATAAAATCTGGATAAACATCAGTCCACTGAAATGGTTTATTTGCACAAGTGGGAAAATTAAAAGCATTGCCCTGAATAAGGGTGTCTGATCTCAGTATTTACAACCGTTTATCCCTACCATCCTACCCCATGCAAGCTGTACACAGGCAATTTACAAAATTTCACATTATTGCCGTTTAGTAAAGAATGCACCGTTCACACCGTATAAAGCTAGACGGGCCCATTGCATATTCAGTCGCCATGCTGTACCATGAGATAAGATATGCAGTTTTAATTAAATACAATTGTGCATCCGTGTAAATGGAAGCTGCTCTGCCTCTGCTCAGGATATGAACGTATAATGGCCTCTATGGGACTATGTGGCGCGATACGTTATTTAATCATGCTTTACTGTAAACACTTTGAAGCTTTAATGGTGGTTAGTTGATTAAAAGTGCTTCGGTGTCTGAGCGTAATAAAGGGGTGGGGAGTCAGGGGGTCCGCATCTAGCTTTGCATTGTCGTCAAGCTTTCCTCCAAACTCCACCCCCATCTGAAAGTTTTTCATGTGCTTGCATTATTGATTCATCCACATCAAAAGTACAGACGGGGGTGCCTTACATAATGGTGTCTTACACAACCCTCTCGGGGTGGTTTTCCCGGGAGAACGCTGGCGGATTTCCTTACCGGCTGCATAAATGACGGAACGTGCCGGGGTTTGGGATCTAACGGACAGCCCCTATCTGCGCGCGTCTGTCTGGGTTCCAAAAAAAAAAAAAAAAGAGAAAAAAAATTGGCTTTAGGAGCGCCGACAAGAAGGATTTCACACAAAAGCGGAAAATAAAGTTCTAGGAGCCTGAAGCAGAAGCTGTCTGATCGGGAAGGAGAAGGGAGATTATCGTTAAGAGCAAAAACTAAATAAGCACAATTCCACCCCCATCCTGCAGATATTCTTAGCTGAAGTTTTTTTTGATCGTTCTGTCGTAGGGAAAAAAGTTTTTGGAGGTGCTTATCGACAAGCAGGAGGCTAATCAGCTCCCCACTGTGCGCTAATGATAAGCAGCAAATCGCTAGCTTTGGCAAGGAGTGGAAAAAAAAGTAACAGTCTAATTGCTGTCTGCCAATTTATAATCTTTATGTAAGGTATTAATTCAGCAATTTGAATGATTAATTTTCAAATGGTAAATGGCAGCTTGAAATTAGAGACCCTTGTCTTATGGTGGGGAAAAATATATATTTCTTGAAAGCCCTCGGTATATTCACAGTACCTTTGTCCCTGTAATTGAAATTAGACGGTGGTGATTAATTGATTAACTGAATAGATTAGTCAAGGAGAGCTTTGTTCTTTCTTAATAAAATCTGTTAGGCTCTTATTTGGAATGCGTTCTCACATCAGATTCACATCTGTTGACGTTATAAATTAATCGTCACGCCTCATTCACATCTGCCCGTGTCGTGAATTCATTCTTGCGCCTAATTCTCATCCGTTCTTGTTGCGGATTTGCAAAGCGTCTACATTTTTGTGTCACAGGTGAGGAATCATTTTAAATTATGTAGATGAATAAAGGCCTGTCGGCGGAGGGCCGAGCGTGGAGGGGGTTGACTGAGGTGGGCGAATCTTCCACCTGGCTTTGAGATTCCACCACGCGCATCCTCAAGGTCGGCCAGGTGAAGGGGGACAGGAGATTAGTTAATTAAGTGCGCGTGGTTAATCGTTAATCATGTCTTCCCTGCTCCTCCCTCTCTCCCCTCCCCTGCAGGTGGTTGAAGGGTACTGGGGAAACGGCACAGAGCTCCCGACCGATATCGCCAACATCACCATGGAGACGGGATCGGGCACTCCCCATGAGACCTGGGGCCTGGACCTGCGCATCTACATGCTCTTCTTCCTACCCTTCCTCATCCTCCTCGTCTTCATAAAGGACCTGAAGAACATGGCCGTCCTGTCCTTCCTGGCCAACCTCGCCATGGCCATTAGTCTGGTCATCATCTTCCAGTACATTCTCAGTGTAAGACTCTTAAATGCAGCTTACGCTCTCTGTGGTGTGACAGATCCGTCCCTTCAGTTGCTCCCCATTCTCACATCTGTCTCTCTTAAAACTGCATTCACTCTCAACCTCCGTGTCAAACTGCCTCTCCTCAGTCTCACCACTGTAGCAGACTGCCTTTGCTTCGTATCATTCCATTTTTCACCTGCTGTCTATTTATTTCCTTCCCGGTCTTAACCTGTCTCATTCCAGGCTCAGCGGTATCTCCTCAGCGTAACCCCAGTCTCAGACTGTCTCCCTTGTGAGTCACAGCCGTCATGCTGTTCTCACCTTCTCTCGCTCTGTTCCCTTCCCAGTCTTAACCTGTCTCATTCCAGGCTCTCTGCTCTCACCTCAACCTTAAACTGTCTCTCTTTATTCTCACCCATGTGTCAGGCTGCTTCTTCTCATCTCACTGTCAGACAGTGTCTCTTTGATTTCTCCGTAGTCTCAGCCTTTCTCACTCCTCTCCTACCCTGTATCTTCTCTGTTTGTCCTCAGACTCTCAGACTTGTGTGTTGTAACCCACTTCTGAGCTTTATTTATACTTTTTTTTTTTTGCATAGCTGGTTGAGTTAATGGGTAGTGCTGTTCGTGGTTTGGTGGTTAGCCGCCCGATATCATACGCGTAAACGGACCCTTCATCTTCAGAGCCCTGAGGTCAGGAAGTGCGGGTGGTCGCACCCCGCCTGGGTCTGGGGCTCATTTGATGGCGTGTTCGCCGGACAGTGGCAGTATCCCTGTCGCCATGATGTCCTTCCGTGTCTAAGCAACGTCACTGGGCTCCTCGGTGCCAGATGAAGGAAGGCATTGGGGAAGTGCATCTTGTTGTCATGGCTCCAGCTTCTTCCCTTTGATCTGCGAGGCGGGGTTGGTTTAATCCCAGAGACGAGGCTTCCGCGTGGCCAGCTCTCTAATACTGACTCGCTGTGATTTTGGCCCCGAGATCGCTGGAGCAATAGCTGTCCGGCTCACCGAGGATTTCACGGCGCTTTCCGTTCAAACTGACAGCCGGGATAATGCATGAGAATGCACTTCATATATTGGTTATATGCGTTTGACTTCCACCCCCCCCCCCCCCCCCCCCCCCCACAAAACTTTTATTTTTTCCATCTGCGTACTTCCAAGGTCATTTTAAGTTTGCGATTTGCATCATTATGTCATCAGTACTAGTCCTGACACACAGTCCCTGCTTAATTACCCTCGCCAACGACAGGTCTAGGACGGGTCATGCGATCGCCCCTGTGCGTCTGCCCGTGTCACACTGACTCACCGGTCGCAAAAAGGAAAGCCGCGGGTAAAAAACAAAAAAAAAAAAGAAGAAGAAGGTTCTGGAAGCATTAGGCTGGATATTGGTGTAATTGCTGGCCTTGAGGTAGAGGTGTTTGAGTTTTAGCACTAATGCAGCGACTGTTGAAGGGCGGTGGCAGTACGCGCTCTAGTGAGCGCCTCTCCAGTTATTATTGTGGAAGTGACAAGTGCAATTATAGTCTCAGGTTTAGTGTTTAAAAGGCTACTTTGTATGCATGCTTTTGCCACTTTGAGTAATTATGTGGTGGGGAAAAGGATTTTACAGCTCTTCTTACAGAGCTCCCCCCGTCCACCCTCCCTGCCACTTTCCAAACGCAACACAACAGTTATCACACGCGGTGTGTGACGGGAGGGAAGCCGGGCTGCGACTGCACGGGCCTGGAGGGGCACGCGTGATTGGTGGGTGTAAAGCGACGGGACGAATGCGCTGCCACGGCAGCGCTGTGATCCGCCGTGCGGTTTCGGGGTGCCCTTGTGAACCGCTCTCATCAATCATGGCTCTGAATTATGTTTTAAAAGGATTAATTAGGGGCTCTGTCACTCTGCAGTCCACACACGTCCACAGGGAACCGCGCCGCTGAATTCCTGATTCTTCATCAGGTCATTACCGACCCCAGATTACCCATTTCATACTATCTCTCTCCCTCTCTTTCTCTTTTCCTCTCTTTCTCCCTCCATCAACCTCTTTTCTGTTGCTCCCTCCCTCCCTCCCTCCTTCTTCCTCTCTCTCCCTCTCTGCTTGGCCTGGCTGTGTGCTGGAGGATCTTTGGGGGGGAGAATTAAACATCTCTTTGCTCTTTACTTTCAAAGAGCTCATTCTCTGTTGAGTTCTTTGAAAGTAAAAAAAAAATAAATTCTCATGCACACACACACACACACACACACACACACAATGAGAACACCCACATTCACGTTCCATTACTGGCTGTGTTTCTGGTATAAAACCTGGTTTTTGAGGGGGGGGCGGTCAAGTGGAGCTAGCGTCATAATTCATATTAACAAGCCTAAAAGCATAAAACCCATAAAGGGAAAAATCTATCCATGGTTATTACTGCCAGTAAAGTTATGACAGTCAGTTGTGAGAATGCCTGGGGCTGAGCAGGTGGGAACCATGGCAACAATGGTGGATGAGCATAGCGGCAGTTAAAGTGAGGTTAGTAACCAATTTACTCAAACAAGTTATGGGAAGCAGGCAATTGTGTTTTTAGTAAAATGCAACTTCCAATTGCAGTCCTAAGTGCAGGATTGTCCTGATCCAGCAGGGTTTAGTGTGTGCTTGGTCTGAATCATTACAATTTAGGCAACCTTAATACAAAAAAATGTTTTTGATAAGTACACAATATGAGAACAACATTTGGACCGAAATCACACATAAATTTAACTATGTAGAATTGCTGGGTTGGAACGCCTAAATAGTTAATTTCATTGCTGAAATGGTAAAATGAAACCTGGTTTTGCTACTGAATGTGATTATACTTATACAATAATTATTTTAAAATACTGTATGCTACATTGATGCTAGTATTTCATTGTGGCAAGTAAAGATCCACCAAACCACAAGAGATTTTACACTGTTCATATTTATCAGACCTTACAATCAGATAAAAAGTTTTAATTTATTGATAGCCTTTAAAATTGATATTTAGCATAATGTTGGAACCAAGAATACCTTTTCTTGAAGATGGTACATAATAGAATCACCTGTTCAAAACAATCAAGCTATATGTGTGTTTGTCTGTATTTCTGTATTTCTCATCCATAATGTGAAATTTCTTGAAGGTTGAATGAAACTACACAACAGCGACACTGATCAAATTGAAGGTTTTTGGAACATCTTTCCAACGCTGTAATGATGTTGATTTGTTTTGATCACGCTAAATCAAACATTTTATTTGGTACCGAATTACATGTAGAAAATGATTGCTCTTCAATTGGCTGTCAAACACTGAAGAATTGTTTCAACCAATCAAAACGTTGAACCCCTTACAACAGAACACAGTGATTGGTTCAGGTCAGTGAGGTAGTTGCTGGGAAGCATATGTCAGCCCAGTTTTTGGTAGTGACCTTGGCTTTAATGAGTACAGCTGAATACTTAAAGGGTCTTTAAAGGATACCCTCACCAATTTAGCGCCTCCATCTCTGTAGTACAAACACATAATGAGAATCTCAGATGTGGTGAGGGCAAAGTTGGACTGAATTTCGCTGGCTTCGGCTGTGAATTTGCTCTTTTTTTTTGCAAGCCCTCTCTGCCATTTTAAAAGGTGCACTCTACCAGCTGTGAAAATCAGTCTATATTTGTCTATGTTAATCTGGACACCTGCCTGTAAAATGATAATTATAATAAAAATAACGTTACCAGGATGTAACTGAGAGCTCTCCTGTTCCTTCCCCAGGATGTCGGAGACCCGCAAAGACTGCCGTATGCCTCCAGCTGGAGGAGGTTCCCCTTTTTCTTTGGCACGGCGATATTTGCCTTTGAAGGAATCGGGGTGGTAAGTGTATTAAGTGTTTAAGGCTTTTTGACTGCCGTCTGCTAACCCTGCCCAGTCAGCAGAGACGTGACCCCTTGGGTTACAGTGCCCTCTATGATCTGATTGACACCACCCCCCCCCCCCCCCCTTCCCGGACAGTGTTTTGGGGGTCCCGCATGGCTACACCCCGCACCCCCCCCCCCCACCCACCAAGGCCGAAACGGAGGCCTTGGGATGTGAGACGGGGAGATAAAGCGTGGGTTTAATCCGAGTCTGAGAGAAACTGCATGGCGTCGCATCGCGGGCCTACGCGCTAAAGATAAGCCTCTCCTCCCTCCTCTGGGACAGGGTGATTTATCAGTTGGCACTTAAACGCGCTGATTGAGGCACACATTGGACCTCACTCAAACCTGCCAAGCCAATTAATCAGCAACATGGGGGGGGGGACCCCTCAATGGATGGCAGGGTCGAACGGCGGGATGAGGAGGGTGAGGCTAGGAAACGAGCGCAGAGGTGGACGTCAGTGACTTCCCTTCTCTATTGTGTAGAAATTCATTTGCTGTGAATAGTCGGTGCCTGTCCCGGTAATATATCATATATGCATTTGTGGGTTAGGGTTGGCAGGAGTCTAGTGAGTCACATTACATTTTAAGCATTTGGCAGATGCTCTTATCCAGAGTGACTCACATGGTTTATGTTTCTAGACATTATCCACTTATACTGAAGCAGTTCAGGTGAAGTACCCAGCTGAAGGGTTGCAATGGAAGTGCTTTGTCTGGAATCATACCTGCAACCTCTATGTTACAAGCCCAGCTCCCTAACCATTACATTACACTGTAACCTCTGAGCTACAAGCCCAGCTCCCTAACCATTACACTACACTGTAACCTCTGAGCTACAAGCCCAGCTCCCTAACCATTAAACTACACTGTAACCTCTGAGCTACAAGCCCAGCTCCCTAACCATTATACTACACTGTAACCTCTGAGCTACAAGCCCAGCTCCCTAACCATTACACTACACTGTAACCTCTGAGCTACAAGCCCAGCTCCCTAACCATTACACTACACTGTAACCTCTGAGCTACAAGCCCAGCTCCCTAACCATTACACTACACTGTAACCTCTGAGCTACAAGCCCAGCTCCCTAACCATTACACTACACTGTAACCTCTGAGCTACAAGCCCAGCTCCCTAACCATTATACTACACTGTAACCTCTGAGCTACAAGCCCAGCTCCCTAACCATTACACTACACTGTAACCTCTGAGCTACAAGCCCAGCTCCCTAACCATTATACTACACTGTAACCTCTGAGCTACAAGCCCAGCTCCCTAACCATTACACTACACTGTAACCTCTGAGCTACAAGCCCAGCTCCCTAACCATTAAACTACACTGTAACCTCTGAGCTACAGGCCCAGCTCCCTAACCATTATACTACACTGTAACCTCTGAGCTACAAGCCCAGCTCCCTAACCATTAAACTACACTGTAACCTCTGAGCTACAAGCCCAGCTCCCTAACCATTACACTACACTGCCATCCCCAGTGATAATAATAATGAGCCAAGCGATAAACTGCATCACGTCGGGCTCTCACAGACCCAGTCTCGAGTTGTCATTGGCTACCACTGCTGCGATCACTGGCTGCCAGCTCTTTGCTTGGTCAGTTGCCTTGGCTGGCTGTTACAAATGTGTTCACAGTCACCAGGTGCTAACACAATACATGGCTGGACAAGGCAACGGTTTCAGCTGTGTTTCGTTTTTTTGCTGATTGAAAATGTCCTGCCAGGGTCCAAAGAGCTGGAATCTGATTCCTCGGTTAATGATGGACTTTTTTTTTCCCCTCCAGTACCGATATTGCGTAGAGGGTTGCCTCTGTGGGTCGGCTCTAGCCCAGACTGAAACAGCAGTGTGCGTTGGGTTCGAGTGTCTCATCTCGCCGAATCATTCAGCTGTCATCCCGCTGCCCGCTCTGGCAGCCGAAAGCGGAGAGGTAGTTAACGCCCTGCGTTTTCGGGGGGGGGGGGGGGGGGGGGTCTTTATTCATGCCCCGGCTTTCGCTGATTCCCTTTGTCACAGTGAAGGGACTTGTTCAGCAGTGGCTCATCTGCTGAGAGAGAATCGGAGAGCTGTTCGTCCCCAGGCAAACCAGCCCACGCACGCCCCCCCCCCCATTTCCCAGAGACTCACTGTCTCATGCTGTTGTATTGATCAGCGCATTGAAATTGACAGGATAATTATCTGCAGGGCCCTAACGCCGATTCCAGGGCGTTATGAGAAAGGTGGAAGCCAGGGACAGATGGCACTAATCCATTGAGCAGATGTGGGAGCCATGAAAAGCGCGTCCACACGGAAGGCCGAAAGCCAGCCGGAAGGCATGCGGGTCGCTTCTCTTCTCCCGTGTGCGAAACTGTTGGCTGTCGAGCTCGCGAGCTGGCGTTTGAACTCCAAGTGCACCCTTTCAGCCTCGCCCAGAGCGGTTAAACTCTGTCCAACACACACTTTCCACCCATCCCTCAAACATACTGAATCCGGTGGTTTGATTTTTATTGGGGGGAAAAAAAAAAAAAAAGATGAAAGGTCTTGGGTATTTTCCAATTAATTCATGGGGTGGGTCCACATGAAAGCTGTTGGGTAGGCAAGGCGGACGGAGAGTTGACACAAAACGCTTCTCCTTTAAAGAATCATCAAAGAACTTGTTAACCTGGCTGTAGAATGTTCCCTGTTCAGTTCAAGTCCACCTGGTTAATGATAATCAATAAAAAAGCAGACATACATTTTTAAACAAAGCAGATTTTTACAGTACAGCCGCTTTTGATTCCAGTCTTTTGATTCTAGTTGTTACCAAAAAAAAAAAAAAAAACCCCTGTACTTCCTCTTTACCTTTGCTTTCCATCACTGAGTCGTCAGCTGGTTTTAGCTTGAGGCAAAAATCTTTCACGCCGAATTTGTTCGAGTTTACTCGCTAGCTCAGGGGATGGTGGTGAAGGAGAGAGGTACAGGGAATCTCAGCGAGAGAAACCCTTCTTATCTTTTGGCAGAGGAGAGCACTGGATTGCGAGGAGCCTATTTTCTTTCAGGTGTGTTATTTGTGTACGGCGGAACAGACCCCCGTGAAAACAGAGATGAGAGGGCGTAGCTTTGCCTTTGGTACTTTATCTCCTCAACCAGCCAAAAAATCCATTCCTTCACCTGTTCACGTCCTTCTGGATAGCCCCAAACAGTTCTGCCAAAGATTACAATTAACATTTGTAATATTAAACGTTCTTCGTAATCCAATCAGTTTCCTTCATGTTTCTTTTAGCATAGGAAGGCCTAATTAGCATCAGTTTAATTAGCGCCTTTTGCATTTATGGGCATAAGACAAAGGGGCATAAGAAAAACTTGCTGTGTAAACCTTGAACAGGGCTGAGATTAGTTTCTATTATACAAACAAGCGAAAGAATATCCCGTCACTGCACAGTTGCTTGTCACTTTGACATCATTTGAGCAAGAGAATCATCTCACGAGAGCTCATGTTATTAAACCAATCCATTTAGACAGCGCATTTAAGCTGTACTGCGCTTCAGCAGTTTAAACAGGAAATTCACCGCACATTTCAGTCCGTTTCTCGTTATTTTTCTTAGCTGTAGTAATAGTCTAATGCAATAATAGCTAGTATCATTTATGTAAGTTACAAATAAAAGCTTTTGAAAAGGCTTTTCTTTCTGTTGTGCTCAGTGAAATCAGACTTCTGATTCGGCTTTGTGTTGCGCTTCCCATCGAGTGTGTTATAAGTGTCTCGTAGATGCCTTAGACAGTTACTTTGAAATGAGCTGCAATGAGAGCATGAAGCAGTGCAAACACAGAAATGGCTGTGAAAGTTAGGGGCATTGCATGTACATGCTGCACCGCTTGAATGTACGAGGATACGTAGGTGCGCACACAGATGGCTTTTGAATACATAAAGTTCATGGCAAGTAGTTGAGATACGCCAGTGTACAAACACTTCTGTATTACACAGGAAGTAGAGTTCGTTCAACGCTTGCCATCAGGGGTAATTGCAAGCTTAGGGCTCTCCTAGATGTTGCAAGCAGGGTGTTACATGTGCCGTATCCAAGAGTTTGTGTTGTGTGGATATTAAAATGTATATTTTTGGTCATTTTTAAGTGCATTTTTCATTTACAGATGTTGTCTATTAAATTGGGGGATGCAGGTTCACATCCCAGGTAAGGCATTTCCATCACAGCCTTGATCAAGATACTAAGCACCTTAAATAAATACCCAGTTGCCTAATTAGGTAATTTGTAAGAGGCACAAATCAACCCATGTAAAATCACTTAGGATAAGATTGTGTAATAAGCAAATATATAATTTTCATGGGGAAATGTTTTAAGACAGAGTGGAAAGGCCCTGATGGTCTCACTGAGGGAAAAGGACATGAGTTCGATCAGTGCTGTCAGGTTGTGCAACTTTGTGGAAGGATTTTTGCCGCAGTAGATTGCCCTCGTCTTGTCTGAATTCTTCTCACCCGAGTGTGCCCGTCGTGCCAGGAAAAAGCCCTTTGATTAATTTCACCCTCCCTCTCCCATCTTCTCTGGTCCAGATTGATTCCGGGCCATGGTGGCTTTTCTTTAACATTTTATTCCACCGTATTTTGGAGGACTCCTCTGAGAATTCCGCCTGATTGATCGAATAGGTGGACTAAGGAATTGCTTGTAGCATTAAAACTGCGTTGAGGAATGGATGCTGTTCTGCTAAGTTTTTCCACGAACATGAATTGAATATCTCTTGATGCCAATGAGTTGTTAATTTAATCGATCATTCATACGAAACAATCCATGCTAACGAAAGTGCTTGAAATTGCCTGCCGTTCCAAGTGGAGCATTTGTTCTTGGGCCCGTTATTGGTCTCAGATTTCATTCAGAAGTGTTTTTCTCTTAATGAATCACAGCTCATCCAATCAATGCAGCCTTCTGAGAATTCTGTAAACTTTTTATGCCTAGGGGGCTTGGTTTTTTTTGAAGAAGCCTCTTTGGTGCTGGTGGAGAGAAAAGAAAGCGATGTTATGTTTGATGTCAGCTTTTTTTTTCTGTGTCGGCCTGTTATCTCTGCTTGGTGCATACACATGTGCGTGTTCTTCCCTAGGCAGAAATACACAAACACCAACAGACACGTCCTCTCCCACTGCGTCAACACGTATGTGGTATGTTGACGCTTTAATGGGCTGTTTGTTCAGTTTTTTCAGGGATGCTAATAGACACGCTGCGTGTAGCCGTGGAGAAGGTGAGAAAAACCCCCCGCAGGCTGTTTTGAGAGATGGGGGCAGGGGGTGCTTTGCCTCCTCGGGAGGTGCACTTGGAGTGATGTACGACCTCATTACCTACAGAGAGGGGCTGGTGGAGGTGGGGTTTGGGGTTGGCGGTTGGCGGGGGGATGGGGGGGGTAGGAGGTCGCATGTGAGCCTATGGCACTTTTTACTGGTTTGAGGCCTGTTCTGCGCCCACTTTATGGTAGTCCCTCTTCAAAAACCATTTTGTTTCCACGTGGGTGCTTTTTATTGCTGCGGAACTCAGTGGGGCTAAAAGAAGAGAGTGAACATGGAGGGATGAGAGCCGACAGTGGTGGACGTGAGGAAGATGGATGTATACGAGGGGGTAAGGGGGGCTAGCTCGCGAGCCTTGCTCGGCTCTTTCACCTTGGAGCTCCGTGATGGGGCGACGCCGCTTTGAGCTTCAGGTTCCCTTATCGGAGAGTTTTACTGTGTGGAAATACACACCGAGTTTCATTACACTCAACCCCCACCCCCCGGCCCCTCATCCATTACGCACAGCCTTATCGGATGAGTGAGAAGTCCTGGAGTGAGACCCGAAGATCGCTTTGTTTCAGCTGTCGGGAAATAATAGGCAAACGCACAGAAATAGAATCCAGAGATCACATTACGAATAATGTTTTCTGAGCAGTTCCGCCATCGTCTCCCCTCATTAGAATGCTATTTTTTTTTTTTTTTTTTTCTGGAACACACCTGGCAGTGTGCTTATGCCCTCTTACATGATGTTGTGGCTGTGGTGGCAGGGGAGGGTGGCAGTGGCTGAGGTGGGGTGCAGCCGAGGACAGAATCAGAACCAGGTTTCACCTGCAGTGGGTAGGGGTCAGCGGAGCCGATGCCATGACTGGAGAGGTAATGCGCTGTGAGTGGAGCGGAGGTCCCGCGCTCTCTGCAGCAGTTTAGAGCTCTGATTGCTCTCCAGTGAATTATTCATTGTTCATTTACAGGCCGCTGCTGCGCCGCGGTTAGTCTGCTTATTAAAGGCGACCAAGCCGCGGTACGCCAACCGTACGGTAATCCGTCTTTCTTTCTCCTTCAAACTGTGTGCACTTGCGTGCACGTGTGTGTGTGTGTGTGTGTGTGTGTGTGTGTGTGTGCACGCATGTGTGTGTCCGCATATGCACGTGTGTGTATGTGTGTGTGCATGTCTGTGTGTGTGTATGTGTATGTGCAGTTTGTGCACAGGTGTGAGCGTACAGAAGTGTGTGTGTGCATGTGTGTTTGTACTGGGTGTGTGCCCACATAAGGAAGTGTGCAGGCATACTTGTGAATGAGTGTATCTGTCTGTGTGTGTGTGTGTGTGTGTGTGTGTGTGTGTGTGTGTGTGTAAATTTGCATGCATATTTGTGCACGTGTGAGCGTGTGTGTGTGCCCACATAAGGATGTGTATGTAAGTGTGTGTGTGTGTGTTTGTGCATTTGCACATGTTTATGCTGCAAATCCCCTATCAATCGCATATAGAAGTCAGGATAATTTAGCCAGGATAATGCGGCTCCTGCGGACGGGCCATGGGGGCTGACCTGGGACCTTAGTGATCGAGCTGGCACAGCCACAGCGCGAGATCCAGAGCCTGAAGACACAGCGTCCCGCCATGCAGGGGAGTCCGGGGAGCGGACCGCCACTAGCGGAGCTTTCTCCCCGCACACTAGCATCGCTACGTGACTCCTTCCATCGCATAGCATGTTAAATTACCATCAATTAACCTATAATTGAGGACAAATTAACTCCATATATCAGTAAAGGAGACAGACCGAAGTGCTGTAATTAGCCCGGATGCGAAATGAAGTGCTAGGAACTGTGGGTAAAGCTTAATCTCTCCCTGCTGTGGAGCCGCTCTGGGGCTATGGAAGAGCACCTCCACTCCATCTTTCTGCGGCGCGATCAGAATAGACCAATAGAAAAAAGGCAGTTTTAAAGATGAAGCGCCATAGCTTTCAGGTGCAGTTATGTGCCCCATGGCAGGGTGCTCCTGTCCCAGCTGCGCCATCACAGTTTATGGGCTCAGTCCTCAGCGAGGATGGATTCACCGTCACTTTTCTGGAGGGAAGCGCTCAAAGCTCGGTTGCATCGCACTCCTGTTTTCGGGCCCGCTGCAAAGTCAATAGCTGGTCGTATGGGGATTTCATGTTACGCTGAATGCAAGGGCAGTACGTGAATGGTGTAGAATCTTCAGTGCTCTTTGCCGCGTCCACAGACAGAAATCCTAAATCTGAAGAGGTCACTTTGATAGGGTCAAAGGTGAAGTGTGATGAAATTGGGCAGGAAAAAGACGTGGGGAGTGGGAAAAAAAAAAAGGTCTATAATACAGAAATAAAGAGGACTACATAGCTGACCAACAAGCAGGATGATCAAACTCTAATAAACGGCTGTCTCCCACGCTCAGTAGAAGTGTCTGCTCTAAGCTCTGAGCCCTGCTGCTTGCCTTATTTTGTGTTAGTCCCAGTGAAGTTATGCAGGTAAGGAGTGCTTTGTTGCAGAAGAAAAAGTTTTGCCGTAGAACTACAGCCCTAGGAGAGTGTTTTATAATACGAGACGCAGTTCTGATTAAATATCCGACATGCAGCGATGTTCATCCTGGCAATTGCATTCCGCCCCACTTCATTTTCATATCCTTATTAACGTGTTTTCGCTTTGCCATTTGAGTTTCAATTTAAATGTGAGCACTTCGTGAAAGCCGCGCTGCGTGGGGGTGAAGTCAACGTTCCTCTCTGCCCTGTGGCTCAGCGTCCAGCTCATTAGCTCGTTAAATACGCAAACCTGTAGCACAAAGTGGAGAGGTTTGTTTTCGCTCCGTTTGAAAGACGGCAGGGCCCCGGGGACGCGCGGTCATCCGGCTGTGTCTGTAGGGCGGGAGGTCTGTCTCATTACTTCCACTCAACTTTATTACAGCTGCGACCGGCACTCCGTCTTTGACACTTCATCCAGAGGGCGGCCGTATGAGTACGAGTGGAAGCAGAACCTAGGCTGCCTGTCGCTGGTCTGATGGCTACACCATCAGCACGGTGTGCTGTTCTCCAGCTCTTTAACTGTCACCATCGGCACCATCATTGTCTTAATTGAGGCAATTTAGTTTCCCTTCAGATGTTTATCAAGCACTAGGAAACCTGCTCCGCTGTGGACTGTCCAGGGGCCAGAGCTTACAGTCCATAATTTAAGGCCGAAATGTGGAGCACCATGGTGATAAAATGCATTTAAAGGCAAGGGGAAATGAAGGGGGGATGTGGGTTTGATGCGGTGCACATGTGGACTGAGATACTAACTTCTCTAAGATTCTGTTCATCCCCTGTACTCATCTCTGATTCCAGTGCTGTAGTGTCCTTTTTCATGCTTTTAAAAGCATGGCATGATGTACAAAATGGAAGTTAAAAGAATGTCTCTTGGAAGATTTTTATACTTCATTGAATACTTACTCCCGAATTCATCCCTCCTTGGATTTGATAGCAAGTCACCTGAAAGAGTCAAGACGAACTAAACATTAAGGTCAAATTCCGAGTGGCTGTGTAGAGGCCATATTTCAGATTCAATAAATAGAATCTTCTCCAGCACTCATCTTGCTCAGCTTGTAGGCTGAATGTGGTGATTCAAAGTGAAGGCGGAATTCTCTCCAGAGGCTCCTGTCTTCTCATTGGCTGGTCATTAGATCATACCTCATTTAGCTTTATCTCATTCCTGGGGGTAATTTCTGAGCTCGCCTTACATCTTTAAGTTGTAAATTGATGTAAGTTATATGATCAGAATGTCTCTGTAAGATTAAAAATTCCTGATGTGTTCCAGGAGAATGAACCTTTTTATGATTGTTTGCTTAGTGCCTGTTTTGCACTTCCCTTGGCTGGATGTGGAACGCCTTTTCCATCGCCCAGTTTCCCTAGGGCAAAATCACAAGAGAGAGCAAGCGAGAGAGGGAGAGAACACAGTGCCAAAAGTAACAAGGTCCTGCTGAACGGGATCGTGCTAAACTTCAAGGACATTGCGGAAGTGGCACATCTGTGAATATGTAGAGGAAGTTGGTTACCTCGATTAAATATGTTCAAATGAAAATGTTGTTTACACAGATGACAAAAAAAAAAACCTTCCATATTTATCAAGGTAACACCAAGAGTAGCGTTAGCCCCCTGTGTCCCGGGGGAGCTCATTAGACCTCTGGTTAAGGAGGGGGTTGTTGATAAATTGTGTTCGTTAATGTCCTTCCTGAGCTAGGCTAGCGGAGCTTGAGTTTCACATTGGGAAAACTCTGGCTTCCTATGTGGTGATCTGTTCTAGGCTCCCACGCGACCATTGAGTACCGCCACCATGGCGTTTTGGGGCTGTCCCTACCCCCTGCACCTCCCCCCCCCCATGTCTTGGATTCGCCCCAAAACCTAACGCATTCTGAAGAGCAGTTTATGAAGCCATAAAGCTCACTTTTAGTCAGATTCCTTTCAGAAGCGGATATTGGAGGCGGATGTTTGGCTGCGTGCTGTTCTGTTTGATTTTGTTGTTCACGAGTCACTGTGTTAAAAAGATATCTCAATTTAGACTAGATTTGAATCATAAGAAAACATAAAGACATGGAAATGTCACCAAGGCGAATTTCTTTTGTCAGAAAGTTAAAAAGGCATTTTTTGGTGCTGCACATCCATTGAGAAGGTGTTTGAAAACGTTGCTCTGTCACATTCTGGCCTACTTGTCTTTGTCAGGGTTTCTAATTTAGTGGACCCTTTTCAATGAATAATTTTTCTCTGTGACAGGTTTGAAACCTAAACCACAAAGCAAATGTATTGATATCTTTGTGTGTTGGCAAACAGAGGTGCAGATTAACTGCTCATCTAAGCTCACACTAATTAACTCTGCAAGATTTTTAAATCCGCAGGATTTAGATGTCAGAATCTTAGATGTAAGACTGTAGGTTAATATTATTTCCTTATTTCCTTTACTCATTTGTATTTTATGAAACATTTGTAATGATATGCTCTGCAGTAGACTCTGGCCTGAAACTGAATCTCCCTAAGCCGACAGTGGCAAGGGAAAAACTCGAGGAAGGGAGTGGACCTCAGAAGAATCCAGACTTGAGAAGGAGAGGCCGCCTTTAGGTGCAAGTTAATAATGACCGACCAGTCAGTCAATTTTCCATCGGTTCAGGCAGGAAGTGGGGGTCCGGGGGCCGGACTGGCGGGCTGAAACGGTGCTGGGGGTGCGATTAGTTGCACCAGTCACTTTGCCATTCTCTGTGAAATTAATTTTATTGATTTTAACGCTTTTCAAACAACGCACCCCCTCCTCCATCTCTCTACCTTCCAACACCTTGCCCACCAACAAACCACACCACTCAAACTCACACACCACTCTTACTGTCACACACTCATGATGACCGTAATAATATGGATAAATGATGGATTATATCTATGTATAAAACTTAATCCTGAACCCTAAACTCTTTTGAAGGATGGAAACTCACCTAAACCACCACCAGTGTGTAGCATCCACCTGGATGATGTAGGCAGCCATTTTGTGCCAGACTTCTCACCGCACATCAGCTTGAGGTGGGGGGGGGGGTGATTAGACCAGGGGTTCCCAAACTATTCAGCCCACAACCCCCAAGATAACCCCCCACATATCCCTGGAGGTGGTTGAAGTGTACAAACATTCATGCACACACGCACTAATAGGCCTATACAGGGCACAGCGCTTTGATAACACAAAGCAACACAACAGCCAAACAACCATAAATGCATTCTTTTCTACAGTAATAAAGTAACGTTAAACTTTCCCACTGAGATTGGTGGGCACTATGCATCGATCGGATTTTTGATTCTGGAAATAATCTTGTGACCCCCCCTACCTGTGTCTTGTGACCCCCTGTGGGGGGTCCTGATCCCCACTTTGGGAACCCCTGGATCAGACTGACCCAGACGGCTCATCAGAGCCAGTAATCTGCCGTGCCCTTGTGGAATGGAGCAGCCAGAGAGCCGAGAGTTTTTCAGACTTTCCTCTTCATTAGCTGATTGCTTTGAACCTACTGTGTAGTAAGGAGGTCTAATTCTGTCTGAATCTCCATAAGCACTTTATAAACATCTGGGAAAAGCGAGCAGGCATATTTGTTTATCTAAGTGGAAAATCTTTTCTGTCAGCTGTAGTTTTTGCCTTCTGGAAGGCCTTATTCCCTCTGCGTAGAGTAGGAGATAATTTGACCTCTTAGTTTTGTCTTCACTGCAGTGGCATCAATTTAGCAGCACCAGAGATACCATTACTTGCTGCTAAAGACATCTTGTGAAAATTTATTCTGTGGTCAGGGAAAATATACTACTTCACTATGATGGGGGGGGGTGGGTTATGGTTATTGCAACATTTTGTAAAATGGTCTGGAATGGATTTATGCAACTGCTTCTACAATATGACCTTAAAGCGAGGGTATGGCGATTCCCATACCTGCCTGACCCCCTGGCCTCTCTGAGAGACCATAGTGTCTGGGACTGCAAGCGATTCACTGTTATCTAAGAAAACTTGAATCTGAAATATACATTTTATGAAGCTGCAACTACCACTGGAACATTAACGAGTGGGTCTTAATCACAGTGCTTTGCTTTGTAAGATTGGACTAAGGGAAGTTGTTATTTGTAATTTTGAATAAAACTTATTTAAGAAGTGAAACTTCTGTAACTTTGCTGCGACTCATTGGGTTGGTGCCATTTGAAATCACTCAAAAAGCAAATCTCAAAAAGCAAAAGTTTTGAGATAAAACGTATTGAACAAAATGTCCCCTGAGACATTGTCCAGCAAAAACTTTGTACTGGCTGTATAGATGCTATCTAATTAATTTGTGCCATGTCAGCCATTTTCATTTCAGATGTGTTTTTAAGTCCTAATAAACAAAAAATGTTGAGTCATATTTTGACTGTCTCTGATAGTAGCATTGATTAAAATGCACCAAATAATAAAACAGACCCATAAATTCTCCATGAAGCCCCTGAAATACACAAAATTCATATTTTGAGCATTAATCTGAGAAGTATTTAATATAATTTCCCAACATCTGACAAGTGGTGTGCAACTTTCAGCATTTATTTAAAATAAATGTTCATTGCATTTTTTGTGGTGCATATTTTTTTTTGACAGAAAGTAATATTTTAGGGGCTCATTCAATAAATACGGTTTTTAGGGTGTAGTTCTTGTGGCAATGAAGCTCCTACAACCGTAATATAGCGGAGAGCTCCGTGTGAACAAGAAACAAAAGTGCTCCATTCCTCAGATTGTGCCCTCTAATCCACTGATAATAAGATCCTAGACAGGATGCCAGGATACATTTATTTCATTTTTTTTATCCTTTATTTAAATGGGAAGACTCTAGTCTCTCTTGTTTGGGAGACCTGACATAAAACAGAACCTTTCAAAGACAAAGACAGTCAAAGATCAAAATTACAGCAACACCGAGGGAATTAGACGGTGTAAAACGTAATTTGAAAGCCAGAGCATACTGTGCCGTTAAGTTTGCTTTTTAAAAAGCAACGACTTGGAATCACCGTGTCTGATTATTTTAGTAGATTGTTCCAACTTTGTTGTGCGGAGGGGCTGAAAGCCATTTCTGCAAGTTCATTAGAGGGTCAGAGAATTTTAAAAAGTACCCTGTTGCTGTTGGATACAGGGTGAATGCCCCATGGGTTTGAGAGAGGAGCAATCCAATACTGCGAGAATAAACTTGTATTGATGTGGGCGAGGGAGAGATTAGAAAAATCTTTAGGAAAAACAGAGCATCATTCAAATTTTGCCCATGGATGTTGGCTGAGACCGGAGGGGTGATTAAAAAGTTTGTCTCGAGAAGAAGTGGTGTAATGGGAAAACCCAGCCCCCCAGCCGATATGCATTTGAAAGTGGTCAGATTGCATAACCAGTCCAAAAAAGACCCATTGATTTAAAAAAAAAAAAAAAAAAAAAATACTTCCTGAACAGCCACCCTTTGAAGGACAAGCTCACAAATGGGTACCGAAGTCCTGGTGGAAAAACCACTGTTATTTCTGGTTGCCTTTCCCAGGTCACACAAAGTAACACTGTTCTTTCTGGTTGCCTTTCCCAGGTCACACAAAGTAACACTGTTCTTTCTGGTTGCCTTTCCCAGGTCACACAAAGTAACACTGTTCTTTCTGGTTGCCTTTCCCAGGTCACACAAAGTAACACTGTTCTTTCTGGTTGCCTTTCCCAGGTCACACAAAGTAACACTGTTCTTTCTGGTTGCCTTTCCCAGGTCACACAAAGTAACACTGTTCTTTCTGGTTGCCTTTCCCAGGTCACACAAAGTAACACTGTTCTTTCTGGTTGCCTTTCCCAGGTCACACAAAATAACACTGTTATTTCTGGTTGCCTTTCCCAGGTCACACAAAGTAACACTGTTCTTTCTGGTTGCCTTTCCCAGGTCACACAAAGTAACACTGTTCTTTCTGGTTGCCTTTCCCAGGTCACACAAAATAATTAAACAATGTAAATCATCAGAGACGCACAAATAAAATCAACCAGTCATGAATAAACTGTAAATACTTGTCAATATTTAATTCTCTGTCTGAATATTCAAATTCTTTAAACTGGAATGTTTTACTGTCACTTTCAAAGTTGTGGAAAGTTCAGTGTTGTACTGTCTTTGTGTGTTTGTGTGTGTGTATGGGTCACGTGTGTGTTTGTGTGTGTATGGGTCACGTGTGTGATTGTGTGTATGGGTCGTGTGTGTTAGTGTGTGTAATGTTACTGAGCTCTCGCCAGTTTGTGACTGGTTCTGTGTGTTCTGCTTGCAGGTTCTTCCGCTGGAGAACCAGATGAAGGAGCCCAAACGGTTCCCTCAGGCTCTCAACATCGGCATGGGCATCGTCATCGTCCTGTATGTTGCCTTGGCAACGCTGGGGTACCTGCACTTTGGAAATGACATCAAAGGAAGCATAACTCTCAACCTGCCTCACAACGCGTGGTAAGATCACAGTGCCTGAAACGTTAAAGCGGGAATTGTGTTGTAGCCCCAGTGCCTGGCTGGGAGCCACAGATAGCCACAGCCCTCTTTTTCAAGCTGTTCATTACTCTTAAAAAGAAAAGAGTCTGATTGGGCGATGCTTCTTTTGGGCGTGTAAGAGGATTGGCTGACCCGATATGGCCATGCCCACATTCTCCACAATCAGGTGACACAACAGTAATGGATTTGGGCTTGGTGAGGGCTTTCAAAGGATCTAAAAGGCCTGTTTTTTACAGGATCCAGTAGTGATCAACTAGTCTGCTTCAGGGGTCCAGCAAGGTTCAGGAGGATTGTGGGAATCTTTTCCGGATCTGTGATCTTTCAATCTTGATAGAATACAGGCAGTCAGCTCTGATCAGTTTTAATCTTTTAGTCTCAAAACAGTGATCTTTGATTCACTCCTGTTGCAATTTCAGGCCTAAAAAGAGTCCAGCCATTTGATAGCCATGTGAGTGTGAAAGCCTTCTTTTGCAACTTTTCCTGTGAGTGTAGCGTGGTGTGATGGTTTTATTATCCCCTGTATAATTTTTTTGGCAAAACTGAAATATTGGCAATTTAATAAATAATGTAAAAAATAATTTTAGACGACTTTGTGCAATTTGAAAAATGCTGTACCAGGGCTACGCTGCTACTCTGAAGGGTAGAGTGAACCAGACTGGTCTCCAAACAAGATTACATCCCCCATTTCTTTACCTAATGGAACGGGGAAAGCAACTTAAAACCTAATTTGTTCAGCGGTTTAAGAGAAACGTCTACCATAACAAAATAAATTGATATATTTTTAATTGATCCTAGTACTCTTGAATGGAAGAAGAAAACTCTTAAAATGTTTTTTTTTTTTTTTTTTTTCCCTCACTCAAAACAAATAAACAGTCAGTGGTGTTTTGACCCCTGCAGAGCTCAGCGTACTTCAGTTGTGCGATTGAGTTTGGAGTGAAACATTGTCCTATTTTCCCATGATGCGTTGCGAAATGAGTCCCTGGGTACGGATCGTTTTACAGTAATGTCCCATGGGAGAGTCATTTGCTGGTGCTCAATGCTCCCTCTAAATCGTGCGGTAAAAACCGTGCATCCCCAGAGAATTCCCTGTGGTTTCTGCTGAAGGACAAACTGCACTTTTCATTGCGGCGAATGCCAATTTGGGATATATGCCTTTAATACCAGTGTTTTCCATCAGGAACACGGTACTTGCCTCGACAAAGCACACTGTCTGCTTCTGAAAAACACACTGGTCTGTTTGTATACTGGGTGTGGGAGTGCCACCAAGCTTTTTTTTTTGTTTTGTTTATTTTAGATGAAGATGTAAACTTTGTCTTGCATTGATGTAAGGCAGCGTGTTTCTCCCTTGCTTCCTCTTTCAGCATCTCTGACAAACATGCTAAAAAAGGCCGAGTGCCGAGTGATGGTTGAGCTGTGGGAGTATTTACTGTGTGCTGTCCGCCTGGGTACCGCTCAGCTGACAGACTGATGGATCGTTCAGGTATCAAAGGTGCGCGGTGTTGGATCAGCTGTGTCACCTGGTAGGATCAAAGCCATGCGGCCTTGTACATGGCAACAACGGGGAACCTGTTAGGGCGGGGGGGGGGGGGGTTGTGTTTGTGAGGTGGGGTGGGTTGGGATGGAGGCCGGGGGCTCGTCTAAATCACATTAGACCTGATGGATAGACTTCTGCATAGGCCCAGTGGAAATCGCGGGGCTAAATAAAAGCAATCCGTTTCCGTAATGCATTTGGACCTGGTTCCTGTCACCCAGCGTGTATTGGGAGGCGGGGTTAAAGCAGCCTTTTTGTTAAAGCTACCAGAAACAAATTGTCCTCTGTTACCCTGGAAAAGGTTTCCTCAGCGCCGCGGAATACAAACAGGCTGCGTGGTCATGGAGGGGTGACCTTAGCTCTGGCTGAATATAGAGCAGGGAGTGCTGTCTGCGTGCATGCGTGCGTGGGAAGACTTCCGCCATGACCACAGCGGCCATGCCTCCTAATTTAGCAGCCAAGCCCCTGGAACAATACTGGAGCACCAAAGGGGCCTCCTCTGCTATTGGCTCTGGAGCAACTGGCCAATTGCGCGACTTCCTCTGATTCGTGTGAGCAATCAGCGGAGCTCGCCACTTTTCACACCACAGACACCTACAGTCTGCGGTCACACACATCTTGTCAGAGGCAAAGAGGATGGGGGAAATGAGAAAAAAGTAGAGGCAGGGTCGAGGAGGACCACCCAGGAAGAGAGAGGGATCAAAGAATCCAGTGTGATGAAAAGGGAATGAAGCACATAGGAAAACAGAAATGGGATTGCTGAAAGAAAATGAAAGTGAACTTTAGCTTTCATTTCACTTACCCTAACCCTTTCCCAAATCCTAACCCTTTCTTGTCAGAGGAACACATATAAACAGCATAAGCTAAGCTCACGTGCCTGCACATGCCTGGCTGGCCAGTAGAGGGCGTTGGAGAGCAGTGAGGCCGAGAGATCGATGAACTTTCACCGTCTTGCCCCCATCTTTCACCACCCCCCCGCTGTGTTCCCCCCCCGTGTGAAGCAAAGAGGATACAGATGGTGGTCCCTGTCTGCGTGCTGGGGGAGAGTGGGGCCTTCCAGCATGCGTTATTGGGATGCTGTAAAAATTGTGATGCTTTGGAAATGACGTTGTGTAAAACTCCAAATGTTTGTCCCGTGCCCCCCCGACGTGCTGATGGCTTCAGACTGAGTTTACTTATCAAATCCGGGAGGATTTTCCGTGCAGGTCTCACTGTAGCAAAGACAATATTACAGGCCCGGATGGATCCTTTGAATATTCATAAAGCAGTATGGCTGGGTCATTCTCATGGTCTGATTTTCCTTGAGAAAACTGCAGCCAGACTCCAGTGTAACAAAGACCTCAGTGTGACACAATTATAGCTTGGAATATAGCTGCCGAAGAAGTTGCCAGTTAGCAAGCCTTGGGTTGTTGATGTGTCATTTCCAATTCTAGGGATGGGGTTTGGATATTGGGGAAAAAAAAAAAAAAGAATTGTTCGCAAAAAGAAACAAAGATTCTGATCGCATGTGTGGTTCTGTGGTCCCTGCAGCATACGCTTATACACTAACAACAACGACCTCACAGATCTCTTTTTTTAATAGTCTCTTCTACAGCATCAGTATAGAAATCCAGCCAGCCCAAGTCACTGAACACATACAGTCAGCTCCTGGAGTTACAATACAATACCCATACAAATATAGCTGACACAGTGGTTAAATGAGTACTTTTCAGTTTACATTGAAATGTAAAAGAAAACGAGTTGGTAAGCTGCTTTACCTTGAACAGTCACCCGTGTAAACAAAAAATGGCTCCACCGCTGGCAGAGGTACTCTAATACCAGTGCACCTGTGCCCTTGGCCAGAATAAACTTAGACTAAAATCGTCTCAGATCCTGTTTTACAATACTATTTCACACTCATGTGCTTAAAAGATAAACACAATGTATATACACACTGGCATATATGAACTGTCAGCAGAATTTGCAAACGCAGTAATCACAAAGCAAACAGAATGTTATCATAAGCAATCATCTTTGACAATGGCAGTGGCCTTTGTTAGGTACAAAAATTCAGTGTCACCGAAGGGCAAAGTACTTCATTAGACCGTTTTTTGGCAGACAGTATATCGTAAAGATGCCAGTTAAATGGCATTAAAAAACGAGAGAAGGAAACAAAAGCTGAAATAATTCAATTAGGACAAAATAAGCTGGTGGGAATGTCTAGCTGTTGTTTGTGTCCACTATAAAACTAGCAGAATTGGTAGATGAGTGAGTGAGTGAGTGAGTGAGTGAGTGAGTGAGTGAGTGAGTGAGTGAGTGAGTGAGTGAGTGAGTGAGTGAGTGAGTGAGTGAGTGAGTGAGTGAGTGAGTGAGTGAGTGAGTGAGTGAGTGAGTGAGTGAGTGAGTGAGTGAGTGCAAGATTAGAATGACAGGATAACAGATTCCTCTGTTCTAGCCCCACATACTCTAATAGACTGACAGTGAGCAGAGCAGTCGAACATGGATCCTCGCACACGCATACGCCAAACAATACTTCAGCGCTTTGACCGTGAGGAAAGTGGACTTGCAGGAAAAAAGAAACGAGCGGACATGTGACCGGGCCGATAAGATCACAGATGAGCTTTGCCGAAGCGAGCAGCCTTGAAGTGTTTAATTGGCCGATTCGTCAGACTCGCCCAATCAATCACAGGCGTGATTAGATCAGGAGTCTGCGCGCAAAGTTTCAGATTGAATGGAGATTCCTAACTTTCCTCATTGAGTTACTTGCATTTGGGTTTTCTCTGGTGATGGATGTCAGTCCTCTGTGCGCGTCTCGCCTTTGTCCTTCAGAACTCTGGACAACTCGTCATTGAGGCCAATTTTAGAACTTACCCACATTTGTTTAAAAAAAAAAAAACAAAAAAAAAACAAAAAAAAACACCCCCCCCCCCCCCCCCCCCCCCCTCAACAGAAGACCATTTTGTTTCAGTGAGAGAAAGCATTTACAAAAAAAAACACTCAGAAAGTTGCGGCTTAGCATACTTCAAACTTTTTATTGTTTGTTTGTTTGTCTGTTTTGTTGGTGCACGTGCGTCCATTGTGAATGGAGAGAGAGGCATACATATTTCTCACTGCCCCCTCCAGGCTTGAGATTGAATTTCAGCCCTGTCGAGGTTATTATAATTTCAGAGCCCACTTTTGACAAAACGTTGCCGTTCTTGTGTTCCAGTTTTACAATCGGGACGCGATAAATCAACTTTCCAGCAGAGCTTCGGGGGTGTAAAGATTTGTTTTGCTTTGCGGAATGGAACGGGAGAATGTAGTCCATGTATCAAACCTGCTGCCGCCAGATAACTGGCTGCTATCACGCCGCAGTCGCCGGGCGAAGCGTCGACGCGCCGCAGTCTCGGGGCCCGGTGAAAGCCTGGCTGAGCTGCGGCTTGTGTCCTCACACGCTCATGATAGCTGCCTCCGTGCCAGAAACAGTGAGTGTTTTGCTTCTCCGCAGATAAAACCCACAGCCGCGTTAAGGGGAAGGAGAAGAAACGAACGTTTTTCCGGCCCCATTTCAGCGCTGTCATAGAAAGGATCATTGTGTCGTACATCTCTCATTTGTGGTATGGTGCTTAATCCGCACAGTGAAAAATTGGAGGTTTTATGAAAGCTCCCGAGGTGTAGGAGAACTTCACAATGCTCCTTGTGCTCAGAGGTTACTCAGAATCTTTTGCTCACTTTATGATCTGCCGGGTGTTTTTTTTTTTTTTTTTCTATCTATTGTATGAGAAGATTCGCTTTTCCCTCCTGCACCATTTGGTGGGTGAAAAGGGAGAGTAAAATGGCGCGCCCCTCCACTGGTCATTATTTTGTGATCACCTCTGTTCATCACGTCCAATAAAAAGAGCCCCACTTAGCTGTTGGCAGGAAGTGATAATCTCCTCAGCAAGCCTCTCCTATCTGTTTGTGTTGGCTCGACATCTTAAAAACACATTTCCGCTAAGCACTTAGCGCTGGCGCGGAGCGCAGCCCAGGCCAGTCTCACTGTGATGCGGTGGGGAGTGGTGCGGTCTAAACCCCCTCTGGGAATTAATCTGAAGATCCTCAGCTGTGATATCTGCGCAATAGAAGTGTTTATGTTTTCTGCCCGGCTTTGCATTGTTTTCATTGAAATCAGACACAACCACTTGTATGGGGTACTGACTTTTTTTTTCCTTTGTTGTTGTTTTTTTTTTTTTTTTTTTTTATTAAACTTTGAACACCCCTGTAATGGGGCCAGATGGGGACAGGAGCTACACCGCATCTCCACTGAGCGCGCTCCACAGGAGCAGTGATGAAACAGACTGAAAGGCACGGGCCGCTAATTCCACCGTGACAGGCTGGTTACATGCAGGCAGCCTGGGCTGTGTACACCTGCTCTGCATGCCACAGCCGTGTTGGAGGACATGTCAGCCACAACGTGACGAACCCCACGGCTCCTTTGATGTCTGTTTAGAAGCCTTTCGGGAACCATGTTGTTAACTGTGAGGCTTTGACGCTAGCAAAACAGACAGTATTTTTTTAAAGCTTTAATATAACTATACATAGGAAGGCAGTGCAATGACAAGGAAGTTTACCTCATGTCACAAGAATCAAGGATTGCCTTTTTATTTAGTTTTATTTTTTTTTTTCTTACCCACTGTGCTGTTTGCGCTTTTGGGTGTTTGAGATTGCTGTGGAACGCAATCGACCGGCCATAAATCATCTCATCCCCTTTATCAGGCGTCGTTAAACTGGCAGCAGGGAGCGGGCTGACTTTCAACAGTCTCAGGGAAAATCATCTTCTGCCCCTCCCGAAACCCTGTACTTACTGTGTGTGTGTGTGTGTGTGTGTGTGTGTGTGTGAGTGAATGTGTGTGTGTGTGTGTGTGTGTGTGTGTGTGTGTGTGTGTGTGTGTGTGTGTGTGTGTGAGTGTGTGTGTGAGTGTGAGTGTGTGAGTGTGTGTGAGAGTGTGTGAGTGTGTGTGTGAGTGTGTGAGTGTGTGTGTGTGTGTGTGTGTGTGTGAGAGTGTGTGTGTGAGTGTGTGTGTGTGTGTGTGTGTGTGTGTGTGTGTGTGTGAGAGTGTGTGTGAGAGTGTGTGTGAGTGTGTGTGTGAGTGTGTGTGTGTGTGTGTGTGTGTGTGTGTGAGTGTGTGAGAGTGTGTGTGCGTGTGTATGTGTGTGTGTGTGTGTGACTCATGTATGTATGTGTGTGTGTGTGTGTGTGTGTGCACTCATGTATGTATGTGTGTGTGTGTGTGTGAGAGTGTGCACTCATGTATGTGTGTGTGTGTGTGCGCGCGTGTGTATGTGTGAGTATGTGTGTGTGTGTGTGTGTGTGTGTGTGTGTGTGTGTGTGTGTGTGCACTCATGTATGTGTGTGTGTGTGCGTGTGTATGTGTGTGTGTGTGTGTGTGTGCGTGCGTGCGTGCACTTTTGGGAGACTGTGGTTGCACTCTGGGATGGGGCGCTCTGTTTCACACTTCCCGGATCCTGCGAGAACCAGGAGCTGACATCATTTTGGAAAAACTGTACATTCGCCAAGCTAAGGGGTTTTTAAGAAAAGATTGCTATTTGGTTGTATTTTTTGATAGCCTGTCACAAGATTTGGTCAGCATTATTAATTTTCATAGCTGGGACATTTATTCAGGGCAAGCAATGCTTTTCACATTTCTCATCTATCCATTTATAAAGTTAGATATTAACTTAAGTAATTTGGGTCACCTGCCTCAGTCACGATCGCAACTAGGGAGGGATGCACCGATATTGAAATTCTGGGTCAATGTCGATAACGGATATTTCCATGGCCATATTGGCTGATGACTGTACAGATTCCTATTTTCAGTTTTTTTAAAAATTATTTTTATGCCAGTTTTCAGTTTTGTACATTTTTTTTTGCAGTTTAGTGCAAATACAAACTTCCACCAAGTTTCTGCAGTTACTGATGAAGTTAGCTGAACACAAACTTTAAATAGCTTCAGCACAGTGGTGATGTACCCAATTTTATTTACACATAAGTTTTCATGTTGCTTACTTTGCTAATGCCTTATGGTTTCCACATAATAACACTGATCATAATCATAACCAGGTAGCTTAATTTGGATGAACAAAGTGACTTAAAAGCAATACATTCTCTCAAAAAATTCTTCTGTTCTTGTTTTCCTCTTTCAAGTTGTCGTCTTTGTTCTTCTCAGAGTTTTTATGTAAATTCTTATTTAACTGATTAAATTTTTTTGCCGTTAAGTTCTTTGCAGCCTTTATGCAAGACTTGGCAGAGAATGTGTAGCAAATTGCTGATTTTATTGTTGCTTTTGTACTCTTTGGAATATTCCCACGCAGCCCGTGTTTTCTCTCAGTTGGCTGGCACAGTCGTGTTCCTCTGCAGTGCATCAAAACAAAGCCCGCGTCTCGTCTATCTGGCTCGTAATTAATGAGTCATCTCGCTGGCCTAACACACTGGAAGCGATCCGACCATTGATCAGCACTGATAAAGCTATTTTGAGCCCTTATCTGCTGACACTCGTATGATGGCCTATATATTCCGCCTCCGTTGTTGCAATAGCAGGGCTGAGCTGCACCAGGATTCAGATACACAACATCCGGACTACACATCTAATCAACAGTCTAATTCTGTAATCAATAGTCAATAGTCACGGTGCATAACTCACAATATGATTCATATCTCAATACAACAATCACAATCTTGTCTTTATTAATCACAATCTTGTGGGGGGGGGGCATTATGTTCATTATCTGTACTCATTTAACTGTAATTCGTCTTTAACGTTTTGTTGTTCTTTTAATTTTCTCCTTCACTAGATTAGTCTATAGGGGGGTCCTGATCTATTCGATCACCTTTGGTACTTGGGACTTTACCCCTCTCTAGGGTTATCTTTGCACTTTTTTGTACCATTCATATGCACTTTGCCTTGTAAGTCACTCTGGATAAGAGTGTCTAATGAATGCCTTTTACTGTAATTATGTTGTGGCACAAAAAAGGAATATTGAATTAAACCAAAGGTGGAAACAAACAAGCTGAAGAAACTAGATCAGAAAGCACAAGACTATCAGCTGTTCAAGAAGGATAAAGTCAATCACATGACTACCGATCATCTGTTACGTAGACTATTGATTAATTCTGAATGCTCTCTAGTGTAAGAAGGGGACCCACATACCCCCGGGCAGACTCATGCAGGTGGGGTCTCCGGGGCCCCATAGTGCTGGTACAGCAGATGAATAAAGGATTCTGAACCTGTGCTGCCGTGAGAGTTTGTTTTTCCTGCTGGTCTGGATTCCTGGGCAGCTTCCACTACGATAATGTTTAATTTTTAAAAACGTAAATAAAAACACCTGCCTCGAAACGGCAGGCTAAAGTGCATGCTACTGCCCATTTTGTCATTGAGCTGTAAAATACAATGCCACAGAAAATATGTCCTTTTCAACATGTTCATTCCACAACCAAAATGTTTTGAGCTGAGAATTTCAAAAAAATAAAGAAGAGAGTATTCAAAGAAAAATAATTTGAGTATGTCATGCCACACCGAACAGGCAATATCATAATAAAATTGGTAAGAGAGGAAACTGTCAAAAGGACAAAAAATGTGATGCTTTATTAGTCTGACTTTGTACAAACTGAATATAGTGGTTTATGGAAAAGTTCATTTTCTGTCGTTAAGAACAGGAGTGATGCTGTTGCTGAAATGCGTTCTGAATGGCACACCGTATCTTGGGTCAAGCGAACAGACTAGATTTGCCTGTTTTTTTTCCACATTTCTCTCCTTCTGTCGACACAGTCTGTTATTCGTTGTCCGACATATACATATTATTTGCCTTCTTTCGATGAAAATGGTAAAGTCGAGTAATGAGTTTTCTATTTCTGTATATGGACTGGCAATGATTGCTGACAGAAATGCATCTTGTTGAATTACTGTGTGAACTATCAAGTCAGTCACATGATAATAGAGTACTACATGTGAGCCGCAGTCTTACCTGTTCAAATCCACTGTTTTTTTGTAGCTGCTCATTTTTTAATCTCCCCATGGATCACAGATCCGGCAGTGCTCTTTATGTATTGTGTTCCTTTCGCCTAATGGAATTTAATATTTTTAAGATTGAGAAGAACAAGTGCGTGACTGTGACTTGGTAAATGGCCTTGGCCTACTCTCCCTCTTTATGATCTAACCCTGAATTTCACTTTTCATTCTGTGTGTGTGTGTGTGTGTGTGTATGTGTGTGTGCACCCAGGACCAACCAGATGGTGAAGATTCTGTACTCGTTTGGGGTTTTCGTCAGCTTCGCCATTCAGTTCTTCGTTCCAGCGGAGATCCTCCTACCTCCTTTCAGACCTTACCTGCGGGACACCTGGAGGGGACCCTGCGAGATAGCCCTGCGGGCCCTGCTGGTCTGCCTTACCTGTGAGTACCAGTCCCTGATGCACCTGTCTTACCTGTGAATACCTCTCCCTAAAGTACCTGTTTTACGAGTAAGTCAAGCTGACCTACCGATTCAACTTCCACTTGTTCACCAAAGTGACTCTGCTGAGTCGTACACCTGACTGACTCTACTGGTCAATTCACCATAGTGATTCCACTGATTCACTCACATGAGTGACTCCACTGATTCATTCAGGGAAGTGACTAAACGGTTACTAAACTGATCAGTAACCCCACTGGTCTTTTGTCTCATCTTTGGATACCTTGCCTTGACCTTCAGTGTCAGTGAGGAGTACATGTAAGTACTCGTTTGTCTGAATCTTGAGTAAATGTCAGTGCTCATTCAGCCGATGAGTGAGTAACGTGTCACTAAA
>JAFBMS010000085.1:563798-852157 GCA_019788955.1 Albula glossodonta
TCTGTGTGACTGGTGGTGAAAGATGGAGGTCTGGGCCTTGCTCTGTCTGTAGTTGCTAAACCAGGATCAGGTGAAACAGCTTGCCTGACAGCAAAACACTGACAGACAGACAGGGTCAGTCAGTCAGTCAGTCTGCCAGTCAGTCTGCCAGTCAGTCAGTCAGTCTGCCAGTCAGTCTGCCTGTCAGTCAGTCATCCAGCCAGCCAGCCAACCATGCTGACTGCTGCTAGGAGCTGGTGTGATGCCGGATTTTTGATGCTGGATGAAAATGTAGTGCATCTCCCCAAAGCCCAGGGTGAGGAGGTGTGACATGCAGGAATTCATTTTAATTTATTGCATCCCAGCCACAATAGCTGAAACACCTGAGATGCCGCCACGCTCCTCTCTACTCCTGATACACGCTTTAGGACTCGTTAAAATTTTTAGGGACAGGCTGCTCGCACGCTACTTTGAGGGCTTCAAGGACATTGTACAAAAAAAAACATATGGACTGATTAGATTTTTATCACAATTAGTGTCTTATGAAATTGGTCAAAAGAGACATTAATTGTGATGATTGCATTTTGTACGGTGTGCTCTTCCTTTCCACGCAACATTGGCACCTGCTGGCAAAATTGAAGGTCACCTCGTCAGCAAAGTAGAATTTATTAAAATAAAAAAAAAAAAACAATGATTATAAGTTAATTGTCATTCAGATGTTCTAAAAGACATTAGGAATCACGATTCACGCAGCATGTTTATTAAGTAGTACATTGTCCACATCTGAATATAATGTAAGACTCCATCCATGAGAGATTGGCCGTAATATGACAGGGTGTGACTGATGTATCGGGTAAAGGGGGGTTAGAAGTAGTAACCCCGGGGGGGTTAGAAGTAGATTGAGGTTTCTGCGGGTTTGCACAAGCTGTGGGACGTGACACCACTTATAAACTCAGAACTGGAGGAGCCAGTAAAAAGAATAAAAAAAAATAATTTCTCACGCAAATCTCCATTCCCATGAATTTGAAATGTGATTGAAATTCCTGGAAATGGACAGAGTCGCCTGGAACGTGTCGCCTTACAGATGGGAAGTGGAGGGCAGGTTTGATGAAGGAATTTTAATAAATCCTCTGGAATTAACCTGTGAACCTCAGAGATCAGAGGAATGCTCAGGTAACTGTCCGCAGGTGGGCTTTGGGTTATTCCATGAGAAAATGCAACAGAAATGTTCATGATGTAAGTACCTTAGAAGGTCCTTTGGAAGCATGGAATTTGACATATATTACATGATATTATATATCAGTTAAATATTTGGAAGCATCACTGCAAAATAATCAGCAGAATTCAGAATTTATATGTCATTTTGGGCCTCCTTTGGGTAACTGCAAGACATTAACTTCTGATCAATACAAGCCACAAACACAATTGTAATGTCATTTAAAACCTCCTGCTCTAATGCATGTCTCTTTAGGTGAGAGATTCTGCATTACATGGATGCACAATTATATGATTACAAAAACAGTATGAAAACTAATATTACAAAACACGAATTTCTGTTTTAACATGTTGCTGTATTGACTGTGTTGTACAGAAGCAGAATGATTCAGCTGGTCTCGTGGACTATTTCTGTGTATGACACATCATTCTCTGCAGTTCTAGGTAAAGAGGGAGTAGGAAAAACTGCTTGAGCTCTGTTATACTTGATGATATGATTATGTGACCTTGAGCTGTCAGCGGGAAGATGGCCTTTTTTTGACCCATAATTGCTACATTTGAGCCGAACATACAGCGTTTCTAATCCACTCCAAATCTCTCTGCAACTGTATGAAGCAATCCATACAGCAACTTATTATAAATGAGCAAAAGTAATATGATGCTTGTGTAGTATAAATATGCATGTTTTTAAAGCATGACCTAGGTTTTAGATCACATAATAAGGTTAATCAATAATTTTTTTGTCAGACAGACAGCCTCCAGACAGCCTTTCTATGGCCTTACTTTTTTGGACTTTTTTTTTTTTTTTTTAGTTTCCAACCCAATCTCAACCAAACTGGTTCTCTTGATCTCCTGTTAGCAACGCTACATGCCAGCTTCGGGGGAGGTGGCCATCAACGTGTGTATCTGTGGTCTCCAGGTCTGACCAGGCATGTCCAGTAGAAAGCCAGTAGAACCAGTAGAACTGGCCAGCTGACCTGGTGTGTGTTCCTGGAGGGGCTGTGCCAGTGGTGACTCTGCTAATGCGGATGTCAGGCCACAGCCGATAGGAGCTCGACCGGAACTCAGGCTCTCAATAGTTTTCCAACGTTTTGCTGTCTGAACCAGCATTTTTACTGCGTGGGCCACCCAGAGGCCTGGCACGGACTTATTTTTGTTCAATTTTCACATGAAATGACCCCAGTTTTTTTAATGATGGCAGAAAGTTAAAAGGAAGGTCAAGTCACCCATGTGCTAATGAGACATTGGGCAAGGATGAAGGGTTTTAACGGGATCCCGTTTGTGCCCTTATTGGCTAAGAGGGATTAAGCTCTTCAGGGTGACACACAGTGTCACTTCATGCTGCTTCTGTAGCTGCGTGTCTCTGCAACTCTCCTCCACTTCCCGTATATTCAGGATTAATGGTCTGGATGGAGCCTTCTGTTTGGCTTTTCATTCAGATCATCTAGCGTGGTGCTGGGAATTGACCCACAAATAGGTGAAATCCACCAGGTGATCTGGAACAGGGCCTCTCAAATCCCAAGATGCCGATGGCCTGGCAGGGATCAGTGATCAGTAAGGTACATTTAGTTTGTCTTTTAATAGAAATAAAGCACAGCTGTGCCATTAAGGCTGATCTCAGCCTAAAAAGCCTTACTTGTACGCAGTCAGCTCTGTGATCACTTCAGTACTGGAAAAAAAAACATTTGTCCGCTTATTTCTTCCCACCCACTGTGCTCATGATTCCGTGACTGTCGGATGCCTCTTACGTAGCCTGTGTGATCACTGGAGTTTTGGTGGCTCTATTTGGCCTCCCATGTCCTTCAACTCTCAGACAATTCCCAGAATGCTCCTCTCCCTTCTGTCCTGTCCTCAGAGTGACAGTGACCTCCAGACCGGGCTCCTTCTCCCATGTGGTCATTGCAAACATGCCTGTCACTGCCCCCCCCACCCCATCTCCCCATCCCAGCCCTGGGGGGTCCAGAATGTTCACCCAGCCATAAACTCCATAAATAACGGTACTCTGAAATATTCAGATCGCGTGCAGCTCGTTCTCTGGCATCCAGACTTCCAGAAAAACCCTCTGGAAGGAGGAATGCTTTTACGCACAGCTGGAGAGGGGCCCATCAGGTTCTCTGTAAGTCATGGGTGCGCTGCACATCGAAGGGAATAGTCCCATCAACCCCTGCTGCTGTCACTGCCCGCACAAGTCTCATAAATACATGCTCAAACACACTCTCACAAACGCATGCACTTGCACACTCTCACAAACATACACACATGCAGGTAAACATGCTCACAAACAAGTACACTGGCACACACACACAAACACACATGCATGTACATACTCTCACAAACATTTGCAGAGGTGCACACACTCCCACACTACTGACAACTTCACTCACACACATCAAATTGGCTACTCACACACACACTCACAATCCCTTTCATTTCTACAAACACTCACTCGGTTGCTTTCTTTCTTACCCATATGCACAAAAAACAGACACACTCACACTCTTATGCATGCACTTATGTATGTATCATTTCTGTCTGAGTTAATGCATTAATCTTGCATCCTGAAAGCTGCTGCCGTTACAGAGGTAGATGTACTTCAGAACATACTTCAGTATAAACACAGCTACCATCTGTTTCCACTCCAGTGTGCCATCAATAAACTCAGATTTGCTGTTCATCTCCTCTCGAAAACATGCTAGTGTAATGATATGTCTGTCGTTGATGGGGAAAAAAGAAGTTTTACTAACTTTTCCAAAAAGTGTTGTCTATTCTGCTGACTTTCCAATATGAATATCAACAGCTTGTGTTGATAGTAGACATACCACATGTAAGGTGTGAAGTATTTTATTTTTTTTAATGAAACTTTATTGTAAGGGGAGTCACTGGGTGAGGTAGGTCAGTTGTCACTTGTTTTCATCTTCTTGATGGTCTACAGCATGTTAGCCATTGACGGGCATTTCAGTCTGTTTTACGTGGAAGCGAATCTTAGTGTTTCGTGGCCGCTGTCCATGGTGCTGAAGTCTCTGAAATCCTGATAACCGCATTAATCGAAATGGAGCAGCGTAGCATACTCAAACAAACCCGGAAAAAAAAACACTGGAAAATGTTTTAATAGATTTGTTTTCCGCTGAGTTTAATAAAATCAAGTGTGGGGGCAGAGCGTAGGGGAATGTGAGGAGGATTCATTAAGAGGCAGCCCTGTCTGCCTCAGCACTTACCCCCGCGTTCCCACGCAATCGCCGTTTGCATAACTGCGCGTGTCACTGTGGGCCGTGTTCGCGCTGCGTAGGCTCTCCGTAGGGTCTGCCCTGCTGGGTACCTCATGATAGATTGCTGCATGACCAGATACAGAGATCGAACAGAGCGCGCCATCTGTTATTATTTCGTTCTGAGCGGTGCGAGTTGAACCTCTTACCCCGAGCCTGTCATCCGTGGAGGGTTGCCTGATGTTGATGTTCGGTTTGATTTATGTACGCACGTGACACGCATGTGCGCGTGTGTGCGCCCGTTAATTCATATTCATCTTTATTTACACAGCGATGAAATTTCAGTTTGATTAAACAGCGAAGTTCCTGGAGAGCGTTTTTGCAACGCTCAGCCACACTCATTATTATAAGCGAGCAATTAGAGGAAAAAAAAGTTAAATTCAGCCATTCAATCCATTAGGAGAATAAAGCAGTGAAGGTAATTTCCGTCTGGTGCGAAAATTTAGCGCTGGATCAAACGGCTTGTGTAAAGAGCAATTAAATTCAATTAAAGAGGAAGTATTGTGCGGCTCTGGTAGGCTTGGCTGTGTGTCTGTTTAATCAAATTCCTTGAATGACTTAGACTTGTGTTTTAATGTGCCGTTTCTAAATATTCCTCATAATTATATTTCTAGATGAATATTAATCAATATTTTTTTCCATTGCTAGGCGACCACGGTCAGCAGAATGAATCGCTGTTGGCGTATCAGTGCTGTTTAGCTTGTCATCAGTGAGTAATTAAGATAAACCTGACCTCATACAGAAAACAAACCGAAAAACACCACAAAAGTGCATAGCTTTGACTTTCATGTGTGAAGTCTACACACCCTGTCAGGCCTTGTTGAGAAGCTTGGTGGTGACTGACTCTATATTTAATGGTTTGAAGTGTCCATCTCACTTTATTCCAGGGAATTTGGCTTGCTTTTCAGCCATGTACTTGAATGATTTATTTGCTCAGCTGATCCCATTACCCACTGTGACATTACTTGCATTTGTCATTTCCTCCCCTGTAAACGTCTGTATGTTTACCAAAGCCGTTAAGGTTAGGTACTGTGCTTTTGTTTGCTTGAGGGCACAGTGGTGCTGTCCTGTCCACTTGGGACTGGAACCTGCAGCCTCTGGGCTATACAACAAAGCCATGTTGCATCTTTCAATCATTGTGGGTTAGGCTGTCCCTCTTTAGGTCTGCACCGAAGGTGGTGAAATGTAGAGGTTAGAATTTGCTTTGTGATAGAAAGAAAACAAAGTGAAAAGGAGTGTGAAATAAGCTGGAGGTGTCTATGGAGGAGGCAGGTCTATATCAGGGATCTCCTCAGTGTTTTGAATGAATCATAGTGACTAGAACCTACAGCCTTTGGGTTATACATCCTCAGCCCAAACCACGAAACCCGGTAGCATCTTTCAGTCATTAGGTTTTAAGACTTCCTCTCCTTAGTTATGCAATGGGACAAGCCGGAGCAGTCTGAGCTCAGAACAGAAGACTTTTAATTAAAGTTTTGACGTCTGCAATGTCTTTCTGTGACTCAAAAGGGAGTTGTTTATTGAGGTATCTCCTTCAAACTTTCTGTTCTATTCACCTTCCTGGGAGTGCCGCATGGCTTCTCATACTGCCGACCGTGGGTTTTATCATACGCCGTGTGGCAGCCCGCGATGTAGTGACATGACCCACGTTTCATTACCCTGGAAGTGGGAGAAGGCGTTTTTTTTTTTTTTTTGCTGTAATGCATTCCCATGCTGGGATCTGCTTCAAGGGGCATTTGTCCCAAGAAGCTATCAATGCTAAAGCTGCTCTCAGGAGGGGAGAGGGAGGGAAGGTCAGCTAACAAGGGGGGGGGCATCCAACACGAAAGCACAGGTCAACCCTGGATCGCTGACCGACAGATTTTCAATAGAAATACTTTAATTAGCAATCGAACAATATTCAGATAATCAATACAGATATGAATGATGGATGAATTAACGTAAGTAAACTGTATAAGTAATGGTTTACGTGTCTGCTTGGCTGTGTATGTTTTACTCTTTGCAGTCTTCTGTAAAATGAGAAAGTAAATGGAAATGAAACATGTCTGAGATGCAAAGGATCTTTCTGTGCGGTCGCCGCCATGTTCTTCATTAACCCCTGACCGACCTTCAGCATTTTTTTCCTGTTCGTGCTGTTGACCGTCTCCAGAGAGGTTGATGTGTCTGAACACACCCATTGTGTTACCGTGGTAATGTTTCCCGCTTTGTGACATGCCCTCGGGGGCACCGGCGACAGCCGTCTCGATGCGCCTGACGTCTTGCGTAACAGATGGCGAATTTCCCAGACACGGAGGGGCAGACCGTGTGCTTCCCCACCACCCTTGCACAAGCCTTGGAGGAATAAACGCGTACGCCGCGTAATTTAATTAGCGGAGGAATTGCTGTCCCTGCTTTTCTGCTTTCTGCTGGATACCGCAGTGAAGAGGGCAGCGTACCTCTCAGTCATCAGGCCCTTACGCGCTGGTACATACCCACGTTTTTGAGAAGGGCTGTGTTGCAGTTTTGCAGATGAAAGAACGTTGGAAGGCATTATTTGTTTATCTTTGACTGCGGCTCGGCGACGTACGCCCGTGTTTATTTATGCTCCGGCTGAGTTGATGTAATTATCTCTCGTTCCGAGCTGCCCGGGGGAACCGTCGCACGCCTCTACCGTGTCACTCCCGCAAACAGTACAGCAGCGACACTGATTTGCACAAGCAACCCCAATGACACCTGGGAGCATAATCTGGAAGAGAGGGCCCAGAGAAAATGATGCAAGACGAAGGGGGGGGGGTTTGGATACACTTATCATAATGCACCAGGAGAAGAAAGCCATCGGTAATTTGGTCGTGTCGCGTGTTTAAGCGGGAAAAGAAAAACAGCGAAACAAAACCACCGCTCTCGTACACAATTACCCCAAGCTTCAGGAGTGATTGATTATGTATGGCATAGCTGTCCTGGGTGCAGAAAACTGAGAGTAGCATGGATGAGGCCCTGAAGAATTAGCACAAAGGGGCTGGTGCTTTATGGGAAATCTCAGCACACAAACACGTTCTTCGCCGTTCAGCTAATGGAGCGATGCAGCGTTTTTTGAGCTCCTCTGCTGCATTTGTAATGAACCTTGCATCCTGCTCGCTCATATCTTGCTAACCGCATTTGAAGTAAGCCCTCTTAGTTTGTCCGTGGAAGCTCTTCCGGAAACCGCTCGGAGCAAAATCTGGGGCAACTGCTTGGGTCAAGTGAAGTTGTTGTTCGGAAATACAGTCCCCATTCATGTCTAAGATGCAACCGTTTGGGTTTGGGTGATTGTGTGTTCGGCCCAAAGCAGAGCTCTGAAAGACCATAGCATGCCACCTGCAGCCTTCACTGGAGCCAGCGACATTCAGAGCTCAGAGTTTTCTTTGAGGTGAAATAAACTGGAGGAAGTGTTATGGCCATGTCAATGTGGCTGAGGCAGGTGCAACGGACAGAAGTGCTCCTTCAAACTGCTGTCATATCTCAGTATTCTCCTCATTCCTTTCTCTGCACCCACAAATCAAGTCACACCACATTAATTTGCATGGCGCATTTCACAGACGTTTCCCACAATGCACTTTAGGATAGACCCTGGCCATAACCCCCCACAAAGGCAAGCTTGAGGCGACAGGCGCGCGGGAACGCCCCCCCCCGTGTGAAACAGATGGGAAGGCACCTCCAGAGGAGCCTGACCTGAGAGTGGTGCACCTGCAGAATAAATACGGAAGCTCTGCTGTTCTCAGAAGTAACCCTGGTGCTTTAAAGTGGTCCCCCGGCGCAGTGCTCCACACAGGCATTATGCCGTATATCAAGAGCATAATATGCATGTGCAGTGCGTCTGTATGTGACTGCAGAGATTCTGATGACTGGAGCAAAATGAATTCAGCCGATGTGATAAAACCCAGTAGTATGTTAAAACTGTGGCCTCTGTGCTGTGTGCGTGCGAGCGTGTGTGCGTACGTGTGTGTGTGTGTGTGTGTGTGTGTGTGTGAGAAAGAGAGTGTGTGTGAGTGTGAGTATGAGTATATGTGTGTGAGAGAGTGTGTGAGTGTGTGTGTGTGTGTGTGAGTATATGTGTGTGTGTGTGAGAGAGTGTGTGACTGTGTGTGTGTGTGTGTCATGGGGCTGGATTACTGTTTTGTTCTACATTGACCTACCTGCAATGACTTTGAATGTAATTGGGTTTATATAATTTATCATTTTAAAAATGTGACCCGAAGTATTTGTGCATTTTAGAAGTCCAGAGTGGCTTCACAGTGCTCACTCAGTGTGTTGCTTTGATTTTAGAACAATACTCACGGAAACATTGCATCAGTGATTTTCTGTAGCTGTAACAATTAAAGGCATAAATTCATTTGCATGTGAGGGAAATATAATAACAGACACACTCAGTGCTTTATTTCACAAAACTGGGTTTTAAAGTTGTGGATTTTAAATGAAAACTGAACAATGGTGCATATATGGGTGTAAGTTTCTGTGCACATTTGTGTGTGCATGTGTCTCACACAAGTGTGTTTGTGTGTACATGCTTGTCTCTCTCCACAGACAAAAAGCTTCGCTTGAATTGATGTGAGTTTTTTAGCTGCGACCAGCAGCTTGATAGGTCACTCTGTCGGTTGGTCAGTCGGTCGACAAATTTTCCCCACCCATTGGCGCCCCCGGTTTTCATCCTAGGTGGCTGAAATTTGGCATGGAGATCAAGTGTGTGTCTGTGTCTGTGTGTGTGTTAGAGAGAAGGTGCGTTTCTGTTCATGCCAATTGGCTTTAATGGGGCGTGGCAGTGGGAGTGGCCTGATTGCAGCTGTTGTGAATTCACGCTTGTTATTCCCCATTGCCTAGATCTCAGTATTGTTATTGTTGTATTTATTATACTCTATCGCACCCACAGTCATTAATCTTTGGATGTGCAAATCTTTCTTTCATTTGATCATTTGAATCATAAAAGACATTCTCTTTTGTTTTCCCTTATGTTCTAATGTGAATCTGAAAGACAAACAATAAAGCATGTTTATTTGACAGCATTGGCATTTTATATGAAGTCCCTTGGCTGTTCATAAAATAAGAGTAGAAGTGAGGCTGTCAAAATTCCTCAGGATATGCTAACTATCTCAGTTCTAGAGGGCTTGGGGTGTGATTTGTGTCTTTATGTTTTATTGTAAGGTGTGTTTGTGTCTGCATGTGATGCATTTGTTTATCTTTTTGTGCAATATGGTGTGTGTGTATAAAAGTTCACGCATATACATACATACTTCTGTACATACATACAGAAATGTATGCATGCATACATAAATCTGGGAGTGTGTGGTATGTATATTTGTACGATTTGTATATTTGGTAGTGGATGTGGTGAAAATAATTTGTTTATGTGTGTGTGATGCGATGCATATAGCAGTGTGTGTGCGCTTGTGTACGTGCGTGAGAGTTTGTGTGTTTGTGTGCATGTGAGCGTGTGTATGTGGGTATGCATGCTGGAAATGTGAATGTTTGTATGTGTGTGTACATGTGTGCACATGTATGTGCGTGCGTGCGTGCGTGCGTGCGTGCGTGCGTGCGTGCATGGGTGTGCACGTGTGTGTGCATGTACATGTGTGTATGTGTGAGCGCACACGCTGCAGTAGCAGTCCTTGCGGACCGCAGCACTGCTGTGTAAGGGGAAGGGGGCTTAATCGCTCGTCTGCGAGCAGGTTTAGTGCAGTACCAGCTGCAGTTCACACATGCCAATCCATCCTGCTGACAGCCGTCTTCAGGGGATGTTAATTGGCTTTTTAATTAATATTTATGAAGGTGCATGGGGAAGGTGCGCTAGGTTCGCACGGACGGTCTTATAGCGCCATAGATAACACCAGTGCCACCTGGCTCTCACGGACCTTTGTTTTCTCTCCAGGCAGAGCGAGGGTAGCCGTGAGGGAAGACGTGGTGATGGAGGTGCTTTGGGTGCTGAATGATCCCCATTTTTTCCTCATAAGGATGAAGGTGCCCTCGATAGCCTCTGAACCACTCTCCCTGTAATTAAGAGTGCTTCCCTTTTAGCTGACTGCGGGTCTGTGAGGCTCTCTGTGGGGGAGGACGGTGCAGTGAGGCCCTAATTTGGCCCCGCCTTTGGGGCAACCTGTGAATGCGAGAGAGTCGGACTGCAGTGCTGTGGAACACACGGAGAAGTGTGCCTGAGAAAAATCGAATAAGAGAAGTCAAATTGATCACCGGTGAAAGGTTTTTTGTTTTTAGATTGTTTCGGAGATCTCTGCGGTGGGGTTTGTGGGGTCGATCTCATGGAAGGTGGGTCTCTGAACCCCCCACACGGTTCTGGGGGGGGGGGGGTATGACACTGGCAGCTGTAACCCCTCTCTGCTGCCAGATGGAAAGAGGGAGAGAGGGCAAGATTCTGCTGTGAAACAAGAGTCCCTTCTCCTGCAATCTCCCTTTCTCCCCCCCCCCACCCCTCTCTCCCCCCTTTTGTTTCAGGATGAAAGCAGCTCAGTTGCAAATCACTGCAGTGTTTTTACAGGTTGTGTGTGTGTGCGTGCGTGCGTGCATGTGTGTGCTCATAAATAGTTTTGTGTCCGCAGGGAATGAAAGTGTGTATCATTTATTTAATTTATAGAGTGTATGTACCTGCGTGTTCATACCTGTTCTCAGCTGTGTACACCTGTGTGTTCCTTCTCGTGCTCAGGTGTGTGTACCTGCTTGTTTATCCATGTGCACAGGTATGTAAACAGGTTTATAGTAAACAGTTTGAACAAAGCATGTGCATTTGAGTAAACTGGTGTGACTGCGTTTTCTTTATGTGTGTCTGAGCAAGGCTCTTTGTGTGTGCATTTGTATTGGAGTAAACTGGTGTGACTGCGTTTTCATTATGTGTGTCTGAGCAAGGCTCTTTGTGTGTGTGTGTTTTGTGTGTATGTGTATAGGTTGTGGAGATGTGTGTGTGTAGATTGTGGAGATGTGTGTGTGTGTGTGTGTGTGTGTGTGTGTGTGTGTGCAGGTTGTGGAGGTGGTCCAGGTGGCAGCACCTGCCCTCTGCCCCCCTCTGCTTCAGACGCAGGCAGCTGTGCACTCAGGTGTGTGTGGGCGCAGACACACAGAGACACACTTACATAACCCCACTCTATTCTTCATCATCCTCCTCTCCTCCTCTTCATGAAGGAGGAAACGCTGAAATCCCCATCCACCGTTATGAAATTATTCTCAAATCCATTGGCCCTATTTTATATTTTTTGTTATATTTTTGATGCAGATGAATTTTATGTAATATGGATGTATTCTAATGCAATGCATTTTATATAATAAGAGTGCATTTTAATACAATCAGACAGAAAATACCAAATGAAATGATATTGAAGCATAGTGATAAACCTTTTTATTGTCAATGTCAGCACTTTTACGAGGACAAAAGCTTGTATAAAACTGATCAGTTACAAAACGCTGATCTCGTAGATGCAGAAGTGGTCATCCGGCGAAAAGGGATGGCGCGGTCTCTCCTATCACTCCTATCCCATGATGCCGATGGCCACTTAATTGGAGAGGCGTGCTCAGGACGGAATGTGATGGCCTCAGTGAAGATCGTGCACAGACCCCTCCATTTAGATCCTTGAGATAGATAGATATGCGCTGTTAAAATCCCCTCTGCGGTGTGGTGGGGGCGCTTCAAACGGACAGGTTGATGAAACCCCAGCTTCTGAAATATCGTCCCCTGTGGAGAGGGTGTTCAGTTGACCACAGGGCCCTTTTGGAGGTCTATTAACAGACATGGTGAAGGTGAAGGCGGTCTGGTTATATGAAGGAGGCCGTGTACGATTGGATCGTTTTACGGTTCCAAGGACGCCCTGTAAGGTTCTGTGTGCCCCAGGTTGTGGGGGGTTTGGACGAGTAAATAATCACACCTTCAGACTTTGATGGCCAATTCTGAAGATTTATTCACGAACTAGCATCGGCAAAAAAAAAATCCCTCCGGTGAAAATCGATGGGCATAAAATGGTGGGAATGTGAAAGAAAATGGGATGACTCGTTTCGAGGGAGAATGAGAGCTGAAAACGCCCCCCCTTTCCTCCACTGTCCTTGTCACCAATGCGCAGTGTCCAGGTTGGGTTGGGGGTTTGTTTGGCACTACAGCAGGGATTGACATGGCTGGGGGTCTGTAGGTGTGCCCCAGCTACCCCAAACCCACTAAGACATGGGGGGGTGGTGTGGTTGGCAAGAAGCTTCCTCTCTCCACTCTCCAGTTTGATTATTGTACATATGGTTTTTTTGTAAAAAAAAGGCCCTTTTCCTTGAAGGCAGTCTGTGCGAATGGTTTAGATAAATCGCTTTATCTGCAATTTGATCCTCAGTTTTTGCCCAGGAAAAGAAGGGAGCGAAAGAAGGAACTGCGTCACACATTGATGGAGTGCTGTTTTAACCACCAGCGGTGACCACCCCAAAACCCACTTTCATGTCTTAGGATTTTTCTGCCGTTGTTTTCTTTTGGATCTCACATTATATGATTAAGAAAAAATATATATATTTATGAACCGCTGTAATCAGAGAGTAAATATTTTCCATTGGGCTAGCTCTTAAACGCTGTCAGAGACAGACTCTGTCACTGAAAGTTTATGTTATTTCTTATTATAATTTCAATTTCAATGGAAATTCTGATGTTTCTGAAAATTGCTTTCTCTTTTGATATTCTGTACATTTGGCCTCAGCTGAGGCAGTGTATAAATGTTGCTGTTTGTCATAGTTTCAAGTGATTTAAAAACGAACAAGAAAACGTCATTTTCTTGAAGCAATTTTATTTCACTCAATCCTTTTCATGTATTATGGTTGTCAATGATTACTGTGTTGACAAAAAAGTGTAGCCTACATATATAAAAATACAAAAGTGTTAAACACAATGGTGCAGCGACTTTAACCACCATTCTCATCTATTATTGTGTCAGAAGGACCTCCAAAATAAGCCTTAAGCTTCAACAGAAGATGCGTTACCTGAAAACATTTGAAGAAAAAATGTGATTTCTTTTTTTTTCTTTGTGGGAAAATTTCAACTGCAGCTATTGTGTCTGAACTTCGCATTCACCGTGTTCCAGAATCTCTGACCTTTAAACAATCCAGACTGTTTTTTTCATTTGTCAGTTTTTTTTTTCCTTCCTGTTTCCTTCTTAAGTTTTTGTTTGTTCTTGATAACTTTGTGTCAATTCCATTGAAACAGCAACATCCAACTGCACAAGTTGCTTTGAAGGAGGAAAGGTTTTTTTTTTATTTGTTCTACACATGGTTAATATATTTCTCTTTCAGTGGATTTATTTCACCACATTTTTAAGTTGCAGTTGTTCCGTAAGCACCAAAAACCCCCCAAATCTCTCAAGGACGATTGCGAATGATTAAAGGACAGTAATGTGAAGTAGGAAAGCATAATTCATGAATAACTCACGCACTTTGATTTTTTTTGTCTCAAGTTTTCTTCTGATTGAATAGCTGAATCGAATTCAAATGCGCATGGTCGGCTCCTCAAAGCTTGATGTATTCATTTACTTATTAAAAGTGAAAGGTGGGCCTGGTAATGCGTTTGGTGTGCGCGGGCCCTTTGCTTGCTTTAATTAACATGGCCCAGGTTACGCTGCCCAGACGGCAGAAAATGAGCGCAGACAGCACAGGATGTGACTGAAGCGGCAGGCCTTTTCATCTGTCACACAGTGCAAAAGCCTATTTACACTTCCAAGCCGGAAACAAAGTGGGAGTTTAAGGTGTTTTGGCTGGCTGTGAATGCGTGAGATTGCAGCAGGGGTGGTAAGTTTGCTGAGCTTGGGCTGTGTCGTTTCGGGGGCCGGTGCTGAGAGCCAAGGTCCGAGTCCAGCTGCCTGTGCTTTTGGGTGCTGGCTGGCTGGCCTTAACTGAGCTGTCACGGGCTTGGCAGGACCTGCGGCCGGTCGTCCCTGAGGCTGCGGCCCTGCTGCCCTGAGGCTCTCCTCCAGCCTGAGAGACGCGCAGCGCTCCGGCAAAGGTTATAGAGATTGAACTCAAGCAACAGACCACTGCAGAAGTGCATGCAGAGGGCTATCTGTGGGAAGGTAAAAGGTGAAGAGAGGGCTGGGGAAGTTTTTGAAGGGGCCCAGGGGGAATGATTAGCCTTTTTTAAAGCAGGGTTTATAGTTTCTATCTGGGGAACCAACTAATCTCCCTTTGGGCATTATTAAAGTCAGCTATCTGTCTGCCTTCTGGATGTAATGCAGACAGTGTTTCAGCTGTTGCTCAAGGTGATGTGTTCTCTTACTCTCTGTTGCTCAGTCTAATCAATCTCATGTTTTAGCAAGTATATTTTTGGGTGGGATGTAATTGATGTTAGAGGGAGGGGAGAAGAAGTGAAGAAGTGACAGGTGATTTATTCTGTCATTTTGGCTCTTGGGACTTTACCTCTCTCTAGGTTTATCTTCTCACTTTTTGTACCATTCATATGCACTTTGCCTTGTAAGTCGCTCTGGATAAGAGCGTCTAATGAATGCCTTTAGTGTAATGTAATGTGAGAGGAGAGGTGGAGATAGAGAAAAGAGGTGCAGCTTAAGGATGTTTTTGTTATCGAATCTCGGTCACTGTCTCCTTTTTGGCATAGTGCTACTCAACTTTGTGGGTATGCTCCCCTGATAAACCAGAGATCAGGTGCCATAGCCGATGAATAACGATTTGTGCTGGCAGGACACCAGTTTTAAGTGGCTTATCAGAGCTAGAGGGCTGGGGGAGGGATGGGTGCTTGAAGGGACAACTTCCCCCACCAATGAAATCCCTCAGAAATCTAAGGGCACCAATCAGATTGCAGGGAGCCTGTGCCTTAGAATCAGTGCATGTTGAACCCAGCGCATATGTTAAGTGCTGTATTGCACTGCTTTGCCTGACTCTCAGCACGTGGCTTACGGTTTGAGCAGAGCGCTGCAGATTTCCTAGTTTTCCTCTAAAAGAGTTTCCCTGCACAGCCACAGTCCGTCCTTGTGACTGTTTCATTACCTTTTGTGTACAGGTAATAACGTACAACACTGAAGCACAAAACACGATAGTTAAGGCCTGCCTGTCGTTACATAGTAGCATTGTTTTTGTGTAATTGTCAGGACTCTCACCCGGACAAGGAGGACTCTGGGTTGGCATTTCCAGATCACAAACTGGTTTAATGATTTCACCAGAAATGTCAGTGGGTTTCATTTCACCACCTTACACTGCAGAAGCACATGAGGGCGTGGAACAAAGACCCTGACCAGGATTTCAAAGAGCCAGCAGTGAATTCTTACGCCCATCAGATAGCCCAGACTTATCACAGTTTTTTTTTCGACATGCCTGCAGTGAGATGCAGGGGCCTTGGCATTCTTGGCCACACTGAGCAGGTCCGTGCTGAGCCCATCCCATTGACAAGCTCCACGCCCCCAGGGCCTGCATTATGGAGCAGCGCCACGGACAGGCCCGGAGACATGCAGCCGATGCCGATGCTATCTCACTCTGGGCTCTGCATCGCTTTCCCTTCCGCCGCACGTTTTTCCAGGCTCTAAAACGGACATGGAAACGATTTGTTTTGTTTTGTTTGCTTTTAAAAGAAAGCAAGGAAATAAATGAGGCAGGGTGACATCATCACACTCTCTGTTTTGCCACACGGATCCTAAATGAGGCGAGAAAGGGTGCATGCATGCTCATAAACATGTATTTAATGAATGCCATTTATCATTGATTGTGCGTACATTTTTTTCCTGAACCATTACAAAGGAAGGAAGAGTTGTGTTGGAATGGAATGCAGATCCATCACACTTAGTGGCAGTGACCCAGAAAGGAGTTTTTTTTATGAATGAAATGTTGAATGGGTATGCAGTTCGGTATGATTTCACTCCACTGGTTTCAAACTTTAAACTTTGTGACTGGAAACACAGCAAGATGGAACTAGACTCCAGAGTCAGAATTACATTACCACTTAAATGCATTTTCCCCTCATGTACATACTGTAATCATATACACAAACACACTCTGGGTTCCTTCTAAACATCTAAATAGCTTATTTACTAAAATGCATTGATGTTAATGCAGTTAAAAAGCTTTGCATTATAACACAGTTTTAATATAACCGTGTATTTAAAATGAAAATACAGATGGTACAGACACAAATATGGATAGCGAACCTGAGTGAGATGAGCAGACATTAGCGATTAGCCACTGGTGTGCTGCAGTGTAGCGGGTATGGAACTGTGCCTGCAGGGGCTGTGGGGGCTGGGGGTGGCAGGAAGTGGCCCTGTTTGAACCCCTGGCTTTTTGGGGGGGGGGTTGGGTCTCTGCATGGCTGGGGCACTTTCTGATTAAACACCGATTAAACACCCGTCTTCATCCTTGCATGTTTTTACATTTATTTGCCTAAATACCAAAGACTTGTTGAAAAATGTAAACTCCTTCATCCTTTGGTTTTCAAAGTTACAGAATTACAAAAAAAATAGAAAGTAATATATCCTCCTAATTATTGCCCCATTGCATCCCAGTGGTAAATATTTCAAAATAACAAATGATTCTTGCAGTGTTGAGAAATTATTTTGTGTTATTGCTTTTTTTTTTTTGCTCACATGGGGAAAATAACTCTGCAGCATCAGTTATGTAAAACTGAACTACGGTGGGATCAGTTTGAACATTTCCAGGTTTTTAAAGAAAAAGAATTGCTTAAATGTGAGGGAGAATTAATGGGGTTAAACGAGGATGTGGTGAGTCTTTTATAATGGAATCGATTGCGAAGGGCCTTTGTGTGGTGAATTTGTAGCTGGATTGACTTGGTGGTCAGGCTGAATACCTGTCCGCCTTACCTGAGCTGAGTCAATGCCTTGACACACGGCATGAATAATTTCTCCGGCTTTCATGGCCGCTAAATAGCATTTTTTTCCCTCCCCGCTACAGTTGTGTATTCTGTCTCTCGCAATCCTGTTGAAATCCCTTTTCTGTCAGCAGAGGAATTTACACTGTGTGCTGATCAATTTCAGCCAGACCTGCCAAAGATGGCTTTAGCCTGTCCTGATCGCTGTACAAATTGTGCCATCAAAGTATTTTTTTCCCCCCTGGTACTTTTCTCAGTTTGACAGGTGTCATACTCTAATGCAACTACATTTTAGGCTTTTTTTTTTAAAAAAAGAGATTTTTGGGCTTAACTGAGTCACAGCCTGACTGTGTTAGCCTGTGAAATTATCCTCGGTTATCCCACTCTCACTCCCCTCCATTCTAATAGGACTCCGGGTGATAGTTAGCTTGTTGCATACAGTAGCTCAGGAGCAACTTGCAGTGGCTGCATTGATGGGCTGAAGGGAGGATGTGACCGGTAACCTCGGAGACCGATCCACTATGAATGACGTAGGCCTACTTTCCTTACAGGTTGATTAATTTCCGTGTTCCAAACTCCTAAACTAAGTTGTGTGTTTGCTGGGGATGAGCTTGTGATGGAGAGGTATCTTTGAGGGATGTCCTGTCTTTAGCACGATTAGCACGAGGCCCGGGACCTGGAAATGATTGCGTCTCATTAAAGCGCTACACGGCCTGCGGAGTGAACAAATGCCCCCAAAGAAGATTTGAGATGCATCATCATTTCTTAAGCCAACAAAACAAACGATTAACATATTCACATTATGTAGAGGGCAGGGACTCGGGGCCATGGCAGCTATCCCCATTAAGCTCCAGATTGATGTTCTCACTGGAGAAAAATGGAAGTGAAATTTGTGAATTTATTACACATTGTGGCAGTCATTGACTAAAAGGTTTTTTTTTTTTTTTTTAATTCAGTCAACTCATCTGACTTCTTGTCATAAAGAGCAGAAACACAATGACCATCTCACTGACAGTTAGCCTTTTAAGCAGTTCATTTAGGAAGGAGCCGCTGGGGGGAAAAAAAAATGGGTTGCCATCATCGTCACCATGGATACATTTTTCAGGGACGGACGGTGATTGTGAAGCAGTTAATGGAGCATGCTAAACCTCACGCGGTGGGGTAACCTCACACTGGAGATCCCTGTATGAGCTCCATGTATCCCACAAAGCCACTGATCTCCCCTGCAGCTTTGGGAACACAGTTTTCCCAGCCCTAAGGATTACCTCCAAGCATCCTATTCCTTGGAATGGCAGAGACGGTTACGGTAACAAGAGGACCGGACCAGGGACACCCGAACACGGGAATTTCAATTCAGGGGCACTAAATCCTGCTCTTCCTCTCAGACCCCAGGCTGTGCTTACTGAGTAATTTGATTGTCACCTTTATATAAAAAAAGGTTATCCACAAGACATTCCTGTGAGATATTCTCATGTTCTGTGGATTTACATTCCTGGAAACTGGCTGGTGCCACTTTGGTCTCTAAAATAGCTCATGAACAGGCTCTTATTCATACTGCTGGAAAATTTTAGATCTCATTTCCTGGGTTAGAATCAATTTTTTCTATTAGTTACAGAATTCCAACTTATTTATTTTTCAATATAATATTGTATTATACCATGTTATATATGATTGTGAAATACCACTTAAGTGTTTTTTTTTTTTTCTTGAGTGGTATTTTTGTGTCAATGTTAAGATCATGACACTGTAATTGCCTGCAGGAACAATCCGAAAGGTGCTGTGAGATGGAATATAGATAGCCAGAAAATGGTCCAGGTGCAGCTCTCGGTTAAAGATAACAAGCCGACGAGAAAAGGAAGGAACCTGACGTTCAGAGATTTTCACTCGGACCCACCGTCCAATCAGAAAAGATAGAGGTGCAACTCCTGGACAGGTGCGCTCGGGCTGGAGCCGGTGATGTTTCAATCAGTGATCACGGAAAAAATGAAGGACCCCATGTGGCTGGCTTCTCTGCTGCCCGAATGAATATTGACAAAACAAATACCTCTTGACAACTTCTTATCTGCTCTATGTGAAAACTGAGAAAAAGAAAAACTGTAAAATTGTCAAACTTCTTTTTTTTTTTTTCTGCTGTCTTGTGGTCCCGTCCATCATATGTGATTCCCTCAAATATAGAGGAAGTATCAATTTTCGCTTTTGTTAATGAGCTCAATATGGATGTAAATCGTTTTTGAGTGTAATTCTCCTTATGCTAACTCTGTCCTGTGCTCACACATATATACACTGGAAAATGAGCAATTAGCTCACCCAGGGTTGGATGGGGCCCCAGGGATTTTTGTAAATTAGTTTTAATGAATATTTTAATGGGCTTTGGCAATATTTGAGGTATTCCTGTAGAATGGAGGCTATTTGTTTAATGTGAGGCTTATTTTTCCGAAGGAGACATTTTGCAGATGTGTTAAAAATGACATTGTAATTGCAAATCAGATAGTCTGTATAAATACAGCTTTCAGCTGGCTCCTTTTTTTGTGTTGCTTATTTATGTTGGCGCACAGAACCGATAGGAGATGCATTCACCTGGCCCCTTTGCTCTCTCCACAACAAGCATATCGCTGGATTGCTTTCAAATGCGTTTGGATGGACATTCCAGCCCTCTGGGTTCTTAATTTAGCTTTAAATCTCAACGGGACCGCTTTCATCGAGGGCTGTGACTTTGTAGCGGTGAGAAATTTTGTGACATACGGTTTATCCGCCGTGGTCTTTTTTCAGATGTACCTTAATGAAACAGAGTGCCATTATGGATTCTTCATGTCTCAATTCATTCCATGCCCATGAAGAAGCCTAAGCAAAACATTAAAAAAACAACACTTTTGAGTTTCACAACACGCTGTGTTGGGAAAAAAAAGAAGAATGCATCGACACCTACTTTTACTGGCATTTTGAAAGCGGCGGTAGCTTTTGGAAGTTTTCCGCGCCCCTGTCCCCGCGCTCATCTTTTGAAGTGAGGTTTAGTGAAATGGAATGTGTGAGATGAGAGGGAGCGAGAGGCCCTGGGCCAGCTGCAGGAGCAGGAGTCTCTCAGAACAAACACTTACTTTGTTTTTGCCCTTGAAATACATCACCAAAAAAAAGGACTTCTGCACTGTGAATCTTTAAATCTGTCTCCGCCCGACCGACCGCACTGGATGGATCCCTCGCGCGGCCTTTAGCTGGAGGGAAAAAAAGTTTTGCCGTGCTACAGCTTGGAGCAAAATGCTCTGATGGAGGCTCTGCATTTAAATTGGACATGGGAGCCCCCTGTGTCATTTATGCATGAATGTATGTGAGCTTCATTGTGATAAGAAGCAGTAATTAATAACCCTGTTTGAGCGTTAACCCTGTCGGGCGGGGGTGGCAGGTGGTACTTGTCAGCGTATGTTTCTGGGGTGACATGGTTGCCTGACTCCGTGTCCCTCCCCATGTGTTTCTCTGTACTGTAGGGGCCCCAGGATGCTGTCCCCTGGGAGAGGTTTATACCCACCATTATCACCTTTACAGCTGAAGGTCTGCAGTTAAACCCCCCGTCCCCCTTCCCCCCAATCAACACACATCACACCTGTGTCTCCCTGATGTGTGATGCAATTTAGCCGACAAAATCAATACGAATGATAAACATTCAGACTCCTGATGGTAACATACTGCACTGACATCGATGGCAATGTTTTGTTTGAAAAGCCTGTACCAGCAAATGGGGATATTTTTTCTGCCATGTGTGAGTTTTTGTAAAACTGTTTCTAACACAGTTTGCTGTTTTTTTTTATTATTTTTTTTTTAATTTTTATTTTTTATTCCTTCCCCCTCAGAGGAGCCGGTAATTGAATTGCCTCTAAATGGAATGCGAAGCTCTCTCTCTCTTTCTTTTCTCTCCATCACTGCCCTTCTGTTTCCGCACTTTGTCATTGTGGCTAACTGATGCAGCCCTCAGCTAAAAAACAATGCGCTCAAAAGTGCTTTGCAGGCTACCACATCGAAATTACGATATTCCCCCTACAATGTCTGCCACATCTGTTTACTTAAGTAATAGTGGCTGATATGACTGGAGCTCCGGAGCGCACTCTTTTTCTCATTAACTCAGATTAGCCTTCAAAGATCTTTTTTTCCGAAAGTAATTCAGAGCTGAAGGACAAAAGCCTCCTCCCCATCGCTCCTCGTACAGCGGGTGAAACATTCCGATTGCTTCACTCCTGCACCAGAACAACAGACACCCGCCAAATAAACTCTCATTTACCTCTCTTACTTTAACTGCAGGCTTTCTGGAGATGCTCTTGTGCATGACGACTTAAACAGCTAACACTTTTATACATTGTAGTATATTAATATAGCTCTGTGTTTTATTGAAGTAATTCAGGTTGAGCACCTCTCTCAACGTTGCTGCTGACCTGGGGCACAGTGCCATTGGAGTTACAAGCCCAGTTCCCTAACTGTTCCCTTACCTGTCAACTTTGATGCAGTTTGCAGTGACTCCAGTCTGATTTATAGCTGTTATTGGATCTTATTTTCCTTTGGTCTAAACAGGTGTTAGGATATTTTGCCCTTCTCCATGGAACGAAATGCAGGACAATGAAGAACACGTTGACGACTTCTCTTAAGAGAATGTTGGTTTATTACAATGCGCAAGGGAGAGACAAACTCAGAAGATTCGGGTTGCCTGTGCCGAGAGAATCTCTAAAGAATCAAGTTGTGTGGTGTGTTGATATACAGTTCATTGTCATACATATCAAAGGGAATGAGATAAGCGGCAGGCCAGAGACAACTGGTCTTGTCCCTCCATGGGAACCCTGGCAGAGCCCTTAGCAGGGGTACGCTGTGGAGACAGGATACCCTACAGAAATGCAAATGTTTGGTTGATGACTGGAGCTGGCAAGGCCAAAGGTGTCATGAGGTGGAGGTGTCACAAAGTACGAATACAGAATACAACACAGTTCTGTCACCTACAGGAAGCCTTAAATAATATAATAGAAACCTGGAACCTATCACAGGCAAACTCAGATACCAATCATAGGATCTGCGATTTTAGAAGCTACACTCAGGGGTCAGGGAGCTTGGTCTGTTAAAATGTGATGTAAGCTACATCCGGAGTTGGTTTGAATTACTTTAGAGATGCGCTACGCCGTGACCAGACTTCTGTCTGAATGGTCAAATTAGATTTTTTTTTTGTGATTTCGAGTTTATTTTTTCGTCTTTCCCTCCCCACACAGTGCTGGTCTGGTTTACGTCATCGCTTCATGCTAAAATAACAACTTGCGTAATGATTGCAGTGAACAATAACGAGCCAGTAGCTTGTCTGAGCACGCAAATCCGATTTGGGCACTTGAAATTTGCAGTCTGGGCAGGGAAGTGTGTTGGCAATTACTTGGCAGCAGATATGGATTTGGGCATCGAGACGCAGAGCCTAAGCATACTCACAGCAAAGGCAAGAGTTTACTGAAAATAAGGTCAAACATGGCCGCAGTTGAACTTTAACAGAACACATCACCAAATACGTATATTCTATGCGACTTCGCATAGTTTGTTTAATGACCAGCATTAGCGTGGTAACCTTAACTAGGAAAGTAACGATGACTGCAATGACCGCATAGAACCTTTAAGAGTAACAGCCTTGCTCAAAAAACAGCAAATACTGATGATATAGGGGCAGCCTATAGCCTAGTGGCTAAGGTACATGACTGGGACCCCTGAGGTTGGCAGTTCAAGTCCCAGTCCAGCCACAGCAAGAACACCATTGCTGTTGGGCCCTTGAGCAAGGCCCCTAACCCCACATTGCTCCCAGGGGAGATTGGCCCTTGGTTAGTCTAAACAACTGTAAATCGCTTTGGATAAAAGCATCAGCTAAATGACTGTGTAAGGGAAAGAGGGATCCGGAAGCTGTTAATGTTTCCCAGTAAAAAAAAAAAAAAGGGGACAACAGAAGATAATGGAACATTCGTTCATCCAGCATGCAACCAAAAAAATTATATGACATTTTAAGCCAATTATAAATGATCTTGCATTTGGGGGTTGGAACTGGAGAATCTGGTGCTCACTGTGCTGTCCCAAGCCAGTGCAGTGGTTTGTTTTCTTTGCACGCAAATGCATCTTTTTTTTTTTTTTTTTTTGTTGCTGAAGTTAGTTTGGGCAGTCAGTATACTGTCACGTTGATGGGGATTTGGCCCGGTGATATGGACAGCTCTGAGCTATAGAGACAGACACTGCCGTCTCCAGTCAGGGGCACAGCTTCCTGTGTCTCCTCTCCTCTGGCAGGCAAAGCACAAAGGGGGAAAAAAACAACACAGGAGAAAGACTTCATAAATCTAAGCAAATAGGGCTTGACACTTACAAAATACCCTTTTGTGTTCCCTCCAATGCTGTATTATTTAGCTTGACATTTAAAAATAGAGTTTGCGTTTTTGTGGGTTCCCTGCGTGGCTGAAAGGTGTGTTCATCTTATGATCTACCTCCAAGGGAAAACGTCACCCTCCCACAAAACAAAACAAAAATAAATAAAACGTTTGTTTCAAATCGAAATGTTTTTCTTTGGATACTCCTTGCGTGATTTGTGACATCATTAAGGTGACTCTGCGCTGTCGGTCGCTTTGTCCTACAGTTTGTCCTTTAAATCTGTCAAAGACCAGGGCTGGTACGCAAGTTCAGTAAAACAGACTTTACCTCACAAACATAACTTTCCTTGAGTATTTTCTGTTTTACTGGAGACAAGCAAACATGCTCTCTGGATTCAGTTCTGTTCATTCTAAAATAGAATCACATATGGCTGTAAAGAGGCTACGTCTGTTTGATGAAATCCCAGGCTTCTTGTAGTCTCCATCAGAAGATGCTGGTAATGATGTCCTTTTATGTACATGCTGTTACATTTAAGTGTCTTTGTTTTTTTTTTATTTTTTGTCTTGGTTTGAGCTCTGTCAGAGCACAGTATGACTGTCAAGGGAATATTAAGTGGAGAAATGTTCATATGGCTTCAGAATTGTAACTGAATTCTCTTTTTTCCCCCTCTGTTGCGACAGGAAGTTATTGCTTGTTTGACCTGTGCTTGGTGATGGATTGGGACCTTTGGAGTACCCTCCTCATTCTTTACTGATTATTTTACCTTGGTTTTGATCATTTTGACTTGGCCATTTAAAGTCAATGCAATCGGCCTCATTATGGAGAGAAGCTCCCCCTGTACCCCAGCTCATGTTTTTTAATGTGGTGGTTTAATGTTGTATCTGCTTGAACTTTTGACTTGCTGTGGCCTTGCAGTTGAGGGATCTCTCAGTTGTCTGACAAGCAGAGAACATGGCCCAACAGGCTCCTTTACCCCAGTGTGTGTGGGTATGATCAGGGGAACAAGCAAAGCAATTGCAGAGCAAAATGCCCCCCTCTCTACCTGGACACATGGAGTGGGCTGGAGAGGGGACAGCTGTCTCATGGGTGGGAGGGCTTCAACAGTTCAGCTGTTTACCCATAGGGGGTGCTGCTGTTCAGGGTCCGTGTGTGTGAGGTAAACTGTCTCCGTGTGTGTTAGCGTGTATATGCACATGCACACTTACTGCACGTGTGTGTTTGTTTGTCATGTCTGTGTGAGTGTGTGTGTATGTGCGTGTGTGCTTACCGAATTAGTGTGTGTGTATGTTTGTGTGCAAATGTGAGCACATATACTGCATGTGAGTGTGTGTGTGTTTGTACATTTAGACTCTCCACCAAATGAAAGTGTGATTTTAGTGGGAAGGGGGTGGGGCCTCAGGCCTCATTGGTTTGTTTCCTGTGAGAAATAGCGGGACAGACTGGTGGTGTAACCCTGCGGGCCAGCGGTCTGTTTGTCTCAGTCTCTCCCTTTCTCTCTCCGACCCTGTGGTTTATGTGTTTTATTAGGCCATAATGCGCAGGGCTGTTGGAGGCAGTGCGTCGTTTGCAGTCCAGTGATCCACTGCCCGCGGCCTGCAGCCATCCATTCCGCAGACACTGCCATTACGATGTTAGCCGGGACACTTTCCATCATCACCGCCACCATGTGTCTTCTGTGCGATAACCAGGCGAAAGTTTAATTTGTGTGAGAGAAAGTGGCGCGATCAAAGCGGCCCCTTTTCTTTTAAACACGCACCGCCCTGTCAGTCCTGTCCCTGCTTAGGATACAAAACCCAAACTGTAACCCTGTGCTCTACCGGCTGGGGCTCCACGTCCTGTGGAAGCAGTTGTTGAAATTAAAACAGCATGGCTCGCAGCTGTCGTGCGCGTGCCCCGTTCTTGATTGTAAGCCGAGAGGATTTTCCTGTCTCCACGGGGCGGGGGGCAGAGCCGAGAAGGTACGACCTCTCCCTCTCCGCCTCTGCCCCACATTCTGTTTTTATCTCAGACCAGGGCCTCAAAATGTCCTCTCTGGAGACATTGTCATGTCTCGTGTCTATGAAATGTGACACAGGGGGCTTATCATACACTGTAGGGTGCAAAGACTCTGTTAGGGGTCAGGGGTTAAAAGATTAGTGAAGGACGCCTCAAAAAAATGTTGCCTTCACAACCTATTGATTTTGTGTTATGCTCTCTACTAAACTCTGAGACTGACTGTCGTCTTCAATCAAAAGAAAACATTACAATGTGGGCGATGTTGCTGGGCGATATTGCTGGTTTGTGTGCCCGGTACCCCCCTGGCAGGATGTCTCTTTGCCCCTTTTTAAACCATCCGTTGAATCGAGAGGGGCACTTTGCCCCCGTGACCCCCGTGCTGCTGTCTGTAATCCCTCTGGGGTGCCAGCGTGCATGAGGCCCTGTTTGAATGTAGATGGTAAACCCAGAGGGGCTGTTTCACACCCAGAACAAAGATAGCAGGGACAGTTTCTCCAGAGGAGGTTAGATAACTCTATAGCACGTCTGTGGAGCAGGTTAGAAACCTTGACAGCACATCTTTAGAGCAGGTTAGATAACTATAGCACTTCTACAGAGCAGGTTAGAAAATTGTGCAGCACATCTACAGAGCAGGTTAGCTAACCCTACAGAATATCTACACTAAGGACTGTGCTTTGCATGCTCGGGGCCTGTATTCCTCCCTTGGTTATTGACTCTTCTCACACTCTGTTGGTTAGTAAGGGTATCACAGAATAGCGTTGGTTTCATGAAGTGATTTATGAGGGTTTGCTTTAGAGGAGATGGTATCAGAACTTATATCACCATACATACTGCTAATAACCCCCCCTCCCCCCTGCCCCAACCCCCAGGGGTAGAGGATGAAATGTGAGGCAGGTGTTTGCATTGGAAAAAATGAGGAAAAACAATGCAGATTAAATGTGAGGATGTTAAATGTGTTTTCACCTGTGATCTGACTGCATTTACATGGCGGCCTGCTTGTCCGCTGCGTTCCAGGTTCACTCCTGCCCCGCGGCTTCTTCACATCCTCTGAACGCGGAAACCGCGGACATCTTTGATCACCGTAATCCGCCAAAAATTTTTCGCGATGGTCTCCACACGTCGATATTAGATTAGACTCACCGTCTGGTCGCTTTTGATTCGTAATGCGGAGAAAAAGCAAAGGAGATCAAAAGGGTTATAATGAGCAGATCTGACGGCTGACGTCGGGTGAGAGCCGGATTCTCAAGCTGTGCAAGACGTCCAAAAAAAAGAGGATTCTCAACCTGCTTTGAATTTATAATACTTTTTTGTCTTTTACTTGAAACAATACTGGAGAGCAAATTTGAACATGGCTTATATATATCACTGAAATAATGCCCACTAATCACACAATGAATATGACTTAAAATCAAATTAGATGACGTGAGATTCTTTAACTTCACATACCAATGTGTCAGAGGAGCCAGCACTACCATTAGAATAGTCCTCAGAAGGTTTAAATCAGCTTTGTTTTATCATAACACATTTTTGCTGAGGTAAATGAAAGAATGTGTTAAAGAAAGCTCTTCAATAAATGTTATGACACATAAATATAAATATAAATATAAATATATATAAATGTAAACATATATATATATATATAAAAACATAGAAATGTTCTGGTCATGGTCAGTTCCAGTCTTCGTGAGGCTGTTCATTCGGCCTGTGTGTAGCGGTGTCGGGTCTGACTTTGGGTTTGGATAAATCTATAGAAATGTATTGTAGCTTCTCTTTCTCTGAATGCCCCTGGATCCATCTGACTGTGTGGCAGTGAACCAGTAGGATCTTTTCCTCAGCATAAACATTTAGGAAATCTTTCATTTTTCCCCCCCATCTCCCCTGCCCCCCCCCCCCCCCCCGTCCCCCCCGTCACCCCCGTCCCCCCCTGTCCCCTCTGTCACTGGCAGTCTTACACTCTATGAAGTGGGGCCCTGCAGCCGCTGAATGTCACGGGTCACGGGGATGATGAATTAGTGGTTGTTAGTTCAGGGACTTTGTCGGTCACAAGTTAAGGTCCATTTTAAATATCTGGTCGGGGTATCGAGAGCAGAGAGGCTGTTGAGTTATTACCTGCCATCCAGGATTCGACAAGCGGAGTGCTTGACTACCCAGAGCTGTAGGTTTTCTGAGCTTTCAAGCGAAGTTTGCACTCCTTTCACCCTCTGTCCTGAAGCCGTTTTCACGGGTTCCCCCGAGGTTCCACAGACAAACGATGGACGTCCCGTTGATGCACACAGAAGTAAAATGCACAGCGGGACATTGCGGTTTGCTTGTTCTCTCGAGCAAGACAGCTTGAGGCTTAAAAAAACTTCAGAGTTAAAAAAAAAAATAGAGGTAAAATATTTGCTGGGGAGAGTAGTATTGCTATTCTCAAACTACACTAAACACTTTTTAGTAAAACTGTAATGGGGCTTCATTACAGCTGAAAAAAAATTATAACAATAACTCCTTTTAAGCAGGCGCTTCATCCCTTTGAATGTGAGAAGCCTTTTCATGCGCTGCTTTTGAATAATTCAGAAGGGCTGGCTGCTCCAGCGAGAGTTGATGAGCTCTGGTTTTTAATAAAGTGCAGCATGGATCGTATTGACCCTGAGATGGGCCAGAGTGTAGGGGTCGCACAAGATGGAGCGTCGGGGAAAGATGCGTGCGAAGGCAAGAATCGAGGGCACAGCAGCCGAAACTAAAAACAACTGTAAACAGCAATCATGGCAGACTGAAGTTAGCTCTCCATGCTCACACATGCAAAAAAAAAAAAAAAACTTTTTCCATTTCATTTCTCTTATTAAAAAAAAAACATAAATGCCTGCTCTGCATGCCGGATAGAGGCTTAGCAAACCTTGCGATGAAAGTGGAGAACCTCAGTCAAACCGGGCTCGGCAAGGCGGCCGATTTCACTGTAAATCCCCCCGCTAACTCGTTTTCCGTCCTGTCACTTTTTATTTATTTATTTATTTATTTATTTATTTATTTTTAAATGACTCCAGACAAGCCGAAAATCCACATGCTCATCAGATCTGTGCAAACGTCAGCCTGTTCCCCGCTAATCCTGCCGGTCACACCCCAAAGTTACGGCAGGATCTTCCTGACATTAACCAAGGGGGACGAGACATGGAGGCAGACGACTCCTCTTTTTCGTAGGCTTTTTTTTTTTTCCGTTTGCATGTGTTCATGTGTGGGGGGTAATAGAAAATCAAATGCAGGATTAGCGCGTAAGATGTGTATGAACATGTCTGTCCCTCTAATACCCTTTGTCGATGTAGACAGTTCGATTTGAGGGTGTTACTCGGGCAGTCTGCGGATTTGTGAGTTCCTCCGTGGTGACAGACTTGACTGAATTTTCCCTGCAGGGGGTGCATTCCATGAGCTTTCAGGTCATCCTTAAAGTAATTCCCTTTTTATGTCATTATGATTTTTATTTTATATTTTACAAAGACAGCAATGATCTTTCACAGTGTTTACATGTCTGCCATGTTTAAATGGAAAAGAAATTTCTGTTTGCAACAGAGGAGTTAAAGTTAACTTAAGTTTCTCATGACTAAACCATCGGTAGTGCTGGAGATGTCCAGCCGTACCCATACAGAGCATTGTCATGCTAGACCGCTTGTCTCATGTTTTTGTGCATTTTGTAGGTCCTACCTGGTACTTCACAGGAATTCAAACACCAGAATTACTCATAAATCACATTCTGTACTATCAGGGCTGTGATTATGACTGTTTCCCTTCCAGAATTTCAGCCAAATACCCTCCAGTGGTCTGTCCTGAAGTGAACCCACCTTTTACAGTCTTGTTATTTCCAGGTATGCCCCCCAAGTGTTCACAGTATGGCTATACTGCTGAATTGTGCACGTTAATTATCCAAGTTACCGGCAGTAAATAAAATCTGAGATTCGCCAGATGAAAATACCGATAAAAAAAGATTCAGGAGGAAAAGTAAAATAACAAAAAAAGAGCACCTGTCTGAATTGTTCCCTGTGGGATTGTTCCTCAGCCAATGTGGGATATCTCACCTGGGAATCTGAGGTGCAGCAGAGTTCCGACGGTTTCCTCCCAGCTACAAAGAGGAATGCTTTCTTGATCTCGGCTCAAGCGGGTATTCCAGTTGACTGCATGGGAACGTTTGTTTGTGAAACAAACATCCCCTCAAGAGGCTGTTGAGGAGAAAAAAAAAACAAAAAAACAAAAAAAAAACAAAGAATGAATTTTTTCCCCTAGGGAGGCGTACGGTTCCCCCATGGAGATCTGAATGGACTTAGAGGGAACAGCAGACGCTGTTCAGTGGAGGGGTTCACATGCTGAGACTCCAGCCTGGCACACAGAGAGGCATTACCTAAACAAACCTGCTGTCCCCAGACCACTTAGAAGCATGACGAACGGAGCCGTTAGACATCAGTCAGCGCATGTAAAAAGGGCCACCATCGCTTGTCAAAGGGCATGGTCGGTCCGGTCTCGTTCCGTTTTTTTTGGACACTTTTGGCAGTCTTAATCATGGGGGGCCTGGGGGTTGGGGCGGCTTACATTTGGATGATCCAGCATTTGGCGTCCATGTTGTCGGCAACATCGGGGGTCACCCCCTACCCCCAGGCGAATTTTGGGGAGTGATAGGAAGGAGGGGTCTTGGGGCGAATGAGACCCGTGAATGTCTGAGCCTGACAACTGGGGGTGTACCGGAGAGTTCAGTGTCAAACGCTTCAACAGCATCCTCACATTCATGAATATTTTGGTCTCACCTGGCCAGTTTGTTTATTTGTTTTCCGATGAGTTCAGCGAGGAATCTGAAAATTGAGGGGCTTTAAGGCCAGTGACTGTTGATGGGCACAGAAATAAATTAGGTGACAGGTGAAAAAAAACCAAGCTGTTTTCGTTTTTTTTTTTTTTTGTTTTGTTTTGGAGGAGTCATTTATATTGGGTCTTTTATGTTGTGAACGTTGTTATAATTATTAAGGTAATTTTCCCAGTCATTGTTTTAGATGTTAGAGCTGGCGGAGGCCACCGCCTCGTCATCTGCCACGCTCTGAAACCTCAGATGAAAAATGATGCCCTTGACATCCTGAAATAATCCAGTTGATGTCGCTCGCCGATGAACACGTTTCGCCAGGCGTGTGGCAGAATCGATTTTGCTGGTTGCATTTCTACTTCTGGAATGTCAGCTGCAGTAAATGCTCAGATACCAAATTGTGTAATGTGCTGTCCGACAAAATAATAAGAAAACGAGAATGGCTCCAGTGAGAATAGGATTGATTCTTTAATTGCATGAGTTTATGACATTTCGGGCAGTTGTACTTCTTTAGCACAGGATGATGATTCTGAAGAAGGTGAAAGAAATAATATAAAACACAAACAGTGAAGATCACTGCACTGAACAGCTATTCATAAGGCCACAATTGGCTGTCTGCAACTTTGCCTTTGACCTCTGAAAAACTTTAAATCAGAACGTTATTTTCTTTTTCTTGGCTGCATACCTTTGACCGTTGTTTGACTTTCCTCTGCCAGGGCCAAGAGCACAATCCTTTCCCATTTTTGTAATGTGACTAGGAATGAAAATAAAACAATGTGGGGCATTTTTTTTTGCTTTTCAAAAAATATCTGAATGAGTAGTTAATGTCTCATTTTAATCACACAGCGCATTAAATTTGACAGTGGCCAAGTCCTGTCCAGCTCATGACAAGCAAGCTGGTTGGAGTCAGTTTGCCCTTTAATCATGTCAGGAAAAATGAAAAATCAGTTTACCCCCCCTCACCCTCACTCGTCTTGACAAAATTATTTTTTCTGAAGGTGCTGGGTTCGCATGCTGTGAAAATACTATGTTTGAGTTCATAGCATTGTAAGCACTGAGAAAGATAAGACTGCATTCCTATCTCCCAAAAACCCTTCCCCAAGGGAATGCTGGTGATTCACACATTATTGCATGTTTGAAAGTGTTGCACCACAGTTTAATTCCCGCTCTCACTCTAATGTAGCAGACTAAAAAAAGCCTTTTAGAAGGAATATTTTCTCTCTTATTTTCAAGTCTCAATGTCAAGTATTCAGACAAGACTTGCAGGGACAGCAGCAGTAGGAGAGTTGCAGTAGTCCAGTCAGGGCGGCAGAGGAGCCCCAGTAAATGAGCTGGGTAGCATATGTAGTGTGAAACTGACAGATTCTGTGAGGTTTGGAATCAAATAAATGACAGATCGGGCAACAGTTGTGATGTTTTCGGTGAGAGACAGCTTGTTATGCTACAACAGTGCTAGGATTGCAGGCAGTCTGGGGTGCAGTTGCCGTAGTGATTAAAGGTGTGAAGATCTCAGGATGGCTGTGGGAGAAGTGGGAAGTCGCTGCTGTAGTCATCGGCTGCGAGGCGCTCGATCTCTCTTTCCAGAGCCTTGTGGACAGCAGCTGCTTGCAGTGTGCTAACGAGCAGCACGGTCAAACCGCGAAGCTGGCGATGACTTTAAGTTCTCCAAGGAAGGCAGTTAAATATATATCCATCCAAGGCTCTTTTGTTTAATTCAGCCCCGCACAGTGGAGCGTAATTATGTTCCATTTCCCCATGTGGTTTCCATTAAGGCTTTTCACAGCCCAACCCTGCAGGGTTTCCACTCACCCAATTCGGTGTTTAGCAAGTTAGCATAGACCCTCACGTGCTGCTGCAGAGGCACATTGCCAATGCTGTTGGGAAATGGGAAAGCAGACCTGTCCATGTGATTTTTGAACAGGAAATTCCCAAAGCTCAGTTATGAGGTGGGGGAGGGCAGGAGAGGACAGGTGTTGGATTCGCTGACAGGCGGTTCTGACCGCGTCCTAGAGGTTCGCTAGGTCTTGTCAAGAACTTCCCCGTTCCTGACTTCACAGGTAAGTGTCCCAGTCAGGGCCTCCAGTCCTGCTCCACTGTTTAATTGAACTCCTGAATTAAACATAAGGCTATTTATGGTTCCTCTACCTTTTGCTTGCTAGTGCCCACGTGTTTTATATTTAGAATCAAAATGTTGACGGTGACAATGAGAATAGAAGCCGCTGCATGTGTTTTTAAGCTAACAGCAGTATGTTCAGCATTAATAATAGATTTGCAAGCCAAGAAAGGAGCACCGTAACGTGACAGTGTAATAGCAGCGGATTGCAGCGCTCTGAACCGAATCACTCAGGGTTGTTCAAGGGCAGTCATCAGATGTGATGGGGAACCAATTTTTTTTTTTTTTTTAAATATGAGGTATTTTGTTGGAAATAAATCCCAGATTTTTGATAGCTTTAGTAAATCTGGCTGGTCACTGGCCTAGGATTCATTTGTTTTTGTGAGTTGTGTGCCCCCCCCGTGGCACCAAAAGCCCAGCCATGGCTACTGCTAGTCTGGCTGCATTAACAGTCACCGTCTGTTTGCTCTCTCGGTCTCATAGTCAGCACATGCACTGGGAATGCTTCCGGTAGGAATACGCCAACATGGACATTCTGGATGAATGCCTGTGAGAACTGAAATTGTCGCACTAAGCAGTACCTCTGTTTTTGGTGTCATTTCCTTATTTTGCATTTTAGTGGAAACACAAAGTGCAACTGACTTTCTGCATTCACCAATGAAGTAGAGTGGAGCAAAAAGCTTAAACAGCTTAAATATTGGAAAATATAACGCATTTTATTTGCCTTACGTTCTTTGCTTAATAATTCTTATTGCAACCACAACCAGGTATCTAGATCAGATGAACAAGCACCATCAGAAAAATATAGTGAAGAGAAGGATCTTACCCCTTCTTTGAGCCCATAGACTTTGTACTTGCTGGGGCAGAACTCGTGAGTCAGTTTACTGTTTTTTTTTTTTTTTTGTTGTTTTGTTTGTTGTTCGCTTTGAAGTTTGCCCATGTAGCCAGCAATTTCACTCTTAGGCATTTGCTTCAGCAGTGCATCAAAACGAGGCATATGTCTTTCTTCTCTGGCACATAATTAACACTTAAGCTTTCACAGAAGCACATGTGTTTGAAACGTCTGTTCTAAAGGGAATGTTCTGGATGGAAACTTGACAGTCACTGGCTGGTGGTATTGTAGCTAACTTCAAAACATAAGATTTAAGGCCAGATTTATCAAAAACCTGTAGCACATTTTTGCACGTGGAATTTCAATGACACGATTTGTTTGCAGCGAACGGTTTACCTCAGCAAAATGCATCATCTCTCATTCTATCTGCCTCTCTGATTCTTTATGCTGTCGTAAATCAGGTCCTTAATATACACATAAAGTCATGAGAAAATTTCATTACTCAGCTCAAAATTGTGGAATCAAAAGAGCGCTCCCAGCGATATTCTAACTATATTCATATTGCTATTCATTGCAGTAAAAAAAATATGTAAAAGACTACCAATTTAATTCAAAAGAATGCTGCACTTTTGTTTAAATTTGAAGAAGTGAAGTGCTAGCTTTTCTGTTTTCAGCCGTTGTTATCCTCCGGTGCTGAATTGTTGGTCAGTATGCCATGCTTCCCCAGCTTTGGCTGGCCAGTTGTCCCAGGTGGAGCTTCGTCTCTGTGGAGGTCACTGCCTCTGCCACTTCGAACAATGTCCGTCTGTCCCGCCCCCAGACCACACCCGCTGTAGAGGTCCCCCAAAGGGCAGTTCACTCCACAGCTGCTGTGGTGCATGAGTTTAGGGTAGCGGGCAGCTCCACGGGGGCCGGAGGGAGGGAAAGTCTCTCTCTCCCGGGGAATGAAACCTGAACTGCAGCGCACCCGGGAGGCCCTGAGTAGAGTTTAGTTACGTGACCGCTTTGGACAGGATCGAGACAATAGGAGGAGAGGAGGTGTCACCGGCGGCTTTGTTTAGCATGCTGACACTGCTGTCACGGACTTTCACCTTGATCCCAAAGGGCAAAGAACCTTTCACTGAAAGCGATATGTCCCAGGTCTCTCCGGTGTCCCAGTACCACCAGCCCTGCCGTGGGGGCCGCAGGTGGAGTATCGGTTTTTGTTTTTGTCCTTTGTCTGTGTTCACAGTGACTGCTGGACTGATGCTGGGTCTTTAGGATGAGTAAGGCCTCCCGTGTTTGACATCATCAATGGATCATATGGCTTCACCACAAAAGAGCTGAGTTCATTAGCGTTTTTTCCTGAAAGAGCGAATCAACAGTCTTTCAGAGGGCGACCCTGACCCAGTCATTCTCCCCACGCTCCTCACAAAGCGCTGAATGGAAAACACGTCTCGCTCGCATGCTCAGGTGACCGCCGGCAGACCGTCGCTCGGAACAAGCTGACGTGGACGAGAAGAGGAGGTGTGTGTGTTTTCTGCTGTGACATGGACATTGGGGAAAATGATGATATTTCATCCTCCTCAGGGTGCTGATTGTGGCGGCAGCCATTTTACCTACGGAAGCTGGAGGCCCTTCCCTCCACAAATCAGCAACTTTGGATGCAACACTTTTGAGGAACAGATACTACAGAAAACTGCAGCGAATGTGCTGCATTCTGTTGTGTCCGATGCTTGGCTGCATTCTACATACACCATCCACTTCGAAGTGCTAGAAATGTTTACATGTGCATGTAATATGCTCAGTAACCGGCTTCTGTTTTCAAGTCGGTAAAATCTGCCCACCCAAAAGAAGCTGACTGTCACCAAACCCACCTGTATTGCCACGGGAGTGTGAGAATTAATGCAGATGGAATTATATTTGAGCGGTCTCACTTTAGGTGGATAAACACGGTGAGGAAGTAGGAGTTGAATGAGTTTAGCTTCGTTCAATCTCATTAATGCCTTCCGAGAGCTGTCGCCGGTTCCCAGGTTGTGTAACCATGCCGCATTTGCATTTGCATTTGCATTTGTGTTTGATTATATACTCGTGAAGCTCGGACCAGGCTCCTAATCATGCGGATCAGGGCTCCTGGGCCCGCTGCCAGAGAGCGGCAGGTCCATATGCTCGGGTCCAGATGTTACTCCCACGTCTCTGGGCTCGGCCGTGTTTCTGCTTTCTGACACTCCCTGACAATCTCTTTTTAATTTCCTGTCCTCCAGGACCGTAATCCCCACCCAAAAAAAAAAAAAAAAACTCTGGGCACTATAAATAATCCGTTTTGAAAAATGGCCGCTCTCATCCTTTTAGCCAAGTTGACATTTTAGGTGCACATGCGACAATATTGTCCCATAAGAGTTCCTTTTTCCCGGACCATCTGAACACTGTCGCTGAGAAGATTAAGCAGCTCTCTTTGTGTAATCGAATGACTCATAAATCAAAAAAAGGAAGAAGAAAGGTATTTGTGAAAGTTCACTTCCTCTTCGCTTTTGACAGCAGCCATTTCTTTCTGACACAAAATGGAGTCCGTCATCAGATGGACAAACCTTTAGCTGCCTAATGCTTGTGGAAGATCATGAAATGTCATAAATCAAGGGAGGTCCTTTTTTTATGTCTGTCTTCACCGCTAAAGCACTCATCTTTTGCCTTCTGCATTGCTGATCAGTGGACCTTGGTGTGACCTTGTTACCTTCTCTGTAGTCGTTAAACCTCTAATTAAATACGTCCTCTGATATTAAACCCTGAAATAATCCTGTGCCTTGGAAAAGCTTGCCTTCCGGCAGTTTCCTTTCAGATGTTTTTTTTTTCCATCCTTGGAAGAGAGACGCGCAGGCTGTCTTTGTATGTATTTCTGTCTCTGGTCCTGCGGATTGGTTGCACAATGACAGAGACTTATTTGAGTGATTAATCAGACATCATTTCCGCGGGTAAAAGAGGATGGCAAGAAACCCTTCCTTTCCCTTCGCTGAATAGAAACGTTTCTGAAAGCAGGTACCGTGTCGTCTCGTCTCCGGGCTGGAATTACAGACAGAGGGGTTTACTCTCTTCGAACAGAGTGGCGCGGCAGTAGCTTCTTCTCCAAATAGGACATATTGTTTTGATTGTTCCCATCAGTCTCTGACTTGAATGGTGTGCAGGGCAAGGCGCTCTAGCATCCACTTTCTGGCCCAGTAATCTCCCAGCCTGGAAACTCATGACAAAGCTAATCCCAACCAATATTACTGTTTGACAAGTACTCATTCACACAAATTCGCAAAGCTTTTAATCTTTTTTTCCCCAAGTTCAGAAGTTTGCCCAACGAAATAAAATTTGCTCTCTGGAAATATATATATATATATATATACATATTTTTTTTTAAAAAAAGTACATAGTCAAGTCATTTGGGCACAGGGAGACTTTTCAATAAAAAGTGGAAGATCCTTGCGGTGAGCCCAGGTTCAATGAATGCACAGTGCTTGCTGTGCTAACAACCCAGTGCATCTCAAAGAAGTCAGTTGCGTTGATAAAATCAGCAGGGACATGCAGAAACTGTAAGGAGAAATGACACATGGCTTATTTAAATAAGACGTTTCAACGTATTGAGTACCTGGTTTGATTACGTTTATATTGGCATGAATGGAAGAACTGCTGGGGGGGATGTGTGAGCTGCCGAGCTGGTGAGTGCTACTGTAAGTGAGCCTTATTGTCACAGGTGTTTACAGGTACAGGTACACCAAAGGCAAGTAAATTGAGCTGTAGTGGCTCCAGGGTTTGACTGAAAAAGCCGATCATGTCACGCCATCAGTTGCATGTACCTGTTGGCCCGTGTTGCTGGTCATTCAGGGTAAATCCACCTTAGCGAATAATTCCCCGCTCTCCCTCCTTAATTGGTTAATTATGTAGACATAACATTTCCTGTAGACAGCTAATCAATGATTTGACTTTCAATAAGCTGCAGTGTGTTTATTACGAACTCAAAACATCAATCCTAATGGTCGAAAGTAGTCGCTGACATCAGACTTTATTACAGGCCTGTATTAATTAAAACACACTAAGAGCACAGACTTCTGTATTGGAAAAAGCGGTTCATATTTCACATCAGAGATGTATATCCCTTAAAGGTAAAAGTGATGAGCAAGACGAAAGGTTTTTAACTACTCAACGGTGAAAGAATCAATAATATTTGCCTGCCTCAAGCCCATCTAGTGAACCGTTGCAGTTTTTCTGTTTCTGAATGCAAATCACGACACTTTCCTGTTTTATAAATGAATGCAGAATGTGAATACTAAGAAGCTGAACTTGGATGAAGAGATTCCTTGAATTCCAAGTATATATGATCTGTAGGAAAAAAAAAAACAAATATTGACAGGAAAAATTGATATTTGTCTGCATTTCCTCTCCGTTCTGCTGCAGTGCATGATGGGGAGCAACATTAGTATTCATCCAAGCATAAAATTGCACAGTTTAGCTTGCAATGAAATTAAGTGCTCCATGAAGCAAGTATAAGTGAAGGTACCTAGCTGCGTTAGTGAGGGCATGCTGTCCTCCACACCTGTGCTCCTGACTCTCACCTGTGACTGTCACCTGGTGGGCACTGCATGTGACTCAGGTGCCAACCTGGCAGTGCCAACACTGGGCATGGCAGTAGCTGTTCAACAAGGAGACAATGTTTCTGCAAAAAAAAAAAAACAACAAGCCCAAATTCGCAATAGTTTTGACCAGGCCACTTCCACTTTCACACACCCTTTTAGCTAATTATTTTGAACAGAAACACACACCTTCACACACACACACTCTTGACCTCCATGCCAGAATTCAGCCTTCTAGGGCGAAAACTGTGGCCACCAACAGGTGGGGAAATTTTTGTGGACCAACCAACTGACCAACTAACAGAGAGCCCTTTAGCGCTGTTAAAAAAAAAAAAAAAAAAAAAAACCCACTGGCCTCCACTTGAACCTACTATGTCGCCTCCTGTCTAAGGAGCACCGTTCAGCACCCTGGGAAAAGGGTTACACTTTGAACTGCATTTCTGCATGATCAGATTGTGCCTCACCTGGGCCGACAGAGCTGCCCCCAAAAAATCATATTCATGCTGGGGTACCCCTTAGTTTATGACAACAAGCCACAGCGTGTGGCAGTGTATTTGAACAGCCTGTGGCAGAGTTTGGCAGCGTGTAGTACAGCACCCTGTATTCTGGACCTGCGGTTTGTTGGATTGAATTTCATAAGGTAGACTGCTATTTCAGAAATTGGAAAAAAAATTTCACTGTATTGGCTAGGTGAAGAAAAAGAGAGAAAAAAAATGTACAAATAATTTTTTGGATACATGATTTTTTCAGCTGTATGAGTTGGGTTTGGACAACTGCCACCATAAGCAGGTGTGTTTTTGGTTGAGTCTAATGTGCTGCGGAGAGACTGTAATTAAATTCGCAGATTAGAGTTTTTACTTTTCAGACACTAATGTTGTTTTACTTTATTAAAAAACATATGAATGTATGCAGTGGTATGAACATAAATGAATTCATGGTTCTATAATTTTGTGAGTGTCAGTATTGGTTTCAGGCAGGGGAAAACACACAAGTAGTTAATGTGGTCAGCTTTGGTCTCAGAGAAATGAAGTCAAGATGGCTCAGCTTTCTTCACTGTAACTGAAATGTACCGAGTCCTTATTCCCTGTGGAACCTTAATTGATGTTGACCAGTATGGGCTCCACTGCTTGCATGGTTAGAGGCTGTGTGTGTGTCCGCCTATCTGTGTGTCATGTGCGAGTATGTACGTGTTCGTATGTACATGCAAATTTGTGTGTTTGTGTGTATGAGTTTGTGTACGAGCACATGTTTGTGTGTTTGAGTCTGTGTTTGTGTGTATGGTTGATGTCAATTGTGTGTACTTGTATGTATTTGTATGTGGTATGATGAAACACTGGGCTTTAGCTAGTTTGAAGCAGGACATAATGGAGAGTGAGCATAAGTGATGTGGCCGTCTTGATCAGAGTCGACACTGATTCTGTAGCTCTGTCGTTTTCCACTAGAATTACATCCTGTGTGATGGAGGCTTAGTACACCCTGTGTGAAGCCCCACTGCTGACTGCTCGGGGGGGGTCGACTCTGATCAAGACGGCCAAATCACTCACACTCACTGTCCATTATGTCTGGCTTCAAACTAGCTAAATCCTAGTGTGTTGTCTGTTTGGAGTGGTAGACTGTGGTCAGTTTTCAGCAGTGTCTATGAGCCAGTGGAGGAGGCAGCTTCTGGCTACCACAAGGGCTAAGACCAATCGCCGCCATCTTGTTTCTGGGAAGGTTTGATCTCCCAACCCAGTATTTATCCTAAACAATTCAATTGAGCAAAAAGGGATACAAAGGCGGTCATTTCAATGGGTATATTTGGGGATTGTATTGTGTGTCTGTGGAAAATGGAGGATACCTTATGCTGTGTCCCACTGGATATGTGATGCACCTAAATACCCTGTACTACAGAAATCCTTTATCAATTAGCTCTTCGTAGCACAGCTGACTGTCTTTTTACTGCGTAGAACAAAGAATTATGATAATTTGCCATGAATTCCCTCTTCTTCACCTCATCTCAGCGATGAGTGTTATGGCACAAAAAAGCTGCCTTGCATCACCATGGTGGTTGAGATGAGTTCCTCTCGGTACTTGTAAAAATACTTCTTTTAGTGCCATGAGTTCCCTTGAAAAGGTCTTTATAAATGCTGTCCATGATTATTATGAAAAAGAAAGAGCCCCTCCAACTCTGGATAACAGTTGGTTACTTGGTTTTCCCGGCCTCTAATTTTTGGCTTCTCAATCATTTTTTATTTTTTTTTTGCTCTGTGTCATTGGTGCTCTTTTGCGGAGTCTGGACCTAATCCATCAATTAGACGTGAAAGATGAACATGTCTAAATTCATCCCGTTGGCAGGTGCTCAGAGGAGACTCCAAGCCAGGGATGTGCTGACGTAGCGAGTATTGCGCTGCTCTGTCACCTCTGACCTTTGACCTCCCGCATATCATTTTTACTTTATTATCCTCAGTGTCCCTAGTAAAATTTTAATTCCTGTCAATTAAGCAGCCTCTATATTCCGCGGATGGAGCTACCGGCCAAAGCGAAACGACCTCAGCTCATTATGAATTTTCTGAACCTGTGCCCTCTATTAGTGAACCAGTTGTGAATTAGCTTGTACTCTCTGCAAATACAGAAGAAACTGCTGTACCTTCTTACTCCTGTTCTTCCTCTTTTGTAATTAACAAAAGGGAGAAAATGTATGCGTTCTGTCTCCCGAATTTTTTTAACAAGTTAATTATAGTTGATACCTCTCCTTGGGAAAAGTGTGATCAGTTTTAATTGGGGGAAAACCTGTTGGGCCATTTCGCTTCACTGTCTCTCGGTCGGACTTTTATTCTTTCAAATTACTAAGGGCTACGCGATGTCCTGTGAGGACATGATTTTCGCCCGGTTTCAGCTGACAGTCTTGTCTGAACACAGTTTTATCCCACTAGGGAGTAGCCCTGAAGGCCTGACTGGCTGAGAGTGTGCCGAACCATATTCAGGGATTCACAGAAGAGTCACACTGCCTTCAATGTCAACACAGTAACAGCAGTTTGGCCGGTTTGAACCTCTGGCCTCACGGTTTCATTCGAACCATGGTAACGAATCAAACGTTAAAATTCCTTTAACGTTAATTTATGCCCGTATGTTTCGCATGAGGGTTCGGAGTGTTGCTAATAATGGGTCCCGGTGGTGCCGGAGAGCGTAATGAGGTCACATCTCCAGTCCTGCAGGAGAAGCATGCCGCCGGAGCATCAAAGCTTCATCTCATTGCCACTTTGAATCGCTCTCAGAGCGCCAGCTCCAGAGCGCAAATTACAAAAGGTTCAGTTCAAAGGACTGAGAAAGGGACCCAAAAATGACGGGCAGGCTTTGGAACAGAGAGAGAGAGAGAGAGAGAGAGAGAGAGAGAGAGAGAGAGAGAGAGAGAGAGAGAGAGAGAGAGTGTGAGAGAGAGAGAGAGAGAGAGAGAGAGAGAGAGAGAGAGAGAGAGAGAGAGAGAGAGAGAGAGAGAGAGTGAGAGAGAGAGGGAGAGAGAGAGAGAGAGAGAGAGAGAGAGAGAGAGTGGTTGGCTTTACAGAATAGAAATAATATAAATACTTCTAATGCCTTGCTTTCAGCTCAGGGGAGTGGGGAGAGGGTTTACTCTGGGGCAGCCGTGCGCGATCGGGGATGCTAGCTCCTGAACTCGGGCCCTTTTAAAAATCCGTTTTATTGTGTGATCTCCTTAGACGAGCTCCCCAGAGAGCTCCAAACTCCTGCGGTACCAGCCGCCAAAAAATCTCACACAGAAACTTCACAAATTACGCCCCTGTTAACAGCCTCTCAGAGAGCTGGAAGATGTGTTGCCCCCAACGCTCGTTGGTCTCCGAGGACATTGTTTGTACTGCGCTAATGGACTGCTGGTCGAAGGCGGTGGAGCAGTGGAGAGATAACGGTATTGTATTGTTTTAATGGTTGCCCATTCCTCATGGCCCCCCTGCGTTGTCTGCGCCACTGAGGCTAAAAAGATGGACCCCGCTGTGTGCTCGGACGTGATTCAGTCAGGAAGTGAGAAGCAGTGTGACGTCAGAAATGCGGGTGGCATGCTTTGGCCTCTCTTCGCTGTCAAGTTTTGGCAGCATCTTGTTGGTAAGCTCAGTTCCCCAACTTCTTCTGTGTTGCAGCAGAGTGACAATCGGTGTGCACAAGGTGATTTGCGTCTCCTCTGGCCACCTGTGTACTAAAGTCTGCCCTTAGTGCTCACCTGGGGCTGCGCACCCTTCACGCTCCACGAACCCTCCCCTCCCATGCCCCCGCATCACAACGGATCACAGCCAGGTGGTTATGGGTTCATATCCCAGAAGGGACGCAGCCGTTGTCAACAGCATTGATCCAAGCCAGTTCTAAGAGAAATAAAAAATTGAATACTTCAGGTTTTTCCACCCAGACACACACCCAGTGCTCCTGCTTCCTAAATAATTTTACATAATTGGTTCTGTGAAAATGAATCTATACTCTTGCCAAATATCTGCTGGCTTCTTCTTACTGTTGTTTTGCAATAGCTTCAGACAGACATAATGAGAAAAAGCTTTCTGCTCCACTAGTTGGGTACCGAGAGCCCATTATAAAATAGTGCCCGGAGGCAATCGTAAAGAAAGAGCTTGGCTTTATAGACAGGTAGCGACTTTTCCATCGACAATGGGCCTCATGGAGGACGTACTGAAGGTGGCACCTTCAGGATTCGCATTTTGTTGTCGCTTCGGAGTGGCACGTGTTGTTGGCAGGCCCACTTGTTGCTCTTTTGTTTTGCGCCAGTTCACGGGTGTGTTAATCACTAACGCCACGCAGCCCGAGCTCTCCTCTCTGCCATGCGGAACACAACGGCCTGATTAATTATTAAACATCTGTCTAGACTTGGAACCACTTTAAAAGCACGGGAGAAAATGTCATGTTTCAAAGGCCCCATGGTGAAATCTGTGCACAAGATAAGTGGCTTTTGGTTGGAACGCCACTAAATAGCAAGAGGAGGGTTGTGCACAATTTAATCATCCCTTTTTATTGTCCAGCATAAAGATTCCTGTTGCCATGTTGCCTGCCTAAACCATTTCCTTTTATTTACAATCTAAAAAAGCCTGTTTATGTATATGGTGTGAATGTATCTCTTGTGTAAAGAAACATCCTCTCAGACCAGTTTCTCTGCAGTGGTTTTGCTAACCAATAAGTGAACAATGAGATTTGGCCCAGCAATACCAGGGCTCTCCATTAGGTATCCCATCAGTATTGGGGAAATGGTTTTGATGCTGTACGTGGATGTCTGTACGCGACTCTGTTTGTGGTTTGGGTTCTCAAAGGCACAGGTGATGCCTCCATTTGATACCTGAGATCTTTGAACAGTAGAAGGCTAGGTAAATGTACAAAAAATGTTAGCGGTCTGGTCGGTGCCATCCTGCAGGGGGCAGTGTGTTCAAATATTTGTGTTTTTTGTTAGCGATCAGAGGAGAATCTTCAGCAGCTCCTCTTCTCTTTAGTACCTGGGCATTGATGTTCACGCAAGTTCACTCCCGGCCTTGTTTCCAGCCTGAGGCCACTGGGTTATCGGTCCGGCCCAATCCGCCCCCTCCCAGCCCAGCCCAGCGCCCTTGAAGACCTGTTTATTGGGGTACAGTTGTTTGTAAAAGGGCCTGTGGGGGCGGCTGGGTGGAATATTCATCAGGACCCAGAGGGCTGGCTTCTGGGGGCCATTCAGCCTTTCAGAGGGTTGTCCACATCGATCTGGATCTCATTATCTCTTTGCCCTTGCGGGAGTGCAGTGAGACGGGCTTTCTCGAGGTATATCGATGATATTAAGTTGGTGATTTTTTTCTCTCTCTGATCGATACTCCTGGCTGGACATCTGTTTATGGACACTAAACTATGAGTGCATCCTTGTCATTGGTTATATAGAGGGTGGATCCGTATGGGGAACGACACTTTTATTGAAATAAAAATGAGCAGGGAGGCTTGATTAAGAGTCGTACCGGGAAGCTAACATTTATCTCTGCCTGATGGACAGAGGCGAACCTGTGAACTGTGCACTCGAGACCAGCTCTAGCAGCATGGAACATATGTATTCAAATACAGAATTCGAGCCTTAAAATGTTGAGACATTTTTGAATTTTGAAAATTGACCTAAGCATAGGATTTGGTTTCCATTCTACATTAAGAAATTGATCGCAGGGATAATCGAGCAGTGGTTAGGGGAATCGTGGTATTTGACATTTATGGCGTCTAACCTGTAAAAACCTGAGGAAAAGGGACACCCTTACTGTGTCACTCAGTGAAAGGGAGAGTCTTACAGTGAGGGTGACTGGAACGCGAGGTCATTCCTAAACTGAGCCCATAATGAGTGATTGATTGACGGCTGCGTTGCTCCAGGTTTTGGAGGGTGGAGGGCAGCAATGACCCTGGTGTGAGCTCAGAGAGGGGGACACTCAGAGCAGTGACCCCATTAAGTGTACCCCATTAAGGCACTGTCTGATGCACTATGAAATGTATGAAATACAGAAATTATGGAAGGTAAATAATACGGCTCAAACCAAAGACCAAGCCAAACACTCCCACGGAAAGGTCCTCAAAGCCGTGACCCAGCCTTCAGTGTAGCCCATGAGAAAGAAAGAAAGAGAAAGAGAAAGAAAGGAAGAAATAGACTGCTTGCTTCTCTAAAGGACAACCTTACAATCTTGCTCTGTATGTATGTACATTTGCATAAGGGAGACAGCCCCCCCCCTCCACACACACACAAAATGACACCTTTTACTTGGTTGCAGTGTAAAAACACAGGCTAGAAGTTCAGTCAGTGCTGAAAAAAGCGGGTCAGCACACATCGCTATGAATTGTGCATAGCCTTGGTCTGACTTGGCCGACGCTGGCTCAATACTAAGGCCAGTGATGAGCTATGTGGCTTGGGAAGAGCACGGCCGGTGAGCCTGCAGTTTGCAGTTCTTCTCCTGCTCACCTTGTAAACGGCGAACGGTGTCCTTATTTTACTTTCAGTGTGGATGCATAGTCAGGAGTCAGAATCTCATCTTCAGCTCATCCCCTCACATTCTCTGTACACGTTTGGAGAGGGAGAACTGCGATATTGTATGTTTTAGAAAGAGAGTCTGGTCTGTCAACTTTATGTGCCACTTTTCAGAGAATTTATTTCTAAACACGGTGGAAGAGATGATTTGACCTTGTAGCTATGCACTCCGTGCTTGTCAGGCAGCGGAGAAATCACCCACATTTTTGACTTAAGTTTTTGCAACTAAAAGTTTCATGGCATGAATCTTCGTCAGTAAATAACTTACAGTTATCATAACTCCTTGGCAGCTATATATATCTGGATTATACTTGAAGGACAATAATAGGACAACATTACCACCAGAGGCATAAAGCTTACTGTAGAGACGTAATCTCTTGTTGTGATGAGGTTGACTGAGATAAACGCATCAAATGTGAACTATTAACCCTGGAATCAGATGCAGTGTTACGTCTGTGGAAGTTGTTTTAGATGCGGTTTGGCTCTGGAGGCAGATAGCCCGTGGGAAGGCATGTCTGCCCAGACAGAGGGAGGGTGTAGACTGGATCTGTGTATGTGAAAATCATCAGGGGATCTTGGTTACTGGCCCTGGTTAGAAAAATGAGTCAAACCCAAAGTTATGGCAGCATTGTCCTTTAACAGAATGACTAAATCTTACAGGAGACTTTGACCTATTTTCAGTTGAGTGGTATATTTCCCTGCATCGTTACGACTGTGTACAGTGGTATATGCATGCACGTATTTGCAGAGATCAGGCCTCAGGCTCAATTTAGGTACATCAGTTTTTCCTGTCTATGTATTTAGCTTACTGATACAGTATTGTCTCCGGTGCCTTTGATACCAGTATCTAAACAGTGCCTTTTTTTTTTACCTTTACTAAATAGCTGACAAGCTGCAACAGAATGTCCTCTCTCTCTCTCTTTCTCAAATGTATCAAAGCTTTGTGAAGATATTCCTTAATATTCTACTCGCACACACTCACACTCACATACACACACACACGTGCACACAAACTTCCTTGTGGAACAAAAAGAAAAACAGGCACAAAGACAAACTTAGCTAATAAAGCTCCTCAGCAAACCGCAGCTGGGCTGCTCGGGTCTCGGGCAGAAGTCTTCCCTTTTCATCAGGCCTCGTTTGAGCGCTTCCCTCAAGGACCGACGAACAGGAGGCTCAGACCTGGCTAACATGACCCGAGGTGTGACTGCGACCGCACTGCAAAAACAAGGCAATTAAACTACATATGTGGGACTGTGAGCATCATTTCACTGCAGAGATATGGTGTCCCCTCAGGCTCACATAGGAAACGATTGCAAGGAAACAAACCTGTAAACTTGGAACTGCGCGGATCATGTGACATGTGGAAATTGTACAAACTTTAACGGAGAACTTTGAAGAGAAGCTAAGAGGTTTCAGACTTGTTTTCCTTCCCTTGAGGATGTTGTGTGAAAGACTCTGACTTGTAATTTATGTGGCTTCTTCTTCTTCCTTTTTTCGCTGGCATCGCACTGATAGCAGGGAGGAAGAGAACCTCAGCCACATAATTAAGATGGACAGAGCAAAGAACGCTTGGGGTGCAGCGCCCAATTTATTCAGATGTAAACTTGATTCGGTGTCAGCCTGCCAGGGCCCTCAAGGCAAGAATATGCAAACCTTGTTCAGCCCAGTTGTGTAATTTAGACAAAAGTCCTGCTGGCCTGCACTTCTGCCATTGCGCGCACGGTGGGGAGGGGGTGGGGGGAGGATGGGTCCCCCTGTGTTGCCAGGCGGTGGAGGTTTTTGGGGCCCCTCCGGCGCTCCATTTCACGGAACTGCAGCGTATTGGAGCATTTGGAGCGATTTTCTGCGGGATTTGTTTTTTTTTTTTTTTTTTGTAAATTGAAACCTGCTCCCCCAAGCCTGAGCGGATGCTTGTGGGGGGGGGTCGGTATCCATGGAGAGGGACCGTTTCCTGGCCCCGGGGGTGGAGTAGTGTCGTCGTGGTAACGCCGGCCCTGGGGGTCGGCTTTCGTGCACTCTGTGACACCGGGGATCTTTCAAGCCATGCCTCCGTGCAAAAAGGGGGATCGTCAGAACCAATCTGGCGGACTGTCTGTCTCTTGGAATCCCATCAAAGCCCGGCCCATGCCAGGGATGGCTTCCTGACCACCTGTGCGCCGCCATACCGCGCTCTCAGTCAGCCTACCTGTCTGGCCCCGCACTTCTGAAAAACAGAACAGACCTTCTTTTTCCCTGGCTTGAGGCAGCCAATCACGCTTCCAGCTCGGGTTTAGGACAGTATCTCAGAAGTTACTGATCTGAAGTGCTATTTTTAATTTTCAATTCTCTTGAAGTGCAGTCACCCTCATTAACAATCTAGGCCAGTGCGAAGTATCGATATTGAGCCGGATTGAGCGACTGAGAAAAGATAAATATGGCTCCTACGTTAGAGCCCGCAGTAACTAATTGAGAGTTTTAAAAGCTCTGTATGCTGTCCCACTCCGCTGAGGTTTGCTTTGCTGGCGATGCTTGCTGCAGAAAGTTCCGGAGAATGTGTTCAGTCTGGTATGGGAAGTCTCGCCTTTTGTTAATGTTTTATTAGGTTTTTGAAGGTGACTGTAAAGGCATAAAGTAAACCGAACAGGGCTCACCCGCACAGGGAAGTCCGTAAGGCCACCCTATTTAGTCATCTTTGTCTTCTGCTATTCAGTTATAAATTATAGGGAAAGAAAGGAAATCTGATTAATTTTGATTCAATCTCTCTAAAAGCGGGTGCCTGGAGACGGGGAAATGCGTGGTTCATCATGCAAATGGGCCGTCTTTCTCCCCCTCCTTTTCGGCTTGCAGTTCACACGCTGTATCCCTGTGTCCTTACTCAGCAGTCCCGCTGGGGAAAAAAAAGCAAAGAAAAAAAAAAACAAAAAACGAATTAAGTTTCGATTCGTGCCCCCAAAAACTTTTCATAATTTCCTGTCACGTTACTCGCCGTTGCTGTCTCCTGGATGGGGAGCCTGACCTTTTCCGCCGTTTTGCTTGCGTGCTTCCCGATCGCTGTTTAATAGAGATAACGGCGGGGCCTGGTTATCGGGAGGGAAGTGGAGTCCCTGCTCTCACCGCGGGGTGGAGGCGCACCTCGCTGCTGGAGGTGGCACACACCTGCAGGCCTGTGTGGATCAGCCATGTCGGGCCAGTGAGAGGAGCACGGCCCTGCTGAGGGCTCTGCGTGCATGCTGTTCAGCGCATGTCCTCATTTACCTTCTCGCATTCCATTGTTTTTTTTAAAACAACATTAAACACACACACACACACACAGTCACACGTGCACACACGTACGCAACGCACATACACACTTCTGACACACATGCATGCACGCACACACATGCAACACGCAACACACATACGACATGCACACACACACGCAACACATACACACGCAAACAACACACACACACAGACACAGTTGTGTGGTTGAACTGTACATTTTTTAATGGAATGGTTCTCTGGCTAGAGCCACCACCCATGATCCAGGCTGTAGTGTGTGCCCATATACACAACTATAACACACAAACAAGGTGTTCTATTATCATTTCAATCTCCATTTTAATGCATTGCATTTTTTTATTAATATTTTATCTTGTGGGATATCACTGTTCCCATGGTGTAGTTTTTTTTTTTGTTAGACGGCTCATAACTTAATTGCATTGAACTTTAGCATAGCGCCTAGGTAATAGGCTCTGTGCTAGGTATTTTATTTCCCCTTGGATGTGTTTGCCTTTATGGGAACTGGACCGTTTGATTCTCAGTATAAATCTTTCATCAGACAGTGTAGAGATGATAAGACCCCCTCCACTTACCCTGGGTAGCCCCGTAAATGAGCATGTCCAGCACCTGCCCCCAGCGGTCAAACTCACCCATCCTGACCCTCCTGTGTTTGTGGTCAAGTCTCGCGGCAGAGCACAGGCATGGAGACTCTAACTGGCCTAGCTTTCCCATGTGGTGGCAAGCGATGACGGACATGAGTGGTCAGTTGAGGAAGGCCCTCGGTCCGGCCAGTCCTGCGTGGCATTGCCCTGACGACGTAGGAGCGCGTTTCCAGGCCGCGCGGACAGTGCCAGTGGACGGTCAGCGGGTGCGTCCCGCTGAGCGGAGCTGTGATTGAGCGATAACCGGACCATGCAGCTGTCGGTGTCCGCATGGGGGAGCTGCCAGCCTCTCCGGGCCTGTGCTTAGTCAGTGTGAAGAATGTGAGACGCCGGCCAAGACGCCCGCCGGCCCAATTATTACATTATAAACAGGCAGCAGCAGCAGCCAAGAGGCCACTCTTTAAAATAGCAGAGTGCTAAAGGCACAGGGGACTGCCAGGAGATCACCCCCTTGTGGGGGCGGCCACCATTGCGGTCCCTCCTGGGTGTGTGAGGGGGAACGTCAGGTCATGTGACACCCTTTTAAACGCATCATGCACAGAGCGCGCCAGTGTTTATCAGGTATAGCCCACACCGCTGACACCAGTTTTGATTAGCCTGTCACTGTGATTATCCGACAGACACGGATTTTAGCAAAGTTTCGCTTGACTTCACCGGGAACCCAAGATGTGCACTTAGCAGAAACTGATGGAGACGGCCCAGAATGTAGTTGGCTAATAATACAGTTTATCCAAATAATGGAACAAAGACTAGGCTCATTCAGTCAGCCTCCCACCAGACTGGTAATCTCTGTTTATTCTCTGTTCACAGCAAGCAAACTAGCAGCAATGCTGAAAAGTCATTAGCAAAGACATTCAAGTGCCTACAGAAAATCGCACTATGGTGGGGAAGTGAATTTGGCCACTCATTCAGAATTTAAGTGCAGCATGATTCTACCTCCCTGCCAGATAACACCAGAAGAGTGTCGGCTGTCAGATAATTAAATTATTAAAAATAAAAAATATTCCACTCAAAGCAGTTTGAATTATAGACCGCATTAAGTTATTAGATATTGTGAAGTGTACAACCATTTTGAAGTGTTGGCCTAGAGTTATCAGACAATAAAAATACAATTTTAACTTGAACTTTATTAATTTGGCCCGATATTTGAGTGGAGAGTTTAATCTGTGCTGCAGTGTTCTGCACCCGAGGCTAAGTTTGATCTTACCGTGTCCTGCTCCAGAGATGCGCTTGATCACTCCCTTCTGCAGAGAGAGAAATGACATGCCCTCAACGAGGACGCAATCGCTTTACTTTCCACTGACTTCATGTACAGTATTCACTGTACTGTACCTCTGATCGTGCAGTTTTTTTGTTTTTTTTTTTTGCATGGTGTCGGGAATAAACTTTTAAGTGTAAAATACTGGCATTTGGGTCAGCCCTGTTTCTCATTCATTGTACATGATGCTTTTCAATTTTCAGAATACATCTGTATACATTACTGTATAGCTCAGCAGAAATATATCATCCTTTATTGCACAAAACCCGTTACAACCTTTTATAATTGGTGTGCGATTATTGCAGCACATTTATTTTCTTAGATCTTTACCAGGTAAAGGCCTTTGTTTATGGTTACATCATCAATCCACCTGGAATTCAGACCCTCTCACCTTTTGGCTCCAGTGTTCTAACCCCACCCTCCCCCTCCCGACGGTCCCCGTCTCGCTGTTTATTTCCGTGACAGTCTGGAATATGTGCACCCGGTGCGAGATCCGGTGACCTGAAGCTAAAGCGGTCCCCCAGAGGCTACGGAAGTGTGGAAGCTCCCTGTGCCCGCTGAGCTCCCTGTGCCCGCGTCCTTTATTACTGACCCGCTGAGCTCCCTGTGCCCGCGTCCTTTATTACTGACCCGCTGAGCTCCCTGTGCCCGCGTCCTTTATTACTGACCCGCTGAGCTCCCTGTGCCCGCTGATGCCCGCTCCTTTATTACTGACCCGCTGAGCTCCCTGTGCCCGCGTCCTTTATTACTGACCGCTGAGCTCCCTGCGCTCCCTGTGCCCGCGCTGACCCGCTGAGCTCCCTGTGCCCGCGTCCTTTATTACTGCCCGCTGAGCTCCCTGTGCCCGCGTCCTTTATTACTGACCCGCTGAGCTGTGCCCGCGCTGACCCGCTGAGCTCCCTGTGCCCGCGTCCTTTATTACTGACCCGCTGAGCTCCCTGTGCCCGCGTCCTTTATTACTGACCCGCTGAGCTCCCTGTGCCCGCTGAGCTCTCTGTGCCCGCGTCCTTTATTACTGACCCGCTGACCCGCTGAGCTCCCTGTGCCCGCGTCCTTTATTACTGACCCGCTGAGCTCCCTGTGCCCGCGTCCTTTATTACTGACCCGCTGAGCTCCCTGTGCCCGCGTCCTTTATTACTGACCCGCTGAGCTCCCTGTGCCCGCGTCCTTTATTACTGACCCGCTGACCCGCTGAGCTCCCTGTGCCCGCGTCCTTTATTACTGACCCGCTGAGCTCCCTGTGCCCGCGTCCTTTATTACTGACCCGCTGAGCTCCCTGTGCCCGCGTCCTTTATTACTGACCCGCTGAGCTCCTGTGCCCGCTGAGCTCTCTGTGCCCGCGTCCTTTATTACTGACCCGCTGAGCTCCCTGTGCCCGCGTCCTTTATTACTGACCCGCTGAGCTCCCTGTGCCCGCGTCCTTTATTACTGACCCGCTGCGCTCTCTGTGCCCGCTGAGCTCCCTGTGCCCGCGTCCTTTATTACTGACCCGCTGAGCTCCCTGTGCCCGCGTCCCTGCTGAGCTCCCTGTGCCCGCGTCCTTTATTACTGACCCGCTGAGCTCCCTGTGCCCGCGTCCTTTATTACTGACCCGCTGATGCCCGAGAGAGACTGGCATCAGCCACTTTAGAAGTCACCGGAAACTATTTCACTGCCCTTTTCTCCTCAGTTCAACAAATTGACAGTTTGCGAAATTGCGCCCTGCCTGCTCTCTTTATTGTTACAAATTTTGTCAAGCTTTCACCAAAGACTGGCTTTTCAGTGATTCTGAAGTGTGCATAGTGCTTGACAAAAAAAAAAAAATTGGAAGTTTTTTTGAGTCAAACTTAGATAGAGAACTAGTAAAGTCTCAAGATACAAATTATCATCAATATGAGATGGAAAATAAAAGGGGTGCTTCACAAAGGAAGCGATATAAACCTGCAATCATAGTGGATGGAAAGCTTGTCATGTCACACAGTCATTGTTCCTGCATGTCTGCATTAATTACTAATGTATTTAATTTGCACCTTTCGTCTTTACCTAACAAGCAGATTGTTTCGTGGGACATTTCTTCTTCTCTCAAAACACATAAATACATGTCTCTTAAGTTGTCATTCCCATTATGTTGCGCTGAAAACGTTCTGATGCAGCAGAGAGAAATTGGGACAGATGAATCAAAAATGAGAAACAAGAACGCAGCCCAGTAATTGTGCTTGGTGAGAGGCATCAAGGACAGACCTAGGAAATCAAACTTTGAGCAACTCATTTATAATCCGAACTGTCAATTTTACAGTCCCGATCCTGAATTTATGTGTTGAGAAAGTAGCTTAAAATGATTTCCAAGTCATTTGCTGAAATCCAAAAAGCACCACCTGCTTTCCAAATGCAGCTATTTGATGTTCATGCTCAATACCTGTGCGAATCTTTGTGAGTTTGAGTCGTTGTCGTTCTGATGCCTTGTATGAGTTGTCAGAAGTTTGCCTGTTATTGGCAGAACATTGCGTAGCATAAGCTAATGGATCCAGCTTCAGTCCAAAGGATACAGTGTATCGATGCAAACCCCCCCCCCCCCCCCCCCCCCCCCCAGCCAATGAGTGCTCTCGACCTTGTGTGATTTCCCTGCGATCCGCGTTTGATCAAAGCTGCCTGCTGGAGCAGGCTGAGAGCAGGTGCCAGTAGTCAGTTATAGATGAGAAGGGATAAAAACCCTAAAATAATGCAGTTTTTTTTCAACAGATTTTCGCATTCGTTTTATTCAATTTTATGTACTGTGTACATATATAAAACTCAAACGTACACGTACACAGTCACAGGCACATACGCAGACAAGCATACACGTTTTAAAAGTGAGTGCAGTTATTTTTTTGTTTATCGCTACATCGCTTTGGCTGATACAGTCCCACTCTTGTCACTGGCGTGGCTGCATGCTGAACCAACCTGAGGAACAAAGCGAAGCGGCAGAAAGAATTTGTACTTGACTGTTGTGAGATAAGAACGGTGTGAATCAAATCCCTCTGCACTGCCAGACTAGAGGAGCATGTTGCTCGTGTGTAATAGAATTCAGCGGTAATTTCCCATCTTGCCCTCTCCCTGATTGTGCGATAGGTACAATAAAAAGACATAACCTCTGTGGCACTGCGTGGATTAAATAAAAACTATTTCGTTATGCCTGCGGAGCGCGGCGGCATTGACGTCTTTAAGGTAACAAAGAAATTTGAATAAGTTCCCCAAGGAAATGCAAGGCGCAGTCTGTACGAAATGATTTTACATTGTTATAACCCTTTTTAAATGAAGGGCATGGCTGTTTTAGGGTAACTTAAAAAGAGCAAAGAAAGGCGGTTTTGTGTAAAGGGAAATTTTGTGCAAAGTATGATTTGAAAGGAGCCATCAAAGCAGACGTTTCAGAGCGCCAGGAAACAGACATTTGCAGGTGTCAGAGATTAAGCTGCCTGTCAGGGTCAGTTATATATTTCTGAACTGAAGATGTTTTTTGTCTTTCCATGCGGTTTTTGGGGATTCTTTTGATTGTCACCAGAGCTCAGATGAAAGGTCTTGGTGACAGGCCTCTCATCTCACCTGGAGGATTGCAGTGCACCGCGCAGAGCGAACACGTGGTCTCAGCTTCCAGAAATCACAAAAAAAATGCATTTGGAAACAGGCGTTCTATTGGGCACATCTAGTGCTCATTTTCCTCACGCAGTACACCACGGTTTAACAAACCCCACCTAACTCTGCACCGCAGGCAGCAAAAAGCTTTTGTTCGCAGGGCAAAGTACAGGACACCATCCACTGCTGAGGTAAAGGCAGAACGTGCTCGTTTACCAACCTTTCTGTTTGGTTACCCACATCTCAAATACACACACACACACACACACGCACACTGTCACACACTCACACACACTGTCACACACTCTTATAGACTCAGACAAGACACACACACACACAGGACAAACTGCAGACTGCATAATAACAAAACAAAAAAAATCCACTCACATGCAGATACACACAAATGCAAATGTGTTCTCCTCACCGGCGCTTTCGGCCACCACTCAGCCTAAAACATTGCCTCGGTCCCCAGCCTCCATCTGTCTCCGTTTCGCTTGTTCTTGCTTTCTCTGTAAGCAGTTTTCACCTCTAATTTTGGTTGGCAGCATGGAAGTCTTGATTGAGGAATCATACTATGTCTGAATCAGAGAAGAGTGACTCACTCTGTGCGGTCAGTGGAATGGCCCATTGGTGTTTGGAAGGGACTCTGTAATTCAGGTCGATATGAAATGCGGTCATAGAACAGCTGTATCAGACAGTGTCATTAAAAAAACACTAGTCTGGTTATAGCCTAGAGGGTCCTCTCTCTCCAAGCACAACAAGCATCCGATTCAGAGATTCAGAGTCCCTCACTCCCTCACTCTTACTGTGGAGCCGGTGGAATGTCCCATTGAGCCTGGATGTTTGGAAGGGGCTCAGTGATTCAGACAGGTCTGAATCGCAGTCATAGAAAAGCTGCATTGGTGTGTCAGTACAGAAACGCAGGCCTGGCTTCAGGATAGAGGGTCCTCTCCAAGCACAGCCGACAGCCTCTCTGATGTATCTATATTTCACAGTATTTTTTTGAGTTTGTGCATCCCGCAGTCGGGGTTTGGGGGGAACCTCACGGAAGCGTTGGTGTGTTATCTTACAGCGTTCTCAGCCTCTGAAAGAAGGGTTTACTGGATCCTGTTCGTGCCACAGAGGGAACCCGGAGGTCCTGTTTACACCATCCACCCTACCGCTCTCCGTTTGTACTGTACGCTCGCTTACGCTGCTGCCACCAGCTGTCATTACCACTGAATTAATCATTCTTTTGTGTATGACCAGCTTACAGATTGCCATATCAGGTATTCGCAGCTGGATTTTCCATAGAGAAAATCAGGTGTCAGTGTTTGAAAACCTGGAAAGTTATTTGCCGGGCCCTTAAAAGCCGATCAATATAATCTTAGATTCCTGTAATACTACGGATCAATGGATGAATACTAAAAACTGCATATGAAGAACTGCATTTATGATCATAATCATGAATCTTTAGGTAAAAAAAGAACCAGCTCTGTGAACTAAAGCAAGAAAATAATACAAAGGTGAAGTAGTTCCCATAGAATTACCTTTGAATATCATCTGTGAGACTCATTTTTAAGAATGATGGCTTTGAGAGGCCGTTAACTCGGTCGATTTGGTGTCCATGGTAAAGGCCGTATAACTGGTCCACACATAACCAGTACAGAAGGTTATTGATTTGAGAAGGTTGATCTCAATCAGAGGGAGGAAGCAGTGTGTGTAGAAAGGCATCGGTGGTTAATTAGGTGGTTAAGTTAAGGTTATGTCCTGAATGGGTTTTCTGCTTACTGATCGAGGTCCATATGACTCCATTCTAATTTCGGCCTTCGTGACGGCTCTCATTCCTCATCAACAGCAGTTCAGGGCCTTAATGCTTGGTGCAAAAAGCCCATGTGATTTTTGATCATTTATTTTACTTGTGAAGATATTAAATGTGTTTTACAGACATGGCTGGAGATGGTATTGAGGTCAAGCTAAAAGGTCTGGCACAGAAAGGATCCCATCTGAGAATCACAGTTTCCAAACCACAGTTTCTAAATCAGGACTAAACTGCCACCGTTAACGTCATCATAGAGACATAGGGAGTGCCACTGTACTGCCGGGGTTTTACTGAAGTCTGTGGCTTCTTTAACCTCTCAAAGCCATATCCACCCAGAGAAGGGCCTACAGTAACACTGCATGTGCCAACACCTAACTCCATCAGACTGGCCACTAAATCAAATATCACAATGATTTATTTTTTGAAAATATTTAAAAAAAAATCAATTTAGATGGTCACTGGAGCATAATTTTCATCTCACTTTAAGTCTTCCCTTCTTGTTTATCAAATCGCTCGGCAGGGTATTGAGAAAGCATATTTTCTGTGATGTATTAAATAAGGTTAATTGATTCATGAAATTTCATAAATATATGTGATATAAAAGGGAAAAGAGGGAAATGAATAAGATTTAAAATGCGCTCACACACTGGCATTAAATAGATCCCTTAATCCAGCTCTAAGCTGTTTGCTCTTGTTTCTGAGGTGTTAATTAAGGGGTGCTTACATAATTACACTCTGGCAACAATGAGTATATCTACATTTCATAAAAAAAATAAAAACATGTCGCAGGCTCGCCGATCAGCTGAAAGTGAAAAGGCAGTGACTCAGAGGTGAGGTGTGGCGGTCTTCTCTCCACCTTGTTTTGCTTTGAAGCTCTGGCTCAGGTTTCTGTCATCCGGTTGATTGATAAGGCTTTGTCTCCTTTTCTCGCTCTTGAAAATCGCTTTGGGCTGCGGCGTAATGCGACAGATGCTGCGAGGAGAGAGACCGCGGCTCCAGAGCGGCTTGGATCGCAGGAATTCGCTCGCTGCCAGCAACAGCAGATACCTTCATGCGCGAGGCCAGGCTCCACCTGTCCCATCGGGCCACATCGGAAATGAAGGTTCCGGTCATATGCAGCACTTATTTATGTGTGACTGAACTCCCGGTACAGGGTTGCCGGGCAGCCGTCCATTGCGATATCACTTAACAAAAAATTTAGTCGGTCCCTGTCGAGGAGGAGAAGTTCCATGTAACTTCTTGCTTTTGGTTCAAAAAGTCTAGCATTGTTTTAGTTTAACATATCAGTGACTTGATAAACACTCCTAAATTAGTTATTGAGTTTCACTGTTCATTTAGAAACCAACCTGCAGCCTAAACTGGAAATAATGTTTGGATGACCAAGAATCATCAGGACTGTATTAATTTAATTTAACATAAGGGTCAACATCACAGCTGATATCCTTATCCTTTTTGCGTAACATCTTGTAAGGTATTTCATGACATCCCAGAATGCAGTGCATTCAGTGATGTCATGCAGCGCAGAAATGCGCAGATGATTCTGATTGCAGCACGGAACGTGTCATCACTGCAGTGCTAGCTGTCAGGCGTACACGTGTCCGTGAGTCTGAGTCCTCCCTGTGGGTCTTGCCAGGTTTGTGTTCAGCGTTTTCTGCAGGCCAGCTCTGTATCTGGCCCTGTTGTCTGCGTGTTGCGGGTGACAGTTGGTGCGTGTGCTGAATTTAAGTGGGAAGCCCAGGGGTGGTGCTCACAAGTGCTGGCCCTGCTCTCCTCCTGACAGGGCCAAGTTACCATATCCAGGACCCGTCCACGTCCAAACAGGTGCACCGCCATCTTTCCTCTGAATTTCGACTAAAATGTGGGCTTTTGAACCAAGCTAGCTGCAGAAACGTCCTGTTCAACTTTTCTTTCAGGGGCAGGTGTCCTTATTTTACATGACATGGAGCTGGTCTCTTTTTGGGATGTAGCAGACTGACAAATACAAAAGTGAGGCTGAAAGAGTGGTCTTGTATCGGGATCGTTATCTGATCCTGAGAACTGTCTTCCTCCTCCCTGCTCCTCTAACTTCTCTTCCAATCTTCACACTTGAGCAAGCACTTCCCATCAGGACTAGTTACATCAGTCAATCTGATACTTGACGAGACTTAGTCATGCTTAAAATTTGTTTGTCATCCATTTTGATTCGATCAAAGTGTGTTTGTTGCTGACATGCTGTGAACCTTGCTCAGTCGAAACAGAGGAGCAAAACTTTGAGCTTTAGTCAGCAACTCCTTCCACTTTCCCTTCGGTTTTCGAGGAGATGGGGTTATTTACCAGGAAGCCTTCAATGCTCGCATTAACTTTTGTGCTCGTCTGTGTTTTTACCTTGATTAGAGTACCCGGCCTACCAAATGCCTCGCGTTTCTGCTGCGCTCGTAATCTGACCGTTTTTTTTACGCCTCGGTGGGGATTTGTAAGGTGTGTAGTAGAAAAAAAATTAGATGATTCCTCTGCCCCAAATTTTTCCCCAGCCATTGTTTGCCTTGCCCAGGGCTCCGTTTTATCAGGTTTCAGGGTCTCACGTTGTGCACACTGCAGGAGGAACCCCCTCGGAGCTTTCATTATTTGCTCATTTCCTCTTGGAAGTCAGTGCCCTTTCCTAATGCGGAGAGGAGTTGTGGGAATAGCTTTAATAAAATAGGAGTCATTAAGGGATGGCGTAATTAAAGCAGCTGTGCAGGGCCTCCAGGCAGGTGGCATCCAGGCCCGCTTTTAAGAGACTTTAGCTGGGGCTCGGACCTGGAGTCACACCTCGGCTCATATTCCTCCAGGAGCACTGGTTCTCACACAGTAACAAATATTGAGCGGTTTGTGCACTGAAGTTAATGTTAAATGGGTCTCCGTAAGCATACTTGCATCAATAATGTTTTAAATATAGATATGTATGTATCTTAAGGAGACATATTAATCCATACTATATAGTTTTTTGTACTGTTTAATTTCTGTTAGAATTTATCTGGGGAATTGCTTGGAAAATTTGGTCAATCGGTGTGCACTCAAAGGGGTCAGGCTACTGGTGTGAGTGTGTGTGTGTGTGTGTGTGTGTGTCTGTGTGTCTGTCTAGGTCTGTGGCAAACAGTTGCAAATCGGGCACTTCGGTAATCAAAGAACTCACCAATCGAGAGAGGGAAAGAAATTCGTAGGTACAAACATGCACACAGTACACAAAGTCCACCGCTGCATTCCATCCTAGCATTTAAGTATAAATTACAAAGGCTATTCAGAGTCCTCCAACACTAGGTGGCATCGCTCCTGTGTTGTGATCTCATGAATGACTAATCCATAGAGTAAATTCCCTGACAGAGCCAGAACTGAGGCCAGCACTCCTTACGCACTTTTGGTAAGGGCTCGTATTGTACGCCAGTCTTGCGTGTGCACGGCAGTGAAACTTCTTTCCTCAGATGCACAAATTGAAAGTGATAGGGCCTCTGTCACCGATGGATAACGCAGACGATTTTTGACTGTCTGGGGCGTGACTGTAGTGTGAGGTCTTCCTTTTCCCCGCGCTGCAGAGGGGATGATCTCCACATCGTGGGTTATCTGGGCTTGTTTCATAAATGATGGCACATTTACTCATTCAGGAGGTTTAAAGTTTGATTTTGGGCTGAAAGCCGAAGCAGAACAGGCAGCCGGTCAAATGTCTGTGATAACTCACAGTAAGCATGCTATCAGACCAAACAGAATGTACAGCTTAGCAGGATATACTTTTTTTTTAAAGCTATACCTCCAAAATGAGGCTCTGCCCTTGAAGAGCAGCAATCTAATCCTGGGGTGATGCAGTGCCAGCGTCCTGGGCTGTACTGGATTGGGCCGGAGAGCCGTGGTGTTCTGTTACACAAGTTGTCCTGGATTAGAGGGGGGTGGGTTAAGAAGGGTTTTTGAGGGGAGTGGCCATCGCTAAGATGATCTCTCCCGATTTGTTCCAGGCTATCATCGCTACATGTGATTAGCATTCCGTGGAACAGTGGGTAACACTGGGTCAACTAAAATCGTTGTCATTACTTTTTGTTACCACTAGGGGAGCACTGAAATCTTCCACTCTTCCGTCTCATTAACGTTGAGTTTTTTTTTTTTTTTTTGGAGTGGTTTTTCATCTTCTATAGAGCAAATCTCTCACTGATATTTTACTGTATGAAACTATGAAGCCCTCCATTAAAACGTCTCTCCAGCACTGATTGATCAAATGTCATTGATTCTATGGCTATCATTCAAAGAGCCCTTTTTCTTTTGACATCAAAGCAGCTGTGTTAAGTAATGTCTGCTTTTAATTGTAGTAAATGTATGCTCTTTGTGCAGAGCATAGTATGAAATGAAATTTGATTGATAAGTCAATGTAGTTGAACTTTTTTTGAACTTGATCTTTAGCCACTGGACCAAGGTTCGAAAATCTCATTTCATTGTTGGACATAAATCAAATGGATAAACATAAGACATTACAGGTGTATTCATGCTTTTGATATTGCTTCTGATGGATTGAGAATATTGGACTATGTGATTCAAGTTCGGTCACAAAGAATAACCCTCTCAGAAAATATGCCTCAACCTTCAAAAGCGCCTTTTCTCGCTGGACTTTTTAAGTGTTGTGGGTATTCTCACGGCCCAGTTACGCTATTCTTTTCCTGGTGGTTTGCTCTTAGCAGGGCTGGATAATGCTCAGGAAGTGGTTACATCACTTCCTGCACTACACACTGACCTTCACAGAAGTTGGGAAGGGCTGTGTCGTCCTGCATTTAGCGTGTTTAGCGGTATCTCCGTGGCAGCGGGAGGGAGTACAGTGTAACGTACAGTGATACGATGATAAAGTCGCCGGCTGATCTGAGCCCACTGTGGAAGGGGAGAGGGAGAGATGAGATCAGATAAGGGCCCACCTTTTTAAAATACACATAAATCAAACTGATACACTTTTGTCTTATCGGGCCCGGAGCAGGATCTGATAAAGAGCTGTCAGGGCAGCTTCGGTGGATGTTTGCCCCCTGTGTGAATGCCGTATGGGGGATGTGGCATGGTGGGGGGGTGGCACGGCATTCTCGGCTTGGGGGGGCGCGAGGGAACAGAGGTGGGAGTCAGGGCGAGAGGGAAGAGCTGGAGGAAAGATTAAATTCCCAGACAGGGAATTCCACTGCAGTTTATTTAAGGTTGGGTTCGTACAGCATATTAGATAGACAGACAGATGGATAGATGCATAGATAGATTCATTTACTGTTCCCCGGGGAAATCTGTTCTCACAGTTTGGAAAAGCCACACATCATACATGCAATTCATATCGTGCAAATGGTAATACAAAGACAATGCAAATACAAATGCCTAAACAAACAGCAAATAAGGAGGTCCTGAGGACTGGGTGGGGTCCTTAGAAGGACGTGGAGGACACAGAACGGCTTAAAGAAGACGGGGGAGAGGCTGAACATAGGGCTTCCACACACCCGTGTTCTCCGTCTGGCTAAGGAGACGCCTTTGGCCAGTCAACGTGTTTTTGGCTGTTGGCTTGTACAGACTAGCGTTTCTCAACAGGGAGCAGGCTTCACTTTTTGCTCATTTTGTTCTCCTTCTATAAGTTTTGTGTTGCTGTAGTGCTGCAGAACTCTAAGGCATGGTGGCAACGCACAGCGCCATCACAGCGAAGCCAAAATAATTCTGGCCCGGGCCGGTTTTAGCGGATCGTTAGCGCACACCACTAATGATCCACGCTCTGATACAGAACGGATGGCTGGTAGCCCTGACCCAGAGAGCTGGCTGCTCTCGGCCCCCCTGCCTCTGATCTGTGGCTGGGCCGGGGCCCAGGCAGGCTGGGCAGGCTGGACACCGCTCCATCATCGGCCTTTGGACTGCAGGCCGTGATGGACCCTCGATGCAGGCTATCGATCTCCGATATCCACACTGACCCCTTCATGCCAGCGGGGACTGCCACCCAACCAGCTTACCCCCCTCCCCATCACTTGACATTAGGCCTCTTTTCTCCGTGCGAGACAGCTGTTAAAGCGAAGGCTGGACATCGACCGGCCACATCGATGAGCTTCATGGAGAGGCCGTGCGGCACTCGTCAATGCTTGTCTATTGTATTTATTTTATTTATTTACTCATTTATTCATGCGCTTTAGGCAGAATTTGATTTCCGATGCTTTAAAAATGCAATAGCTGTATCCCTAAGTAAGGAAATAAAAAGTAACATTTTTAACAGGGAGGATTATATAAATGCAGAAATAATAACAGTGAGTAACAGGCTGAGCATTCGGTCTCCTTGCAGTCGTGCTTGTGTTGTTTATTGCTGGGAGTCCAGGGAGAATGCTGTGACCTCGGATAACCTCGCTCGTTGTTGTGGTGAAAGTTTTCCTCTGTGATGCGCACGGTTTTTCGTGCGGGCTGCTTTTGTTTGCCGTCTCTGCCATGCACGTTCCGCTGAAGCGTTTGTCATGTGCCATCTTTAATAAGAGAAGATGAGGAACTTGACCTACATGGCAAAAGATCTGAGTCACAGCCTCAGAAAGGCCGGGGAGGTCAATGACGTGGTGTCAGATTTCAGTCTGTAAGACCGGTCTGACGGATGGCAAAGAGGGGAAATCACGTCAAATTTGGAAGCGTGCCTCTGTGGATGTGTGTGTGTGTGTGTGCGCGCTCGTGTGTGGCTTTGGAAACGTATGCATATGTGCGTTTGTGTGTGTGTGTGTGTGTGTGTGTGTGTGTGTGTGTATGTGTGTGTGTGTGGGTGTGTGTGTGTGTGTGTGTGGGTTTGTGTGTGTGTGTGTGTGTGTGTCTGTGTGTGTGTGTGCATTTGTGTTTCAGTGCATGGTGTGTTGTGTATGTGTCCCGTTTTCCTGTGGAACAGCACTCTGGAGTTGCAGATGAGTGACTGAGAGAGAGTCATGCTAATGATTAGATTCACATTCAGGAGAGAGGTCAGGATCAGATGGTGCTGGTGCTTTTGACCTATATATTAGTTGTGTGTGGAATGTGTGTGTGCGTGCGAGCGCGCGCATGAGCGTTTCTTCATGCATGTACAGGGCCAGCAGCTCGTCACACAGCTAGTCTGTGCACAATGATACTTTCAATGGACTATAAGAAATAATATAATTGAAAGGAATGAAAGGAATCGTGACCAACTTATAAATTAATAAACTGGTCAGTATGGAAAGAAATATACAGTAGACAAAACCCCGTGTTTAACAAACTAATTTAATGCAGTGAAGAGTCTCTGGGCACATGTTCAAATGACAGCCTCTCCAAAGCAATTATAGGCAGCACTACCTACAGGTGCATAAGTGCTTTACACCAGCGTGTTTCATTTATTTGAAAAATGCCTCCCTTGAAGTATTTAATTGGATAATTGCGTCAGAATTTTGGGGAAAAGGCAAGAGAGTTATTTGAGGTAAAGGATGTATTGAAGACATGTCTCTATCATAAAGAAATGGGCTCGGATTTATTTTAAGACCTCAGAGATGTTACAATAGCCATCACCGTTGGGGGAAAACACTGATACATAGAACATTTTTATGATTAACTTTAAACTTTGTGGTGAATGTACAGTTCTGTGAAAATGTTTTTTCCTTAAATTTTTCGTATGTTTTGTGAAACTGCATTCCTGCATTAGCACAGTGGAAATAGTACATGTGCTGTTTCAGAGACTTTTATAACATTTGGCAAATTTCATTTTGGAGCCGTTGTGCACTTTGTGATTTAAACGTCTCTTCTGCTCTGCACTTTTGTGCTCTCTGTAAACTTCAGGTGACCCACGGTTTCCTGTTCTGCCTCATGATTTCGGTTCCTCTGTAAACATTACAATTTGTTGCAGTCGTGAGTGGCTCTTGGGGGATGTTGTGAGTGCATCGCTTTGCTGTCTTAGATCGGCTGTCAGTCGCAACGCAGGGTGGGACGGGTAATTGGACTTGCGTGGAGTGCAGCGCTTTTTTCGGAGGTGTGCGTGTGTGTTTGGGGAGGGAAGGGAGGGGGCTGGGGATGGATAAACAGACTGCACATTTTCCCCCATGTTCCCTTCCTCCTTCCCGTCCTCCTCCTCCTCACGCTGTGCGGTTTGATTAATTCAAAAGGAACGGTTTTACATTTCTCTTGCACTTGAAGGGTAACCTCAGCACTCAGCGAAAATCAAATAAGCTCCAAAAAAAAAAAAAATGTGAGTAGTGTTGAGAGTCCATATCCTGACCACATCCAGTTCTGAGCCATGCAATTGGACCCCCCCATGCCCACCCCCACTCCCACCTCCATCTCTCCCTCCGCCCCGCCCAAAGTTAGGGCTGACCAGAGTAGCGTGAGTGTCCAAGCAGACAGCAGGAGACAGTATTATGCCACGCCCCCCTCTCTGGCCTGTTTTTTGGGACGGGGGAGCAGAGGGGAAGGGGGCTGTGGGGGCTTGGGGGTGGGGGGGCGTTGCCACGTGAAGGGGGCGCATGCCACAAGGCCAGCCTGGGAGGGGTGGGGGGTGGATGACCACTTCAGCATCGCAATCCGTCTGCAGTCAGGAGCCAGTGCCAGAGTCTGATTCTTGCACACTCAGCCAAAAACACGCAGAGCGAGGGAGAGAGAGAGAGAGAGAGAGAGAGAGAACGAGAGAGGGAGAGAGAGAGAGAGAGAGAGAGAGAGGGGTGCAGAGCGAGGGAGAGAGAGAGAGAGAGAGAGAGAGAGAGAGAGAGAGAGAGGGGGGCGCATGCAAAGCACTGCTGGCAACAGTGAAAAGTTCAAAGCCCCCGTTTAATGAAATGACACTGGAATCTCTGACAGCTGCGCTGGGGTGTGAGGGTGGGGGGGGCGTTCGTGGGGGCTAAATCATCTCCCCGGCGGTCGACTTACGGCCCGTTATCGCCGAGCTGCATGGGTATCATCAAACACTTCATAAATATTTTCCTCTCCTCTCTAGAGTGGGGAGCAGTGAGCGAGCGAAGGCTTGGCCACTTAAGAGATTACTTCAACTGGGCAGCGTGTGCATTTTCTTCTCTATAGGATATGCTTCTCCTGCTACCTTAGTTCATGTTAACCCCCTGTCTGGACCCCCACCCCCCCCACCCCTTGTGGAGCACCGTGGGCCTCATAGTGGCGTGGGCCCAGGGTTCTTGCTGCTAGTCACAGGGCATTAATGAATCCCTTTTACCTGTAGTAAAAGCAGCTGTCTAACGCCTGAGTTAGTGCTGAACCTAGCGGCTGAGGTATGTCGCTCTGGGCTCGATGGGCTCGGACAAGCCCCTTTGGAGGACTGCGGCACTCTGTGGAGCTCACAGATTTACAGTGGCATTCTGGGAGACTGGCTGGTCATGTTAGCTGAACCTTTTAGCCCGCTACAGCTATCTGCTCCCTCTGATGTGGGAGGAGGAGTCTGTGGCATGTGGTTCATCTGACTCCCCTGACGACTGGCCCTCGCTTCTTTCACACACTGCAGACACACCACCAATCACACGCTGCATATGTCCTCAGAGGTTTATGCAGTGAGCATATTTTCAGTTCCTGCACCTGTTGGTGCCCGGCCCACCAGGAGGGGTCGCTAGACTGCTCATGTGATCTTGAATTCCACCATGAGTGAGCAGGTGACTGTTCTACAGGTAGAGGTAGGTGGCGTGACATTAACCGAACCTGCTGGTTCTCCCTACCTGTGCGGCTAGATTTTTGCAGTGGGCACAAACCGCAAGCTGTCTCGTGAAGCCTGTCCATTCTCCCGGATGGCCCCTGGTCCAAATGGCACACGTCCTCTGGTTTATAATGGGGGTGCGGGGCATTGTGCCACTCAACCTTTCTCTGGTACATGAATGCTTTTGTATCTGTGGGGATCGTTGTCAGATGGTGAAGAGGCCTGCCTGCCAAATGCCTCCTCTCACGTCTCTGTGTCCCCGCTGGCTCTGGCGTGAGCTGGTCCGAGGCCCCCCTACCCCCCATCCTCAGACTTACCTGCAGGAGTGAGACGCTAAACCCCTCAGGGAAAGGGGGAGCAGCAAAAGCAATAAAGATCACAGATAGTGCAAGGGCAGGGGTATTGCCAAATTGACCCGGAGGTGATGGTGAGGAACAGGGAGGGGAAGAGACTCATGCTGGATGTATTGCACTAACAAACGCTTTTTCTCTCTCTCTCTCTCTCTCTCTGTTCCCTCCGCTCTCTCGCTCCATCCTTTTTCCTGACGCCGTTGGGTACGGCTCTCCGACGCTGTCGATCCGCTCCCGCAGGTAAGTCCATTTGCAGTTCTAATCTAATCCCGGTTCAGCTGACGCCGAGCCAATCAGATAACAGCCAATAACAGTCCCTGCTACCTGATTAGTGGTGCCAGGAGAGTTTGTGTCACATGATCAGGTTCTATTGGTTCTCGGCCCCCTTTGTCAATAAGTGAGGCCTGGCGTAGCCAAACTCAGGCCGATACCAAATCACACACACAGCCCTGCATAGCTGGGCCTCTCTCTTAAGCTTTCCAGGCAATGAAGTCGTAGAAAGCGTAAGGGCGATAGAACACATCTGAAGCACATAACTGGCGTGCATAATTTAGGAAGGGTGCAGACAGAGCACAAAGAGATAGACACATTCATTCACCCGGCCAAAAGTACAATACCGAGCACATTCAATATTAAAAGCGGTAGAGGCTTCTCCAGTTTGAACAATAACAACGTTTGAAATTTTTAAGAACCCCCAAATACTGTGGTCATGTGTACAACCTTGGCATCTTAGAGTTAAACAGATAAGGATATATATATATTTTTTTTTCGTATTTCATTTCTTTTTCCAAAGGAGAGTGGGGTTTTAGTGTGTTTTAAAAATCCGTTTATGATCAAAAGGAGAGCCCACTGAAAGGGAGGGTTCAGGGCACAGCGTTGCCGGGGGAAACGAGCACCAGAGAGAGATACAGGAGTCAGTAAAGTGAGCGATGCCTCGGGAAACTGTAAGAGTCTTACCAAAGTTCAGAAGGTACTTTAGCATCAAGTACAAAAGGCATGTATTAATGTATAGTGTGGAAGACTCAAAATAACTGCAGTACTGAACAGCATCTATGAAGCAAGTAGCAAATGAAGCAATGAATAAGGGAAAATGAGGCAATTCTTGATAGCTTGGTATTTGTTTGACATTTAAATATATGTGCTTTGAAAGTAGCTGGAAATGTTTGCGGTGTGGGTCTCCTGCACTGCATCAATCATGGCTGGGCTTGTATCACCCAAAATCCAGCAGATGTTACATCAAGTCCTAGCCACTAATCAAAACACATTCCACACTACGGATTCAGACTTTTAATTAGGGTGGAACCTGGAGACAGAGACTTTCTGACAAAATGCTCCATTACAGCAATGTATTTAAAAAAGCAGAAGGTGATAAACAACCACAACGGATCTAAGAAAGAATGCATCTTGGCACACGGGCCTATCTCATCTGAAGTAACAACTGTGGAATCTTGAAAGAACAGAACCTGACAACCCGTTGTCACAGTTCACAATTTGGCGGTGCCCTCTCTGATCACTTTAAGGGTGAAGAACGCATCCGTTGCGCTGAAGGCGTTTCCCCTCCATATTTTACTGTGGAAAACAACAAAAGAGAGACCTGTCAAACACGCGGCGTAAGCAGAGAGTGAAGACATGCGGGGGATTGAACCAAATGTATGCATGAGAGATGATTTGCCACTTAAAAGAGAGGTGTCATGTTTTGATTTTTTTTTTTTTTTAGGCATGAAAGACAGTAGCACGGATTGCGTTTTGATTAAATAGAGACTTCTGGTTTTGTGCTGCACTTCTGATGCAGATGAAATATGAAGTGGTCCAAATGCTGTCTGAGGGGCCCAGGCAGACCTCCTGCAGGGGGTAGACTGGGTCGGGCCCTGCGGTCCATCAGAATTATGCTTGCATTTGTTTTTGTTTTTTTTTTAATCATCATTATGAAGGGGAAGACGAACAGTGGGCAGGTGACTTTGTACAGAGGTTCGTAGGGGTGCGATTATGTGTTTCCTGGCTGAATTAAGACTTGTGGTCGCTCTCTGAGGTGCTACTGACACCATGGATAAGCCACAGACAGACAGGGGTTTGTCACTCCCTCGGTAGAATGGATTATTCTTGTCTGCCCGGTATCAATATTTCACAGATGAACCCCTTTAATCTAATACAATATCTAATCAGACCCACTGAGCCATGAAGGCAGGGCCCTAAATATAGTCCCGGCTCCAACGGGGGTTTTAAACAGCAGCTCACGGTGCTCACGGCCCTCTGGCCACGTGCAGCTCTCTGAGAGGAGAAAACACACATGGTTGTCTGGGTCTGGGCTAATGCTAAAGGCGTGCAAAGACAAACAAAACTACACTCACTCACACACACACATATATGAGTGTACTGAACTTTAGCGTTACTGGTGCCATTGATGAAAACAAACAGCTACATAGATGAAGAGCTATGTTTTGTGCTTAAACATACAGGAAGACTGTGCTGCACAAACTCTGTTTCCAATACAATTGTTCTGAAAAGCTTTTCACCTGTGATGCAGGTTTCTCTCAGAAAGGCATTGTAGGCGACACAGATGTGAAAATTATTAGAAGCCCTGGCAAATATAGCAGTGCATAGCTCTCCCATGTTTAATCAGGCTGCAGAACACATTAGCGGAGATCTTGGACTATTCCCTTAGTGCTGAAAATGTAGAGAGCCTTAATGTCCGTAGGTTCACACTGACTGACTGCCCTCCTGTTCAGACTACAGGTTTTCAGGGAGTATGTTCAGAGAGGCTGTGGATTTTGTTTTTCAGGCAGCCATTTCTGTGTTCATTCTGAGGGGGTGTGTGTGTGTGTGGTCATTATGGTGCCAGAGGGGTCCAACTCCAGCCAAATCTCGGCCTGCTGGCAGAGGAAGCCAGGTTTTTGGATAAAATGTCCGAGTGCTTGAAGGAGTTCAGGACGCCCCTGATCTTAACAAGGGCCCCAGGTCTGGTGGCAGCGAAGCAGGCCGATAACGTCAATGATCTGGCACTGTGGTCCATGCTGGGTTTGGAGATATTTTTTGTGTAAGAATTGGTCTTCTGATGCCGAAGGCATGGTCTCCTCTGACCGCAGGACCCATAGGCTCCTGTCAAAGTGCCTGTGGCGTTTGGCAAACCCCAGGCTCCTTTATTCATTAATCTTAATTACACTAGGCTTTCTTCTAGCACCCCTTTCAATTCAATTTGAAGACTAGGAATATATATATACACACACACACAAACACACACACACACAATCCTAACAGGGTTAATGCATGGTTTTGCATCAATGTTTGAAACATTGTTACGCAGTGCGGTGTCATTATCCTTTTTCATGCTGCATCCCCAATCCAGCACACGTTCAAAGTTTTTAAACTTTTTTTTTGACGTTTATTTTGTATTCCCATTGACTGATTTGTGAAGGTCAACAGCCATTTGTCTCTTTTGATTTGTCAGTTCACTGCTTTTCCCCATGGTGATAAATGACAAAAGGGTTCCACATGAAAGTTTGCTCATTTTTATACCCTAGTGACACAGGCCATGGGCGGCCACAGCACACTTCCTTAAGTAAATATAATTCCTCTGTATATTTGACTTTGAAAATAAAATAATCTTCAGGGGCACCAAAAACATTGAAACGCAGGGATGAGGGAATTAACAAGCCCTGTACAGGTTTCCCTTTCTTATTCTTTATTAGGATTCATGCATCGACATGCAGTCGACAGCTGTACCTCCTGCCTGACTGTGGCCATGTAATTCATAGTTAAGGACCTATCCCAGAATGCAATGGGGAGGATACCATTACATGTGCAGTGCATGAAGGGCCTGCTTCAGTTTTTTTTTTCCTCCCCTCATATTTTTAACCTTATTACTTTCTTTTTTATCAATTTGATGGACAAGTAAGTGCAATCTTAAGGGTGATACCCAATTTTTTTTTTTCTGGAATACAGATTTGAAATTGCAAACCCATTTTTCTCCTGCTGTGGTCCCATTTTGAGCTGGCTGTAGTAGCATTAGGGTGGAATGGTGGAAATGACTTCTATCCAGGGGATCTATTACCACGGTAACGTTAAGCGTGTCCTCCAGACCCATCCACACGCTCCAGCCGCGCCGCCGAGGAGCCCGCATGGGGGGAGCCGTGACGGGATCGAGCTGTGCTCAGAGAGAAGGCCACCGATGGCATTTAACCAGGTACCGGTCATCACCGGTCTGTCTGCTGGAGATTAGATTGACACGGGGGGCGGGGGTGTGGGGGTCATGCGAAAGACGTGGTGCATTTCCTCCAGCTCAAACCTCCATCTATCTATCTTGTCATTTGATAGAGATTGCTCCCGCTGCAAACCGGTCAGCTCGCATTGCTAGTCATTTCAGTTAGATCCCTGTTTTTTTCCGGTGTACAAATTCTGCTTATTATGTTCTTTTTTCAATATCAGCAGTGAGGAGAAGCTCTGCGTTGGCACTGAATGGAAGCTAGCCATTGTCTTCCACAGCACTCAATGTGACAACCAGGGAGTGAATGGCATCATGGTCTCCCGTGGCGATAAACGAGCGAGAGTTGAGGGGGTTTCTGGGAAGGCTTTGGGGGGTGGGGGGGACACACGAGGGGAGCGGAAAAAAAAATAAAAACAAGAGAGGGGGAGAGAGGAGAAAGGAGCTGGCTCACTTGTTCCATTCCAGCTGATAGCCTCAGATGTCTGTGGGTTTCCAGACAGGCCCTGCTCAAGCTGACAGTTCCAGGTCACACTTCAGAAAGAACCGCGAAGCCTCTTTGTCTTCCCGCGCCCTGCAGTCTAACGCCGAGCGCCCGCGCTAACGATACAACACGCGCTCCGCATCCCTCCCTTCATTCCGGGAGATCTTCTCCCGCCTGTCTCGACAGGTATTATTGGTGCTGATATCTCACCGCGGCAGAAATGTTGTGCTGTGACAGGTTCAGTGCGATGGCTGCCTTGACTGACAGACTGAGGTTTAAACACTGCAGCTTTTTGGGTGTAAATCCGGCAGCTTTTAACACCCCCCCCCCCCCCCAAAAAAAATCCCCACGCCCAACCTCACCCACCCCCAACCCCCTCCCCAACCCCCACCATCATTGACTTGCCACAGCTATGGTTTTTAACTTGACCGTGTGGTGTAGGAAATATTTCCCTTGATTTAGTTTTTTATTTATTTATTTTTGGTAAAGAAGTAATTGTTTCTTTTTTATCTCGGATTAAATTCCAGGTTCTCAGGGCATCAAAAGCGAACGCTCAGTGAAATTAAATGCCGTCCGTCTGTTTTGTGGGGTGAAACAACCCATTGTAAGGGAAATGTTCTTTTATTTTTACTGATGCTACCTTTTACCTTTTTCCCCCTCAAGATTAAAGGAAAAAGGAGCAATTTTGTAAAGAGTGGAAATGTTTGCACTGAAAATCAAGAGAAAACATGGAGTGAAATAAGTTTGCCATGTTTTGTGGTGGAGTTATGCCGTGTGTTATAGCTGGCCCCTGGCGAATGTGACCCCCCTTTTGTCAGCTGATGTGTCATGAAGCTCATACTGTCACCATAAATAAATCTACACCAACCCACAGTCACACGTCAGAATGGGCCTTATATCTGTCTCATGCAGGTGTAACTTATGTGCCCCTCGCAGAAGAGAAATCCTCTCAACACAGGCAGAGTACCTCACTGTGCCGTAGGGTGCCATAACCCTTTCATCAGGTATAATAAAATCTAAATGATTGTAGCAGAACCTCTGAGATCATATCATCCTTTAGTGAAGGTGCTTCACAGACACAAGTTTGAAGAATTCTCTGCTTGGTGCTGATTAAGAAAGTGATAGCAGAAAGTGCTTACAGAAACACCAGTCAACCAAACATGACAAACACCTGGGAGTAGAACCTGATTATGCCCATTCATTTTCAAAGTTTTGGAAATGTAGGTATGAGCTGCCTAGCAAGTGTGATAAGCCAACCTAAAGATTAAAATCACTGGTGTACAGCTAGATGGCAAAATATGTAAAGACAATTTAAAAAAAAAAAAAAAAAAAGGAAGGTACCCATGTAGCTGTGCAGCCATGCTGTCCCTTGGTATCACTGATGCCCAATGGCTAGCACCAAACTGACAACAAGTTCCGAATAAACTTCTGCTTCCATAACTCGCAGGTGTTTTTGAAGGATCAGCACAACACAGCAAACACAAAGGCATGCGTTCGTGTGGAATAACAGGCAGATTTGCGATGCGCATTTGAGATGAATTTATTCATTGAAACCCTTGAGTTGGGTCGTCAGAAACTGTTTCCTCTTCGGCACACTGCTTTCTTTTCAGAGTTCCCCTCATGCTGTCTCATGGTACCGGTAGCTTTGTTCTCACATTCTGGCTTTTTTTTTAGGTTAATAGGTGTCTTTTTGACTATTTGTGCCTCCTGTGTTTGAACATTTTTCTTTCTGAGAGCACAGAATGGACAGCTTTTTTCATTTTGCAGATGCCAACTGTAGGTACAGCAGTGAACTTTTGTTGTGTGTCTAAGGTGTATGTGTAAGTAGTGATACCTATTAGAAAGGATTAAGATACTTTACTGTTTTTAACTTTTAGAGTTAGATCCACATGTGGTGTGTGTTGTGTGTGGTGTGTGTTGTGTGTGTGTGTGTGTGTGTGTGTGTGTGTGTGAGTGTGTGTGTGTGTGTGTGGTGTGTGGTGTGTGTGTGTGTGTGTGTGTGTGTGTGAGGGAGTGTGTCTAAGGTTCTACTTTATTTGTGCTAAGATATTAGGTAGTAAATTGGGTCATTTGGATATTTTACTTTGGCCGATGTTTTTGATGTTGCTAATTAGTAAACTGATATTTTTTACACTGATAGTTCTGTAGCTTTCCATCTGCTTGTACATTCTGCTCTCTCTCTCCCTCTTTCTCACCATCTCCTTTCATTCTTCTGTTCTTCTGGGACTTTTGGGTCTGTGGAGGGCCACAGCCTCTATCATTAGCCGCAGGTTTGGGCCTGGGGGGCCGGTGAGTGGGACGCTCATTTGAGATTCCGCGGCTTTGCCGACATGCTACAGGAAGCTCTGTCCCTGCCTGCGCAGCATGCGGCCTGACTGATCAGAACGGAGGCTCAGCACCGCAAAAATGGCAAAGGAAAGCTCACAAAAGGTCCCCGGCTGTGTCTGCTTTCCTCCTCTCTCCGGTTCACTCCCCCACCGCCCCCTCCTCCTCAAAGTGATTCCATTTTTTAAAATCATACTTCAGACTTTCTCCCCACTTTTTCTTGCACAGGAAACCGACGTGTGCGCATGGCCCGTTGTTTTTTTTTTTTTTCGCGGAAGCCGTCTCATTTTTCATGCTAATATCTCTTCGCCCCACCGTTCGCACACCTTTAAACTGATTACGGGTTTGAGTAAATTACTTAGCTAAAATCAACAACACATTAGTGCGTAAATAGCTCTGCTTCTCCCTCATTGAGATTTACCGTCCTGTTTATGGCAGAGCTCACCCAGTTGAGGGGAGAGGAGGAAAGAGGAGAGAAAAGATGAACGATGCATTAGGACTCTTACGCAAGAATGATTTCCGTATTATCTGGGTCTGAGCGGTAATACGAGACCTAAATAAACTCCAAATGTATCCTGAACTGTTTCGTACTTACCTAATGCATCTAATGACCGTGGCAGTTAAATGCAATTTTGCCTCAGAGGAGATGGAGTTGGCATAAAGAGCCTGATCGGGTATTCGTGTTTTCAGCTTGCGTTAGACGACGCCTAAGCCATGATCGTGACCGAGCTAGATGGGACGTCTCCCAGGGTCTATTTTATCACATCTGTCTGACCTTCTTTCCTTATTGTGTTGTTTACGATGCTTCTTTGTTGTCGTTTGTATTGGGATATAATTTTGAGCGTCGGGCATATTGATATTCTTTTTTTTCCCATGAGCCTTTGCAGTCGTGCAAAAAGGGGGACTTGGAAGAGTGCACCTGTCCCAGGTGAGGCCCACCGCCATGAAAGCAAGTGTGTCCTTTTGTGCTTGTGCCGTTTGATGCTCCGTTTGGATGACAGCATCGTTGGCAACCAGAGACGGGCAAAAAAACAAATAAATAAATAAAAAGAAAAAAAGGAAATCAAGCAAGCAGGTAGGAGCGCTGGAGAGAAAATCTGAAGTGCCCTTGTCACTGTTTCATCAATATCTCCACAACTGAGGTATCGGCTCTCCCCAGACCCCAGGGAACGTGTGCAGACCTGCCCTAGCTCTTCCACATACCTGCGCCTCACTTCTTACCGCTTTAAAAGGCTCGACTGTGTGACCTTGCGGTGAACGCGGTGTGTCTGTCACACCGAATGAAAGGGGATGAATGTGCGTGGGAGCTTGTAGGGAGGCTGACTTTTTTTTTTTTTGTTCGCTTTTCTTTTATTCTGTTTTTTTTTTTCTGTGCTGCTTCCTTATGGACACAGCGTAACCAAAGGCAGGGCTTTTTCACTGCATTCATACAAGTTATTCACAATGGCAAGGTACATTTACACAATATAATGAGTGTGAAATAGCTGCATTGTGCTTGCCACTTGACATAGTTCCTGATAAACTTTCGTAATCTTCTTAAGATCTTAACTTCATAACTTCTTGTCACAAATGAATAAGAAATATGTAGATAATTATGTAGTGTCAGTCATGTTTTCCAGTGATCATAGACCTATTTCTATAAAGGTTTTGTGCCCTTTTATGACACAGAAAGGAGCTATAGTGTACTGAGTAGACATCACATATTGTTGATGAAATCCTATGTACTTAACTGTCATGGAGCTTCCTGTCATATGTTATGTATTTGATGTCTCTTTTACTCTCAACATGTGACAAACCCCCAGTCCATAGAATGTTTTTCCATAGGGTGAGTAGGCCAGTCTCTGTCCTGGTCTGGTTTGCGCATATCTGATGAAAACCTAATGGAAATGGTCTTTGAATAGATCTTACTCAGATCACCGATTCAAGACAGAAGTTAGTTTCATATGAACGAAAAAAAAAAAAAACTTTAATGAGCTTCTGTTTTGATAGAGATGGCCTGCTAATCACAACAGGGAAATAATACTGCAGATAGCAACCCAAATGTTTAATTAAGAATGTGACATTCACACTCCCATAATTACAGAGAAGCCCTCAGGCTAAAGAAAGAGAGCGAGATACTGGGGTTCTTTGAAATTTTCAGGCGGATTACGAACGGTGGATTCCACCACGTGCTGAAGATGGCGTTCAGGACGGCCCCTCGTTCTGCTGACGTGATTCCCATTTCCTTTGATTATCGACTCCTGCTTTCTCACTGACGCCCCGTGAGCGACGTCTCACCTGAGCTGGTGCCAGCTCTCCACAGGTGCTCGGGGCCCAAATTTCCACTTACCTCAGACACGTGTGTGTGTCACAGACTTATTTAAACGCTTGCCATCAAACTTTTCAAAGCGAGGATCTAGCAGAACAGCAGAACTCGACTCCTTTAATCCTGGCCTTCTATTTTTGACTCAGAGGGAACTATTTCGGGCTGTCTCTTTTGTTGCTGTCGCCGTTGCCGTCGGTCTTGGTTTTTATTTTCGTCGCTCTGGGGTTAGGGCTGGAAGCTGACAGTTTCTGTGGGTGTTCACGTCATTTGTTTTTCTTCCATTGCTCATGAACCAGGATCAAAGACGCTCTTCAGTGTTCAAGTGAACAAAAGAATCTCAGTTTTCTTAAACCAGGGTATTAAAAGGGATGTGTATTACTGTGCTTCGCAGGGGAATAGGTGGCTGCATTTTACCCAAAACCCCTCTTTGCACGCACATCTCTGATCTCAAAATATTCTCACCCATTCCAGTTGATATGAGGAGTAGGTGAGATCCACCGAGAGCTTATATGATAACGACACTTGATTTTAACTGAGTCAGGGACATTTTTTTGCATTTTATTTTCAAATCAAAATAAAATTGTTTTTTGTCGTTGTTGCTAAATGGCCATGTCAATACAAAGACTGATGGTCCACAAAAATTCAGTTTTAGAAAACATTAATGTACTTCCAGAGTTTGTTTTAATCAAATCAACATAATTGTTATTATTGCTAAACAGCTACATCGATATAAAGACAGATGGTCCACATAATTAAGTTTGATATGGAATGGTGTCAGTATACCATAACCGACATAACAGCTGGATCGATAGTTATTTTTATTAACCCCTTGTTTCCCCATGCTGAAGTATTGTTTTTAATTACCATTAGCGCATTCATTGAGTTGCTCATGCAAGCATGCCATCGTCAGTGCTTCACTGTGAAGTTGGTGTTCATGTCATGGCGTTTGACCCCTGTGCAGAAAGGTCATTTAGTGAGTGGTTCTCTCATATACTTGAGAACTTCAAACTTCACGATTCAAGCAAAATGTGAGTGAAGTGGTGTCCGTCTCATTTTCCTGGAAATCAAAAATCTCTTGCTCTCCTTCTCTCTCTCTCTCTCTCTCTCCTTTGTAATTTGAACTTGACTTTGAAAACAGCGCCGGAGCAATTGAGTGCCGAAGAGTTTATGCAAATTTGTGTTTTACGGCCACCATAGAAAAGTGGCTCACCCTCGTTCTCCTCATCTGCGCTGAAGCAGTCTTAGCGAGGCACATTAGCACATAAGACCCAGGATGAATGCGTAATCCCAGCCCTGTCCCAGGGACAGAGAGCTGCCAGAGGAAGCACTGAGTGTCCTGCCCCCAATTACTGCTGCTAATGACCCCAGCCCCACAGAGACAAAGACAGAGAGAGAGAGAGAGAGAGTGGGGGATGATTAAGAAGAGAGATGAGAAGCCGAGTGGCAGGAAAGAGAGAGAGACATTGCCATTGTACAGTGAAGAAAGAGAGAGAGAGAGAGAGACGTTATGGAGAAAGTGATGATTAGATGAAGAGATGAAGCCGAAAAGGAGGAAAGAAAAGGAGAGGCTGACCGCTGCCCAGTGAAGAGAGGGAGAGATGGAGAGAGATGATTTAGACGGATGCGGCGGGCTCACGTGACCCCATGGACCCCCCCCCCCCCCCCCCCCCCCCCGAGGCCACAGAAGAGTCCAGTCAGCTGCATGAGCTATTTTTGGGAACCTGTTTTTGCAATTCCGCAGACTCACGGTTCTGTCTGTCTCATCCGCTCAACCCAGCGTCATGCGAGGCGGGCAGCAGGCGGGGGTGGGGGGGGGTGGGGGGGGGTTCATGCACCTCCGCTGGCCTGGGCTGCGGCTTACTTCCTTTCAGTTCCAAAACAAAAGGCTAAGAAACACTGCCATATTAGATCTTTTTGGGATTTATGGGCCTAGGAGAAAAAAAACATTTGACCAATGAGGTCCTGTGTCTTCCCACCCCCCCACCCCCAGAGTAATTTTGTTTCGTCGTTGTGGAGGATGGCATGTTCCACCCTGCTAATGTGCACGGGCTCAGCTCAGCTTTGGCTCAGTAAGGGCCGGCGCGTTGCGTAAGCCCTCCCAATCCCATTCTTAAAACGGGCAAGAGAAGATGTCACTGTTAAATAGGATGAAAATGTAATTTCTGTCTGCTGAAGAGAAAGATTTTCAGAGCCAGACAAGCCATGTTTCAGGGGGACGAGCTGTCTAAAAACATATTTCCACAGTCAGTGTGGCAGAGAATAATAAAGTCTTGAAGAGGTGGACAGTGTGAATTCTCTTACAACAGCAACATGCCATTCATTGTATCATTAATAAGTGCGCTTTATTTTATGTAATTCAAATTGTATGCTCAGTTTAGAATTTCATCTCTGTTCCACCGTTAGCATCCCTGTCTTGACTCAGTAATGCGTATTGTGTATCGAGCTCTGAGCTCACAGTGCTGAGATCGTGTGTGATATTCCCATCAAAGTGATGAGAAGCCGAACAAAGACTTTATCACATGTGTAATAAGGTATTCTCTGTAATAATTTTTGAATGACCAAAATGTCCTCTCTGCCGTGTCTCTATGCTGTCCAAGAACGCAGCTCATAGAAGCTGGGCTGTTGTTTTAAATATGGTGTCATGAAACATTGAAATGGAGGCGCCCAAATGCGGACTGTAGTGTTTGTGGGTTCTTAAACACATTTAAAACCGCTGAAAAGGCCGGCTCATTCAAAGAGCTCTGGCGCTCACCACCTGAGGGAAAAATGCTCAAGGCATCTTAAAGCTCTCTAGAGAAGTCGATGGACGGCTCAAAACTATCTGAAGGTAAACATCTTCAAATACTTTCATCTTCTTCGAACACATTTGACAGAATTAGAAGGCGGTATTGGAACGGTCTTGTGTTTCCAATGAGAGCATGGGATACAGCTGTTTAAGCATTCCGTAATGGATGCTTACATTAAAATTACATTAAAACCTCTTTTTGATCACAGATTTTGTTTTTATATAAACTTGAAACATAAACATAAACAATTCAGGACAATATATGTTGTTGTTTGGTGAAATGAAATCCATACTCAGTCTGGTCATTAAGTGTTTTGTGAATTTACTTCCTTATTAGCTGCAGAGAAAAAAAATAGTTTGACTTTAGTACTCCTTAATATACAGTCAGATCTTTGCCAAATTGAAGCAGAATATGAATAAAATACTCTTTGAGTATAATTATAGATAATAGCAGACCTTAAGTATGTGGACCTTTTAGAATGTACTGTTTTTATACTTTATTTAAGAATCAAATACATTTTTTACTGTGGAAGCTTTTAACATCACACTGGTGTCTAAACAAGGCAGGAGAGATCAGTAGTGGGTAAGACAAGGTTGCTAAAAGTAGGCTGTTAAAAAAAAAAAAAAAAATTCCAGGAAATGTTCGTGTGTACGCTGGCTTTAATCAGGCATGTCTAGAGTTTCTATGTTTGGGGTGATCTGGCTGTCACAGCGAGCCGAATAACCTGCATCATCTCAGGAGACCGTGCGGAAACAAAAAAAAAAAAAAAAAAAAAAAAACAAGAACAAAAAACAAAAAAAAAATCTGCAACCCTCCAAACACCAATGCAAGTGCAGACTTAGTCTCTTCAAGGGCATCTGTGATTAATTCACACCAAACGAAAAACCTTCGCGGATTAAACCCGCCGCTGCTGTTCGGCGAGGGCTGTTTAACATGCCCCATCCGTATGTCACAGGGTCCAATCCCAGTCCAAATGTCCTGTGTGAAAAGGCAGATAATACCTCGCAAACACACCCTTTTTATCCCCAAAGGTGCCAATGATTCGGATTTTTTATCCCCTTAGTTCAGTCAACTTTTTGACATCTAACAGTTTTTGAAAGAGGTTAAGCTGGATAGCTGGTATCAGAATTGCAAGCGAGTCAGTCGCAGAAACGCCAAATTGTTGGATGTGTTGAAGGAAACAGTGTTAAATATCAGGGTGGCACATGGCAGAGATAGGTGAATACTGAGTGTTGGATTTGTCGAAGCCTTTAGCCCATGTTAAAAGTTTTGCATATGTTGTTTCAGTGACATTATTTGTGATGAAGCTGCTGAAGTACCACTCCCTGTCACGTCCTCTGTTAGTGTTTTGCTCCAGTCAAACAATCTTGAACACACCTAAACACTTTAGTACATCAAGCCCTGAACAGAATACTTAAGAAAAAAAAACTCACTTACCAGACAGCAGAGTCAACACCTGTGTAATCTGGTCTAAACAGAAGTTGCACATCCGAGTGTTACAAAGCTAGCATTGCTGGGGTTTCCATTGCTGCAGGGCTGTCTGTAACTAAGGTCCGCCTATAACCACAGTGCATCGCCTGGTGCCATGAGCACAAAAGAGTGGTTCAAGAGTGGTTTGACGAACCCCAGAATGACCCCAGGCCCCTTGGCAAGGCCTAACTCTGTGGCCCCTCAGAGTACCCATGACATTGGTGCAGATTTGGCCCCAGGTCCATTGCTTGGCCTCCTGAATCATTCTGGGCTCACACCCCTTTAAAACTTTTGTACATGCAATATGAGTGACATGATTTTTTTATTGGAGAAACTGAAGCACCACAACCAATCACAGGCTCTCACCAATAGTTGTTGTTCCCAGAAGACTCTATTGTTCCCATGTTCCAGGGCAGTAACACCCCTCATGATATCTGCTAAATAGTTTCATGAACCCCAGTATGACACTGGGGGGCCTCTCAGCCTGTTTATGAAAATGGTGAAAATTTGCCCTGAGTTTGTTACCTGGGTCACCTGAATTATTTATGGCTCGCACCCCTTTACTGCAGCCTAACTGTAGGAGAGGTAGAAGTGAGTAGGGTATTAAATGGTGAGTAGTAAGCAGGCTTTCAAGTGCTGGAAATATTTTAAATATTTTGGAAACATAATCTCTCTATATTTTCGTTACTCATTGAAGAGCATGAACAAAGCTCACTTTGGTGCCAAATATTCATTCTTTCATTTACAGTGTTCATTAAAAAGGACAAAAATAGAAAAAAAAAAAGATAACGGCGAACGCTTCATTTCGGTAACCAAGGCATATGTATCTAACTGATATCACTCTTGACGGCTGTCTGTAATTGAAAAAGGCACGCACTAATGATTAAATACCCCGTCAACAATCAGATTACAAAATGATTAAATCTTGAACATTTTCACATTAGGGGGAAACAATTTGGAGATTAAAAGTGGGGATTGGCTGAATTCAGAATGTGGTTTCAGAATTGATCCAGTCCCTCTCTTATATTAGCAGTGTTTGGCTCATGCTAAATCCCATCCAGTGTGTGGATGTGCCATATCTTTCTCATGTGATAGGGCACTCAGTCTGTTCCTGTACTTTGGCAGTTGAATACTGAAGCCTAATGCTAACAAACAGCATTGTTGAGCAGGGGCCTTAAAGAGGAGGCAGCTACGCGCATTGCTAGGTTGCAAATACGTTTTTATTAGCTTTCTTTATTATGATTTGAGTCATTAAAAACGTGGTAAATCTCCCTTAATTCACAATAATGTCTGTGTTACTTTCTAAATAAAGTCTTTTGGATAAACTTATTATGAAATGATATGAGATGTGCCTAAATGGTATGAGATTAAGGCAACAGTATTCTCAAAGCAGTGTTTATTTTTATAATGAATCCGTATGCCAATTAAAATTTCTTGTGTATTCGGAATGCCGAAACCCAAGCAGAATTTACAAAAAAAAAAAAATTATCCGTGTCTAATTTTCCTTGTATGATCATAATGGGTTTAACTACTGCAATTTTCTGAATATGATTGCTTTAAGAATAAATATTTACTACACTATCACAGTGAAATAAGTACATTCTGTTAAGAGGGCTGGTATTGTGCCATTACATGTAATTTCCTCTAGTGTTGTGGGCAGCACTGTAAGCGCCCGCCACGTTTATTGACATGGACATGTAAAAGAAGGTGCAACCCCCAGAGGAACTTATCCCATACCTGTTTAATGAGGGCTTCAGAGGGCCGGCACTGTAAAAAGCAATTGAGCTAAAACCCTCCAGGAACACGAGATTTCAGAGAGATAAAATCAGTTTTTATGGGTAATTTGCATGGAAATTGTTTCTTTTTGTGTGTGTGTGTGTGTGTGTGTGTGTGTGTGTGTGTGTGTGTGTGTGTGTGTGTGTGTGTGTGTGTGTGTGTGTGTGTGTTGTGTGTGTGTGTGTGTGTGTGTGTGTGTGTGTGTTGTGTTTGTGTGTGTGTGTGTGTGTGTGTGTGTGTGTGTGTGTGTGTGTGTGTTTTTGTTTTGTGTGTGTGTGTGTGTGTGTGTGTGTGTGTGTGTGTGTGTGTGTGTGTGTGTGTGTGTGTGTGTGTGTGTGTGTGTGTGTGTGTTTGTGTGTGTGTGTGTGTGTGTGTGTGTGTGTGTGTGTGTGTGGGTGTGTGTGTGTGTGAGTGTGTGTGTGTGTGTGTGTGTGTGTGTGTGTGAGTGTGTGTGTGTGTTTGTGTGGGTGTTTGTGTGTTTGTGTTTGTGTGTGTGTGTGTGTGTGTGTGAGTGAGTGAGTGAGTGTGTGTGTGTGTGTGTGTGTGTGTGTGTGTGTGTGTGTGGGGTGTGTGGGTGTGTGTGTGAGTGTGTGTGTGTGTGTGTGTGTGTGTGTTTGTGCATATGTGTGTGTGTTTGTGTGTGTGTGTGTGTGTGTGTGTGTGTGTGTGTGTGTGTGGTTGGATAGCACAGGCAACAAAGTTAAATTGTTATGCTTATATGTTAATATACGCACATAAACATAGATCAACACATTTCACCCTTGCTTATGTGCACATACTCCTCTGTAAACACACAAACACACAAAGTGGTAGCAAAAGTGTTCTCTTCCATGCTTTCTCACAGGGCATTTCTGCTTTGGGAAATATGCCTGGCCTCTGTTCTTCCTCCTCCTCCTCCTTCATAACACATGTCTTCTGGCCCTCCAGGGCTCCAGAACCCCGTCTCCCAGTGGGACCTTTGCTGCCCCGGAGCACCTTAGCCTAGCGGGAAATCCAATCCAAGGCACCTGCCAGACACCTGCGAAATAAGTTCACAGAGCTCAATTAGGCGGCTAATTAGTTCAATTAATGAGCTAATTAGGAACCCTGTAGGGTAGAGAGGAGTTGAATGAGGTGACGCTCCAGCCCCTCTGCTGCCGGAGCTTTCCGCTAAGCTGCTTCATGGGGATGGATAATGGCGGTAATGGCGGTTTGTCGCCGCACTGCGCACATACACACATGGACTCTTGGGGGGGGGCCTGATCCACAGCGGATGCAGAGGTGCATGGGGGGGGGGTTGGTTTGGGGAGGGTTAGAGGAGGAGCTTTGTAGATTTGGGCAGCGTTTACCCCCACCCCCTTTTCTTTTTTTAAATGAGAAACACTTCAGCACACTTACAGAGAGGAAGCACTTTCAGCCTTCCCCTCTTCAAACAGAAGATAAGAGGGATTACATTGTCTTTCTAAGTAGGAACATTGCTTTGAGTGCAGTATTGCAGTCAGAGACAAGGACTCCACTCTCTTTTTTTAGGGCTTTACACAGAAATTAAGAGTTTTGTAAACACAGTGTTGATTGATTTTTAGGCATTGTGCGAGCCTTCAATAGTCCTCTTGTAACTGTAACATAAAATAAGAGCTTGGATGCTTTTTTGTCCATGAGCTTAATTAGACTGATACAGTGAGGAATTCATGAAATTTAAAACCCACCAACTGTCAGTAACGAACTCTTCCTCTGCAGCGGCATCTCAGTTGTTGCTAGTAATTAATACCCATTAGAACACAATGTACACATTAGAATTCACAATATATGATTTTGCCCTTCGTGAGGCAGAACACACAATGGCAATTATCCCTTCACCAGTCTCTGCCATCCTCTGCACTTGTACAATTCATTAACACACACCATCATTCGTATCCATACAAATCTCAGGTGCTTCACGCATTGGTGTCACTATATATAAGAAGAACAATTTACAGGAAAAAGTGTATTTTGTCATGTCACGTATTGCATAGATATTATTATTGTATATCCTCCTTTTTAATGGCTGTTATAAATGGACAGTGGTGTAGCATAGTGGACAGACACTGCTGTTGTACCCTTGAGCTAAATACTCAACCTGCATTGCTTCAGTAAACATCATGGCTAGAGTGTAGAAATGTAAACTGCAAGTTGCTCTGGGTAATAGGATCTGCTAAATGTATGTAAATGCACCACATGGTATACCCTGACACACACACACACACACACACACACTCGCACACGCGCACGCACACACACTCACACACACACGCACACGCGCACACACACACACACACACACACGTGCGGTCTCTCACGTCAGTGTGTGAGGCGGTGTTTTTTGTGAACCTCTGTGACTATGTAAATGCGTCACAGGCTGCCGCTGTGAGGCAGGTGTTAGCGCGGCCCCTGCGAAAGGTTGGTGCATTAATGCGCGCGGTTGCGTTGTTGTTCGCAGGCATGCATTGTTTAAATGCATCATGTATCTCTGGGCCCTCGGTGGAAGAGTATGAAATGAATTATAAATGCGGTGTGGAGTTTTGATGTTCGGCGCACAGGAATAAGCCGTGTTTAGTCTCTTCCCTCCCATTAGCACTGTATAGGCATACAGAGTGATATGTTTATTCCCCTCCTATGCATATTAATAATTCATAAACATGCTCATGACACCGTTCACCAAAGCGTCTTGCGGTCTGAACTTGCAATACTTCAGACGTTTTATAATTTGTCAGATTGCATTATACTTCCTGTTTTTTTTATGCATCTCTGAAAATTGAACTCATCAATTAGGTGAATGTGAATCAGTGGAGTAAACATGGCTTAAATGAATTCCTGCATTAATTTAATGTTACCATAGGTAATAATGAGGTGAATTATTATGAAATGTTATGCTATGGAGTGTAATAAAGGTTTTTGCTTTAATTGCTGGCCTGGGTAAATAATGAGTATATCTGAGATGGAGCATTTGGTGACCATAGATATGACTCCTTGTACACCTGCTATAGAAATCAATCCAGGTATTCAATAAATATTTAACGTGTTCGGACCGCGCTTTAATCACGCTGAGGACATTTTGAGATTTTAGTCAGAGCTGGGTGTTTCATCGACAGTCGGACGTCAGAGGTAGCGGCCCTGGGGGCCCTTTCTTGCTGGAAGCGATCGGTCTGCAATTAATAAAAGTGCCAACGGCATCCGACAAAACAAGACTATTAAAAACAAGCAGAGGGAGGGAAAAAACACTAACGGATTCTTTCCATCGGGAGTTGAAGTGTACTGTTCGTTTTCACGAGCTGCGGGTCCAGGATCTCTTTTGCACATTAGTAGACAGGGAGACGGGTGAAATAAGACCCCCCCCCCCCCCCCCAGTTACGGGCCTTGCGTCAGGGACAGCTTCCTGACATGGAGCCAGCTTCAGGACAGGGTGAGCAATGCGACTGCCTCTGGTCCCCAGCAATCAGGAGTTACGCTTTTCACATTTGTACTTACAACAGTATATTCCTGTCCCCGTTGGCGTGGTGATGTGTGAGTTTAGATGCTTGCTTTGAGCAAAGTGATTTGCTTTGTGCTCTTGTTTAGGGTACGGGACACAGCCGCTCCACGGAGCCTTGTGCAGGGGTTCGGCAGGGTCTGTCCATCTGGTTGCAGAGCGTTTGTTGCGGTAGTTTCTGTGGTCCGAGTACACTTCGAGCTTCCTATCTGAAGTCCCTCGTCCGCCACATCCCCTCCTCCCTCCCGCCTGGACTCCATTTCCACCATTGACAATTCCATCGGTCTCAATAAACGGCGGGAAGCCCAGGTGAGATTGTGATTAATCCAAGTCCTCCTGGAGTCACAGTGTGGAAAAACAAACAGAAATGACTCTCAGCTGAGTGAGGGTGCGGTGCTCCCCTTACCCCCCCCCCCGCCACCTGGGTCTTAGCAGACCTCTCCGCGGTGCGGCCGAAGATGAGATCCCAGCGGGAAAGGCGCGCGTGACTGGATGCCCCGGAAATGTTAGTCAACTACACAGGAAGTGTATGTGAGGTAGGGCACTGCTTGTGCTAGTGGGGCTTGACGCGTAGTGATCTTCACATGGACATCATGTGCAACCCACAGCAATTGCACACACACACACACCCTGGAGCACTGACACACACATACCAACACCCTCAGGGTGACACACATAAACACACATGCATGCACACACAGACAGAGATACTCTCATTAGCAAATATATTTGAGTACCTTCAGGAACCTTCAGGCACACACAGTCACGTGCTTCCTCTTGAGCCAGACATTGTTTATACTCACACCTAGACACTTACTTACACACTCAAACTCTGGAAGACTGACATGCATACACATATACCCTAAGGAAGACGCACGCACACACACACGCACAGCAACACATGCATCCTCTTGGGAATATAGACGCAGACTCAGACATGGTACATACACACACACAATGACACAGACACACACATGCAGATGCCCGCAGGAAGACACACACATGTACACCTGCACGTGCATGTGACGCACACACATGCACACACACACACACACACACACACAAAATTTAAAATTCCTGAGCATGCTGTTACGCTTGAGCAAAATGCGCAACACAGAGGACAAAGTGGGACCCGTACCTACAAGGCTAATCTTGCCAGGAACTGCTGTGCCTGAAGCATGTTAATCTATTCTTCTGTGACTGAATTAGCCTGTTCAGCAAAGCAATTAGTGAATCAATTTGCTCTACACACCCAAGCAACTGCGTGGCACTAAATAATGAAATAATCTGATTCACTCGGGAGACAAAACATGTATGAGAGGCAAAAAACGTCGAAGATCAGATCAGACTACAGAGGCCGGAAACCGGTTAGGGGTAGAGCATCATTCTACTTTTATTTATTTATTTATTTGGCTGCTGTGCATTACTCCATTAGCTAGATGCATCTTGCCTGCACAAAGCGTGTACAAAAGGGTGCCGCATAATACAAAGTGACATGGAAATAGTGAGTAATTTATTGATTTAAAAATAGACAATGCCAGACAAATCTTTCCCAGCTACCTGGAGACCTGATTGAAGCAGAACCTGACTGCCCAGATTTTTTTTAAAATTTTTTTTTCATTTTTATTGCCTGGCAGTTGCAGTCCTGGACGGGTTTGAGACAGATCAGTTTCCCTAACTGGACAGACATGATTACCCACAAGTCTGTGTTAACATCTGAGCGTTTGCGTTACGCACACATTGTGAGTTGAGTTTTGTAGTTCAAAGGGAAGGGCAAGGGCAGGCACGCACAAACAGTACTGCTGAGAATCAGTGGTCCTCCAGTGAGAGAGAGGAGTATAACGTTTTCTAGATGGTCTTTAAATTTAAATTGAGATACATTTAAATGTACATATCTTGTCTGATGAAGATCAGACTGTACTGAAAAATTCACCTGATGGGTTTACTGTTGTGCGTTAAATATTGCAGTGTAATGATTGGCATTAAGAATTTCTCCTTGTCTGATTTGCCTGGGGCAAGTACAAAGTAGTCTGCTCTCTGCTTCCAAGTAAACTTTTGTAAGGTGTAGAAGTTAATTTCCTGACCAGAAAATGCAGTTAACAGTCTTTCCTCCATCTCCAGAACATTCCGATCGCAAGACTGTGACAGAGAGATGGCTGGGATTCAGTCAGCACTTGTACTTAACTTTTACTTACAATCGAAAAAGAGCGTTGCACTTCTCTCTCCAAAAGAGCAGTTTGCGGAGTTAATTTTCCTGATTTGCTGAACTCACCAAACTGTGCCATTGGAGATAAATATGAACTCTTCAGTTCAGTCGCGTGCCGAAGTAAAGGACAAATGTTTGAGTCCCGCCCAATTCTAACAATCCCTAGAAGCTCTCAGTCCATGGAAATTTAAATTAAAGCGTCCCAGCCTTGACAGACGGCCCTTTTCCGAGTCCAGTGAAATCTGGTGTGTTTATATGTAGCCCGACTCTTTGTGAAGGGAATTACTTAAACTCCCAGACAAGGGTTGATGTGACATTGTGATGGCGAGGAGTGTTTCTGGGTCCGCGGGGTGTTTCGTTGTCATTTGAGGTCAGCGGACTGAAACATGAAGCAGAAACTTTTCTTCTTCAGTTCTTGCATTAAAATGTTTTTGAAGACACAAAGAACACATCTCATATCATGATAAATCTTCACAGGTATGTTCTGACGTTCGGGTCGTCAGGGTTTGGTTCAAACTCACACCCCCTGGCATTGATGTCATAAGATGGTGGTCAGTATTCTGGAGACTTTGATTGGTTCTTGGTGACATTAGCTGAGGCATTGCTTCATATATTTTGCTTGGACGTAATATTAATGTATTGCTTTCTGATTTAAAAACAATCTTATGCATTGTATTTTAAGTATCTAACAACGTTGACTGTCATATGATATTGCATTATAATTCAGTTATAGACGTGCAACTTTTGTTTATGACTGAAGCCCCAAGTAAGCTACTGCCGTCTTATGTACAGATAACAGATCTGGCTTACTTTTGGGCAAATAACCAGAACCATGGCTGGGTTAAAAGAGGAAAAAAAAGACTTTTTTTAAATTTTTTTTTAATTTCCACCATGCATATCTGGTGCTTCTCTGCATTAGTCATCTGCCAAATTACGTGACATTAGTGGAAGAAGGAGCAGCTGATCATCAGTGCGGACATGACCTGAGCCATCTTCAGATTAATGCGCCAGCCAAGGAGTGCAGTCACATGACTCTCTCTCTCTCACACACACACACACACACACACACACACCGCAGCTCCAACTGCGCCTACGGACTGGACTAAATTTGGCAACCGGAGGACCAAGGCCCATCCTCTTCACTGAGAGAGAGAAAGAGGGAGAGAACGGAGGAGGTGTAGTGTATCTTTGCAGAGTAGGCTCAGTGCATTTCTCTCCTCTGCAGTCATTTTATGTAGAATCAAATATGAAAAATGTAAGTGCCCATAACTAGCATAACTTACATATAGTGATACTGCAGTTATTCTTAACTTGTCACATAAAGCAGTGGGGAGATACTCTTTTCCTGTGGCCTCGCTGTGGGATAATGGTTGTCGGACTCTAAATGGTGAAATTCTGAGTACCTACAACCCACATAAGTTTAGCGCAGTAAGTTTTCCAGCATAAGTTTAGTGCAATGACTGTACAGGTACCTTAATTAGACAATGACATGAGGGTGTTTATCCATAGTCAGCAAACACGGTCTTGTCTGATGCGTTTGATAAGTGGTGTGGGATAAAATTTTGTGTACTTGTAAACTGAGCTCATGCTCATGGAATGCAGAGCATTCTGTGACCAATAGGAATGATTCAGCAAAATCCAAACTGAAGCTGAAGTCACTGAGAGGTTTTCCTGAGAGTCAGAAAATGAGACAGAACTGCGAGGGTGGGTGTGGCAGGGCTTCTGACGCCCTGTCACACCGAGTTAGTTGCCGTCGCAGGCCACGAGGTTTCTGACTTTCACCATTTCGCAACCCTGTTTTCTTCCTTTTCTCAGAAATCCTGTTCCTCTTCCTCCTCTCCTGTCCCCCTCGTCTCTGTTCTTGTCCTTTTTCCCCTTCTTTCCTGTCTGACTCGCCTGTCTTCTCCTGCCCTTGTGTTCTCTCTTCCCCTCTCTTCTCCTGCACACCTCCATCTCTCCCCTCATCCGTGTTTCCGCGGTCCCTTGGTCCCAGGCTGCTTGTGTAAACAGCCGCCCTCTGAGAGTGTGACATTTTTGCGGTTCTCCACGGGGCAACTGCAACACCTGTACTGGGGGGGGGGGGGGAAGGGGGAAGGGGGGGGGGGGGGGGGGGGGGGGGGGGGGGAGAATGAAAGGTCAATCAAAGGAGCAGCCACCTTTATAGCATGCAGGTATTTGTCTGCTGAACATGGAGAGACAAATGGGGTGGGGTGGGAGGGGGGGCTAGAAAAGTGAAAACTCGTTTTGCCGAAGAAGCTGCATGGGGTAAAAGCTTCATCCGTCTTTACACTGCAACTGAAACGGTAATAATTATCACAACCTTATCGCTCCTCTCTTCCTGTTACTTTCTCACATTCTCTGTCTCTCTCTCTCTCTCTCTGTGGTGTGTCATGTGGAAGTCCCCCGTGTCCACTCCTGTGGGCTGCGTTCCTGTACCAGCGCATTCTTGTCCAGACTCGGGCCAATCCGCTGATGGAGTCCTGTCAGGTGACGGGGCAGCAACTGACCGGTCACCCCACAGGGTGCCAGGCCAGGCCAGCTCAGCGGTCAGCCAAAGCTGACCCTCAACCTTTGCCCCCGCCCCCGCCCCCGCCCCTGCCCCCCCTGTTCTCGGCCCATAACCAAAAATCTTTTATTTACCAAGGTTGTCTGCCCAGGGTACTTTGTGCCCAGTGCAACAAACAGAGGAAAAGTTGCAAAGGAAACTGGTCAAAAAAGTGACTGTACAACTTTTTTTTCGCCACGTCATTTTAAGCTTATTAAAGTTGTCAGTTGCACGACTGGTGCTGTTTGCGGTCAAACGGTGGCACCAGAAGAACCCGCTGGACAGAGCCCAGATCGTTGGGTTATTTCTTCTTGTATTGACCTTTCATTATTCAGGCACTAATAAAGTTTAATGCGTTGGTCAATTTTCGTCCTCCAGAATTAAGAGCATTGATTTTCTTGAACGAGTCTATAAACTTCATAAATAAGGGAGGGACTTTTCTTTCGAATTCCAAATAATCATCCCATGATAAATATGATTGATGCCGCTGTCCAGTGAAGCTGGCCACTGTTGACTGCATCTGTACAGGTGGAGGAATGAAACTTTCCTCTGAGGTCAAACTGTACAATTACATTAGAACTACAAGCTTACATCTGAACACAGAAATAAGGCTGCTAAACACGTATGACATTTCTGAAGCATATTGCCTGCTGAATTTCACCTGTGTCTCAAATGGCGACTCTTAAGCCATCACTCAGAGGGTTATTGAATGATTAATGCCTTTGTCTCAATACTGTACATTACTGTTATTTAGATGATGCTTTTATCCAAAGTGACCTACAGTTGATTAGACTGACCCAGGGCCAGTCCCCCTTCTCTGGGCGCAGCGTGGGGTCAAGGGCCATGCTCAAGGGCCCCAACAGCTGCACTGGCCTCACTGTGGTGACACTGGGGTATGGACCACTAACCATCCAGGTTTCAATCAAGCACCTTAGCCGCTAGGCTATAAGCTGAAGCACCTTAGCCGCTAGGCTGTAAGCTGAAGCACCTTAGCCGCTAGGCTATAAGCTGAAGCACCTTAGCCGCTAGGCTGAAAGCTGAAGCACCTTAGCCGCTAGGCTGTAAGCTGAAGCACCTTAGCCGCTAGGCTGTAAGCTGAAGCACCTTAGCCGCTAGGCTGTAAGCTGAAGCACCTTAGCCGCTAGGCTGAAAGCTGAAGCACCTTAGCCGCTAGGCTATAAGCTGAAGCACCTTAGCTGTTAGGCTGTAAGCTGAAGCACCTTAGCCGCTAGGCTATAAGCTGAAGCACCTTAGCCGCTACGCTGTAAGCTGAAGCACCTTAGCCGCTAGGCTGTAAGCTGAAGCACCTTAGCCGCTAGGCTATAAGCTGAAGCACCTTAGCCGCTAGGCTGAAAGCTGAAGCACCTTAGCCTCTAGGCTGTAAGCTGAAGCACCTTAGCCGCTAGGCTGTAAGCTGAAGCACCTTAGCCGCTAGGCTGTAAGCTGAAGCACCTTAGCCGCTAGGCTATAAGCTGAAGCACCTTAGCCGCTAGGCTGAAAGCTGAAGCACCTTAGCCTCTAGGCTGTAAGCTGAAGCACCTTAGCCGCTAGGCTGTAAACTGAAGCACCTTAGCCGCTAGGCTATAAGCTGAAGCACCTCTGCCGCTAGGCTATAAGCTGGTTCCACATGTAATAATGGTATACATGTGAGGGACCAGGGTCTGCCAGCTGTCTGTCAGGCTGTCCTAGAAAGTGGTGTATGTTGAGGGGGGTGTGGTGGGGGATATTATGAGAAATGGTGCAGCAGGAGCTCTCTTCCTCTCCTAATTACACTTTTTATCCCAACGATGCCCTGAGGTTGTAAATCCCACCTGACTCCATGTGCGGCTCGGGAGGGATTACAATGTTCTGCCAGCGAGCTGCGGTTTTCCGGGCCGTGTCAGAGGATGACCGTCATTCACTCTGTCGTGCCGGGGCGTTCCCGTTATCCCGTTATTATGAGCTTTTCCCGATCGCTGGGGAAGTGGCCGGACCGCGTTAGATCCGAGGACCTTAAGCTCCACGGGAGGCTTTGTATTGCCACGTACCTACTTCTGGGCTCATTCATGAATTAAACACATTATTCCTCATTATTCAAAAGTCAGAAGTCACTTAACGCCTGCGGTATGTTCTGTGAAATAGGACGTTAAGTGATTTGAACGTTGTGCGAACACCATATTATCAAAGCTATGTGGGATACTGCAGTGTACCCGTATTGAGTAGATACAGTGTAGGTTATGTCCGCAATGTCCCGTTCACCGGTCGGGATTTCTGAATTCTATTATAACCTTATGGGACCATATATGGTCGGACGTTGCCCGAACCTGTGTATATCTTTTCATACACTGGGTATGCTATGTAACAAATACAGACGTACTGTTGAAGTCAGACAAAAATTGCTTGTTCAAATAGAAATAGATTTTCCTTTTTTTAAAAAATATTTTTTATTTGAATATCTTCACAGTTTGGAAATTGTCCCTTGGCTCATGTGAGAAAAGTTGTCATTTTCACCACACAGTTTGAACATGTAACTGGTTTATTTTTGTAATGATTAGTTAATAAGAAATGAATTTCTATTCTCTGGCTTGCATTAATCATTCATCTTCAACATCAGCTCTCTTTGCTGTTTTCAATTTCAGTAATGCTTCCAGAGGTGTGGAGTGGTTAGTTCTTGGTGTTTTTTTTTTCTTCATATACCATACAGAAAGACATCCCAGTAAGATGACATTGGGGAAAAAACCTCACTGTATTGACAAACAGGGATAGCAAATTGCTTCATCTTCCCTAGTCGTTGGCAGTTATCTTGTTAGGGAGGGTAATGATTAACAGTCAGCCATTATGAGGTAAGTGCTATTGCTGGAATTGAATAAATAATACATTATACTTAATGTTTTCAGGGGTACTTCACCTTAGTAGCGTCTTAAAAGCAATTTCTGTAATTTGACAAAAATTATGTTAAAAATTATTTATTTGTTTTAACGAATTGGCCCATGTCTTATCTAACCTCCTACTTTGCATTTTACGGGCCGCGTGGGTTGTTCAATGAGCTAACCGTAACACCTGATCTGAGATCAGCTGGGCTAGCCCTACCCCTAATCTAATGCTTACACCGTCTGCAGCCTGTGAAAGAGCCTAGGTTGTCCTACGTGCTAACATAAAGCCTGGTCTGAGATCAGCTGGGCTAGCCCGACCCCTGATCTAATGCTTATGCAGTCTGCAGCCTGTCAAAGAGCCTTGGTTATTGCACATGCTAACTGTAACTCCTGATCTGAGATCAGGTGGGCCTGCACTGTCCCTAATCTAAATCTTAGGGGCTCGCTTGTCTCATTCTGACATCTCTGGTTATACATTACCTCAGCGCTACTCAACTCCAGATCCCGAGATTCACGGTGTGTCCAGGTCTTTGCTCCAGCCGCGCTCTACCCAGAGGTGGGCTGATTGGTTAAATCGGAGTCTGGCTGGAACAAATACCTGTAGACACTGTGGCCCTCGGGACCTTGTGCTGGCACTGTAAAGTGTTCCTGCACTACACCCTTGAATATGATGGTCCAGTATTTGATATATCAGTGATAGTGCACATTATTTCACCAAAAAAGACAGTTTTGACTTCCTCCTAAAATCAATTCAACCTTACAATACAACATTTTTGTCATATGTAGGTAAAATACTGCCTGCTAAATTATACACCCAGGCTTGCCGTTGTACTAATGGTTTGTCTGCTTTATTTTCCCTGAAATGTGAGTTCTGTCTCCCAGCTGTATTACATTGGCCCTTAGTGTTTTTTTTTATGCAAGCTGTGTTAACAAAGATAAACACAGCATATTAAACATCGCAAGAGGTATCATTAATGGACATTTAATGTAAATTTATGCTCAAATGTGAGCACACCATTGGTTAAAATTTCTTGGTTTTTCCTTTGGTGTGGATCTTGCTTTCACCATGGTAAGGCTGCATCCGTCTCCAAGAGCAAGCAGCAACTCTGAAACAAACATGTTTACCACTGCCTGCAGAGAACAACAAATAGTGTTAGCCTGGTCACCACCAGACTTATTAGGCTAAGGATAGCTGTCGTGGAAACGTATGTGTATCATGTGTTTATTTCACCCAGTGAATTAAGATCAAATTCAAAATCAAAGTAGTTTATGGCTGCCTTTATAGGAAACTACCTATTTCTTGTAATATTGAGGCCCTCTATCAAAGTTTTTTGTTTGTTTACCAGGATTCTAGCTAAATGAACAAAAGACATGATTAGAAACAGTGTGAGTGACTTCGACAGAGGCACAAATAGCAACAGCAAAATCCATAGTCAATTAGTCCCGGAGACACCTCCCGTCACGTGACCCACAGCGGTGGTAGTCTTGGAGGAAGCTGACCATGTGTCCCTGCCTCACGTGTCGCCAGGGTGAGGCCACAGTCGCACCACGACCGTCTCTGCTCGTCCGTCCCTGCAGCAGCAAGGAGACTGTCAACCAGAGAGGCTGTGTACTCGGCATCCTTTCCCAGTTTTCATTATAGGACACAATTACTGTAATTGTGTAGAACCTCGGAAACAGAGGGACTGAATACCGAATGTACATTCTACATAGTTAAATGTCTTCCAATTATAGAGTCTTTGGTGATTACCGGAGGCTGTCTATATATCATTAGGCAGCAGTTTGGAGGTCTTGACTTGTATTACACAGAGCATGTGCTTTGATATGAAAGTGAAAAGGGTTCACTTTTTGCTGGAATGCAGGTAGATTTTGGATCTTTTTCTCCTTTAGGGGTTGTGTGCTCCCTTTATGGTATTTTCATTTTGTAGATTAAATTTTTCAGGGTCTGCTCCATGCTGCTATCGATAGGGATTTTTTTTTTTTTGTGGAAAGATGTTAAAGTTTGGCTGAATCGTGAAAAACTTGAAACTGTGAGAAGTTTTTTTTTTTCTTCTTCTTCCAGAAAGATGAATCAACATTTCTGCTTGATAAAAAATGTTTTAAAACTGCTGTCGATTCTACAAAGAAAGCTTGCGGACTGAAAAGGACCGCAGTTGAAAAGTGGCCTTGAGTTGAGCTGACTCCTCTTACAGGGCGCTCAGGCTACCGATGAACAAGCTCCGTCAGCAACAATTAAAATAAAAACGAAGGTAATTGAGCATGAAAATGCAAAACAAATTTTGTTTTCTTTCAAGTTGGGGTATGTGCTCAGTGAATTGACAGGGGGGCAGGAAGTTGCCATCTTGCACTTCAGCCATTGGCTTCAGGTATTTAATTGGTCCTCTGATTATTCATGTGTTGCTATGGAGACAATGACAGGCCAGGTTTGTGCTGAAGGGTGAGATTGGCATGTGTGAAGTTAGACGGAAATATTCTCGTGGTACAGCTTTTCGGGCCTGGAAAAGCTCAGTGTTAGGTAGTCTTACGAACTCTTTCAGAGCTCTAGATCAGCATTCCATGATATTGATGTCTGTCAAAGTTCTGAAAAAGTGCAGAGTAATATAACAGATACTATCTGTCGACTGCCCTGTTGGTTCTTTGCCCCTCTTGACTGGGAGTTTCTGGTGCCATATAACAGTCTACAAATATTCATAGAGAGGCATGCCCTCGAACTGAACAACCATAACCATCGTTCTTGGCTTGTTTCATCAGGTCGTAAATATTTATGATGCATCAAACCAAAACATTTCAGTTTGAAAGTACAGTAACAGAGCTATAAATTGCTTTGTTGCAGAGCTAAGCATCTGGTTATTGTGTTGAGTCTGTGGTAATAAAATCACACAGTAGCAGTCTCAAAAGTTTTGGAATGTTACTTGTGGATATGATCCTGGCCTCCTTCGGAGTTTAGGGGCCTATTTCATAACCAGCGTGGTGTTTCCGTTGTTTCGGGAAATGGTGTGGCATTTCGGGAATGGTGTTGCGCTCCGGAATCCGGAGTCCGGAACTGACGGCTTGGTGATGTGGACGGGCTCACTGAGCCTTTGATGTTTTGAGAATATGAGTCATATTCCCACCATACACCTACGGAGCAATGCATAACGGGATTTAGCGGCGGTCTCAGACTGGCAGCCGACGAGGCCTTCAAGGATACGCCCACCAGGTGCTCACTGGCTCCTGTGAGCATGCTCCAGTCTTCCAGCCCGCTACCTCACACAGCTCCAGTGACATGCGTTCAAAAGCCAATCATGTCTGCTAACAGTGTTGGAGGACACACTCCGGTGAGGATAACTAACTGTGGGAGCAGACTTTACCCACAATGCCTCTTTCATAAAGTTATCTTTCTGACTTCTGTCTTTTGTATCCCTCCCTTATTAAAGTGGAATATGCTCTTGAGCCTCCGAGGCAACAGTAATGACGCAGTATGAAAGAAAGTGTGTCCAAAAGTACGATCAGCGATTTTCCAGTTGGCTATTGACGTATTTGTGGGAAAAAAAAAAAAAAATCTTTTCTCCTTGCTTACCCACTCGTCTTCATAAATTCTGCTCTGAATGAGAAGATGTTTCTATGTTGTCTCAGGTATTGATGTTTTAGGTATGGTGTCTTTGGTAGTCATAAAACTCATATTACTATATATTGAAAAAAAACTTAAATCACATGACTTTTTTATCTATTTATTTTTCATTTTTCTGTTAGACTCATTTGAAAGACTGTCAACAGACAGGACAGTCAAAGTGCATGTCTAGAGTTATATTCATTTGCTCACATTAGACACATGGGGAACATATGTTGTGTGGCTGGTGCAGTGAGGACACTGTTAGTGTTAGCGGTGTTGAAACGCACCCAACCCAAGCTACGGTTATAATGCACAGTAGGGTCTGCTACAGAACAAGCTAATGCTAAAAGCTGCTCCTAGCTGCATCGCTCTTATTCAATAAAAACTGACATACTGTTTTCCGCAGCAGTTGAGCTGCTCTCAGTGTTCATTTAAAACTCTCCCTCCCCTTTATGCTAAATTATATTTGGTTTGTTTTTTGTTTTTCGGGGCTTCCGTGAGTGATGCATCTAGACCTTTGATACCGGCAGCATCTTATATACAAAATATGAAAGTGATGCCTGTCCTTGTGGTTGGGGCATCTCCTTGCGCAGAGTTTGGTACAAAGTTATTAGCGTGTGGCATTGTAAGTACAGGCTAATACCCCGTATGAAAGATGAATGAGAGCATGGAGCTCTGGCCTCCCTGTGAGACCAGGAGCCATTGTGTGCGTCAGTCGGGAGCCTCGCACAACCACTTACCGCTGCTTTTTATGTGTCTGAGATGCGGAAATATTTTATTTCCGCTGTGAGCCTCCGGCGCACGCCGGCCAGGGTTCAGATCAGGCAAGCTGATCCGTCACCGCGTGACTGCGGAGGATTTGGAATTTCTCTCAGTCGTCCAAGTACAACCGACCCCCCCCCCCCCCCCCCCCCCCCCCCCCCCCGCCACACCACTCCAAGGTTTGTGTTTCATGTTTTCTCTCGGTAATTTTGGCAAACCCTCTCACACTGTCCTAAACTGGTGGAGTTACGTGATTTTCTAAGGATGATGGGATTGTGTAGGTATCAGCGAGGATACGGAGCAGGAAATCATCGTTCATCTTCAGTTTTATTCGACTGCCTGCTGAGAGAATACGGCAGACACAGAAACAGCAAAGCGAGGCGCGTCTCCGTCAGGGCGTTTGAGCGTTGGAGAGGTGAAGGGCAGTAGGCTGTGAGACGCAGGCCCATGAATCGGCGCCCTCAGTGGGGCGTCTTGTCAGCCTTCCTGAAAGTTATGGTTTTATCATAGTTGAAATCTTTACGCACGATCACAGGTTTTTACCCAGTGACCCCTGGTCCACCACCCCCTGGCTTCCTCCAGCAGGGCGTCCTGTTGTTTGTGAGTTAGATCAAGGGGAGCCATTGACAACAACAAACAGGAAAAACATCATAAAAAACAAATTACTCTATGGCCCCTGATACCAGTTCATTTCAGTGCAGCCTCTTCTTTGCTCGTCTGTGTTTGTGTAACACACAATTCAGAGGATTTGCAATTACAATATTTCACCATACAATTAGTCCCGTGTCCTGAGCTACAGAATGCAATTAGAACATCCGCTCCACAGAAAGGTGCCACTTCCGTACCTCACCTCTGCACTGCCCAGATAGAGGGATTCTGCTCTGACACCAGCCCTGGAACAACACACAGAACCAGCAAAGAAAATGAATGTATGAAGTATGAATGTGTCATACTCTTGCCTGCTGTCGTTGCCCTCTCCCGTCACAAACAAATCTCTGTGAAAACAACGGCGCCTCAGCTTGCGGACGCTGAACTTTGAAAGTCGTCCCGTTTATTTTGGAGTGGGCGTGGCTAAGGCGCGGTTTGCCGGTTTGGCGTCTGAGGTTTCGGCCGGAAAACTGATTAATTCGTTTGCCTTTGCTGTTCAGGTATGGCACAGAGAGAGAGTGAGAGAGCTCGTGGGAGGCGAGGCCTGTGCCGGAGTCTTCCATTAGTACGGAGCAGCAAGGTGAAGTAGCTCATTCTTTGTTGGCAGTGAGGAGAAAGGATGCGTCCCTTTGTTTCTGTGCGTCTTTGACACAGTTTATTTCCTTCATCTTAATTCCGCCCCCTCACCCCGACTCTAGTTCTGTGTGTTCTTCCACTTGACTCTAGTCTGTATACTACAACGCACACGCACTCATGCACGCACACAGGCACGTGGGCATACACATACACAAATGCTTTGGAAGGTTGTCTTGTTTTTCCCTCACTAAGTTATAATGAAATACACTGTTTGTCTCCCATCTCCCAACCGAAGCCTGCGTATTATGTTAGCGTTGTACGTTAACTGCATTAATGTTCATTAAAATTCCAGAACGTGCAGGATTCATGGTGCAGAGAGACAGTTCCCGTAGTCCTTGTTGGCACCAAGACCGTCTCTTAAGACCGTGTTTCGGTAAAAGCGAAATTCTCTGAAAAGTTTATACCAGCACGGAGACATCAGCGGTAGGTCCCATAATGCTTTGTGCTGTCCCAAAGTCAGCTCAACCTCCAGCTTCTAAAGGCTCTTCTTTTATTCATTTATTTTTTATTAACATATTTATGTGCTTATTTTTTTGAGCCACAGAAAAGCTCCCCAAAACATTTTTACCCCCCCTGTGACTCAGTGAATGTGGCGTCTTTCCTAATATTTTTTTTGTTTGCTTTTTATGTACATCCCCTGGGAAGTGATAGGGAGGGGTGATGGGATCGACTTTTTCCCCTGAATGATATCAGATAATCCTTTTAAAAAGGTGGACGGAATTTGCATCAAAGCAGCCCGAGATATGTGACAAAGCGGGGCAGAATCAAACAGCATGGCGATGACCCTGCTGCTTTCTCACACAGTTATATAACTGTACTTTACTGTTGGGCATTAACAAAAGATAGCAGGTACTGAGACGGAGGAGGCTATTTAGAAAACCAGAGTACAATAAAAAAATTAAGAACTGAGATCTGTTACCTCTTGTTTGATTACTGGTTACTTTTAACTGATGTTTACAAGCAATCAAAGTAAGCCTATGTAAAAATAATGAGGCTAGAGTAATGTTAGTTTCCATTCCAGTTAACAAAGGCCTAAGAGTCTTAAAAAGTTTAAAAGTGACAAATATTTCATAGTTTAAAACTGCTTAAATTCCTGCTGCCTTTGTATCTCCCCAGCTGTGTATTTTTGCATGTCATAGCTGCATGTATGTCCTATATCGGGGTGAATAGTTTGCGTAGGTAGTGCTTAGTGTAATCAGGTGATAATGTGTAATCTGTGAATAATGTGTCATCCTAAAATAGTGTAATCCCTGAAGGAAGGCCGAAGTTAGGAGGTCTGTGGTCCCCCCCCCCCTTCCAGCTCGCTGGCACAGAGTGAACGGGCATCCATCTTCCTCACAGGCTGTCCGGCTGTCTAACAAGCCTGCCCCTGGTGCCCTCCTGGGCTCATTGAGCGCCCGGTCCCGGCCTGCCTCCCTTTGGTCCGCCTGTCAGACCCTCTGCTCCTCAGGGGTGCTCCACTCACCCAAAATGGAGGTGAGAAGGTCACGGGAGCGCACTTAATCAGGGGCCGTTTTGGAGGAGACAGGAAAACTTTGTGTTCAAGGTAAAAAGGAAAGGAATTAAAGAAAAAAAAAAACTGTTGAAGTCACTAATACAGGGTAGCATGGAAGTCCCCAGTGACAGCTCGCATAGCTTTTTTGTATTCAATTAAATCTTATGTAACAAAGTAGTGTAACCACATAGTTTGAACCTAAAATGGCTGTTTTTACCCAGCATACCCTATTGCTGTTCAGCACCCTGAGTGAGGTCCTCCCAACTTCAGATTACTCACTTCAGTTTACAAATCCTCAAACCACGAGTCGCAAATTCCAGCATCCGTATCAAAAAGCTTGAATATTGTGCAGAATGATCTGCAAATAGTCATAAATTAAATGCAATTAGAAATGAGCAGTTAAATAAAATGGTGCCGTAGTCCACAGTATGCAAACTGCAGCTGGTCATTGTGACATGCCTACCCTGCATCCTGCAGCGTGTCACAGCTCTCTGTAGTCTTAATTTCACCTCTGCTGATGAAGTGTATTACTCTGTAGTATGACATCTTTCCATGGGGCACAAGATACTTAATTATATTGAATTTCACAGTTGTTTTTGTGTTTAATTTAATCAAGCGCTAGCGTTCAACAAGAATTTGTACACAAGGACAGTATCAGTCAGTGAAGATTTTTGGCTTTTCAGAAGCGTTTGAGGAATGTCATCTCCTTCAAATGTCCTGTGTAGAATATAGCAGTTATAAATTGGGGTGGGGGTTTGGGGGTTTGATGGGGTCCTGCTCAGTTGTCGAGGGAGGGGGGCTTTAATTTAGACAGGGATTTGGGTTTGGATTTGGATCTGACCCCTGTTGTGAGCAGTGTACTCGGACAGTGGGATAGAGCAGCCCAGCTGTGTGCAGATTTATGCCGCGCGCTGTTGTAAGTCGGTGTGAATAAGGACATGTGCGGAACGGCGGGTGTAAATGTAATTAGCGGCGGCTGCCGCCCAGTTGCTGGGAGGCCGTTGTTGTAACCATGGCGGTGGGTGAGAAGCCGGGCCCCGTGGCGCCGGGCCCAGTCCAGCCGGATCCTCCGCATGTTCTCCTCTCCAAAACACCGCAGACATTTCCGCAGCCCTGCCAGCCCACGGCCCGTATCCCCAGGTGCGGCTCGCAGCCAGGAATCAAAGTCACTGAGCACCAGGGAGAAGCGCCTAACCTTTACCGCTACAGGAAGCCCCGCGGAGCCCTCCGCTAATCCTGCCAATAATGAAAGGGACTGCGACCAGCCATCTGATTGATTCAGTAAAACACACACACACACATACACACATACACACACACACACACACACACACGCGTGCACATGCACACACACACACACACACACACACACACACACACACGCGTGCACATGCACACACACACACACACTCACACACGCATGCACATGCACACACACACATACACACACACACACACACGCGTGCACATGCACACACAATCCATCACATGCACGCAGTTTTTACTTCTTTCCACACACAAACACGTGAGCATGAACACTGTCCTTCATTTCGCATACACACACATACAGGTTCAGGAATGTATTATGAGCTCTTTCAGACGCACGTGCGTACAGACGCACACACAAGCACACAATTTATTGCACACACACCTTTCTCTTGCTTGCACGCACACACGCACACACGGAAATGCGGAATGTAGAAGTGAATCCTTACTTGAGCACAGTGCTTGGAAGCTGCTCTCCAGCTTCCGAAAAGAGTAATCTGAATCATGTTATTTATGTGATTTCATGAGGAGTAATCGGTCATTCAAAAAGATAACATTATTCAGCACACATAAAACTAACAGGAAATGAGTTCTGTATCTCAGTATTAGCTCTACTGTCCCATGGTAATCAAAGTGAATCTATTACATTTCATTTCTCTGGAAGTTTATTATGATATTATGCCGTTGTGTGTAATTCGAATGGTTGAGTAGTGCTTTTATTGATTTTCCAAATGTGTAACACATAACTTCTGATCTTGTCCCACAAGGGCTGGTAGTAATAACCATTCATTAAAATTATTTGAACTGCACACATGCGTACACACGAAAAAACACATAAAAATAAGTTGAAACTGCACGTAGGCGTGAGGAGTGTCAAAATTCCTCCATAGTGGAGCCCCGGGGTCGTTAGGTGCTAATCCATCGATGTAACGGCAGATAAACAAACATCTGATATCCTTTAATACGTTTAATCTAAAGCAACGCAAAAAAAAAAAATCCTTTGATGCACATGATGTCATGCATTAATCAGGAGATTGGTAATTAAAATTGCTTTATTGGAAACTCTTGCCTACGTTCTTAGACTTTAATCAGTTAATTAAAATCATGATGGGAGGGGAGGAGAGAGGGAGGCGGGGTCCCATATGACGGACTGGTCGCCGTGACGATGTCTGCAGTAGCGGAAAGCGTGGGCGTGCGCGTGCAGGGTACCACCTGATAATAGCCAGCTGCATGCCCGCATCGCAGGATCATTTGCATAATGCGAAACGCGCTCACATGCATACATACTTTGGGCACCTGCATCACACTGCAGATCCCATCTGGGGTCCCTAATAAAGCCGGTTTTTTTTCTCCACGACTACTTTGATTTATTTGTGCTCTTAAGGAAAATCGGAAACTTGTCACAGATCACACTCATCCAATGATTCAACAATGAACAAAAAACACAAAGCAATGTGCCTACGCCATGAAGCGGCGATGTAGCCGGCCTACATCTCTGAGCTCGGATGTAGCCAGTGTCACATCATGAATTCTAACATGCTGATGATGACAGATTAGCCTTCTCCCTGCTTTAATATATCTGTCAGTTCCCCGCTCCCAGGTATAAATCTCTTTTTCCTGTTTTTTTTTTTTTTTTTAATCTTTCTTGCCTGGAGGCTTAAATGGTATTGAAGCCCGGTTCTTATGCAGAGTTGGGGTGAATTATCGCCTTTTTTCTGAGAACACCTTCAAATCCTGATTAATTCACCCCGGGCGTTAGATCGGGATTATCAACATGGCGATGTTACTTTTCCCGCTCCTCCAGCCCCGCGCACGGAAATGTTAACAAGTTCGCTCTCCCGAGTTTTCTTGCGGGGCTTAAATGCCGGGGAACGCGTCTCTGAGCGGACGTGATGTGGCCGAGTTTTGATTTGTATAGACATCCTAATAACGTTACTGTGCGCCAGTAGACAAAAAGTAATTAGAGCTGACATGGGCACGCAGCGAGGAGGTGGCGGAATTAAAACGCGGGGCCGCTCTAAATCCGGTTTCCACGCGGCCGTTCACTCTCTCTCCCATTAAACAAGGCAGCTAATCCTCCCAGGAATTAATGAGGAATCATCGGTTTGCCAAGCGACACACAACACATCCATGGGGTTCCTGTTTCTCCCTCTCCCTTTTGCAACCCCCTCCCACCCCTACCTGGCTCTCAATTTCAAATTCGCATCAACGTTCCTGGCATGACACTAGGTAGCACACAGCACATAAACAATGCTAATAGCATAATAAATAACAGGAATAATAACTGAAATAAAATAGTAGTAATAAAAATAAGAATAGGATCTCTCTCCCCCCTACCTGCTGAAACAGCCCCTCGTCTCCCTCCCTTTCTGCATTTGATTGGACTACTCCCTCCCTTTCTGCATTTGATTGGACTACTCCCTCCCTTTCTGCATTTGATTGGACTACTCCCTCCCTTTCTGCATTTGATTGGACTACTCCCTCCCTTTCTGCATTTGATTGGACTACTCCCTCCCCTCTGTATGTCAGGGGCCAATGAAAATCAGTGAGTTTTCCTGTGGAGAGAGGGGAATCTGAGGGAGCTGTGCTTATAGCCCAGATATTTATTTATGAGAGAGGTAATTAGCAGAGACCCAACAGTATACACAATTTATTGCCTTCTTACAGGTAATGCTACTTTCGTTTAAGAGGAACTGGGTAATTGGCTAATTGGCCCAACGCTGCTCTCTCCCTCAGTTTTCCTTTGCTGTGGCTCCTTCCTCTGGTCAGTCTCCTGCAGCCTGTCTGCTGCTCTGAAACACCACACAGTCTTACATCTTATGCATTTTCTCTCTGGCTGCTGAACTCCCAGTCTTAACAGAGAATAGTGCGTGTTTGAGGGATACATGGTTACAATAAATCAATTTGTCTGGAATGGACGGGTTTTTTTTATATGTTTGAAAACAAGAGACAAGGCAGTCTTGTGCTTGTTGTGCTGATTCTTTGGCCTTCAGGAGCCAAGCTTATGAATTTTCTGTGCCTCTCCAGTGTTGAAGTATACACATATCACGGATATGACACACCAGCGCAGCACCTTTGGTGAAATATCCGGTAGTTAGAGGGGACGGCAGCGATCGCTGTCTGCGCTCTGGCGGTTTGCGATAGCTCAGTTAGCGCTTTCGCATGCACACGCCACCACCTGTAATTAACAGAATAAGAAGGTGAGAGTTGGGTGAATGTGCCCAGGCCTAAAGGGGCTTAGCCTGGGGTCCCATAAAAGAGGTCTCCCCTCTCCTGACCTCGTTCTTTTCTATGGGGCTGTTTTAGCAGTCGAGCTGCCGTATCCCCCCGCCCTGTCTGAAACTCTATTGATTTCTATGACCATTGAGAGTGGTGTGTGTGGTAGGAGCTCTCCATCAAACACGCAGCTTTCCCGGCCCCCTCGAGAACAGGTGGCCCTGCCGGTGCTGATTTCTTTATTCCCCCTGCATTCACCTCACCCATTCTTAATATTTTATTCTTATTACCAAATAAATTGATTTACCCAGTGTAAGGGGGGATGGGGATGGGAGGGGGGAGACAGTAGGGTCTCTGCTGCCGGAGTAATTTTAATAAATGCAAGGACGCAGAGCAGATCCATCTCTGGGCGTTGGTGTGCGCTCTATGCGCATATAAATCCATGCATACATCACTCCTCTGGATGGATGCAAATGGAGTCGCAGCGAGGGTCACGGCGAGAGCGGAAACGCCATTCTCTCAAGGCCCAGCATCGTAACAGGTAGAGCCGAGAGCCGTGCATTTATAGAGATGAAGGAAATGGTGTCTTTCAGTTGGTAAGAGCGGGAAGCGCTTTTGGGGTTTTTGCGGTTTTTGTGATGTGAGCCAGCTGCACTGTGGGGGGCATATAGGCCGGCCTGTACAGGGCTGAAGGGTAAAAAATTGTCCAAATGCAGGACTGTAGAATAGCATTCTGCTGGAAGTAGGACCTGGATTTTTATAGGGAGAGTGAGAATATGAGTGTAAGAGGAGTGGGGCTGGGGGGGAGAGGGGGAGAGAGAGAGGGGGGGATTTTTTTTTAAATATATATATATATATATATAAAAAGAGTGGAGGGGCCCTCAGAGCCTGGCTTTGTACAGGGCCCAGAATTTCTCGGTATGCCCCTGTATGTGTGTGTGTGAGAGAAAGGGGAGGAGAGAGAGAGACTTTGATAGAAATTGAGTTTTTTTTTGTTTTTTTTTCACTTATGCCCTTTGTTCCTTTGTTGAATGCTTCGTTAAAGGAAGGGTTTTTAAAAGTCAAAAAATAAAGAATCTCAGCTCAATCAGACAATTAAACAAAAAAAAAACAACATAAAACAGAAAACAAAAAACCATTAACTATTTCCCCCAACATCAAACCCAAACCAGACCCGACCCTCAAGAAAGAAAACAGAAGAAAAGTAATAAATAGAGATAAGAGCGAGCGAGAGAGAGAGAGAGAGACTGGGCATCAGTAGGGTGGGGAACATCAAGAAAGTAGGAGGCAAAGGAAAGACAAGTGAGAAAGTGAGGAAAAAAGCAGCAAGGACAAGAGGCAGAAAAGGGCAAAGAGCTGAGGCAGTACCTCAGTAATTTGGGGGGTGGAAATCCTGTCTGCAATCAGCTGAAAGGTCCAGGAAAAAGACAGAAAAAGACAGAAAAGGCTGAGAGACTGAGGCAGTGCTTTGGCAGTGCAGGGGGCAGAAGTCCCACCTAAGGCCAGCGGTGCGAAGGCCGTTCAGCGGCTCAGTATTGCGGTAGAGGCGCTGGAAATTATTGCGGGCTCGGATCACGGCTGAGACACTGCCATTAACACTCAGCTACGATGATTTACACGGCCCGATTCAGTAAAAACTCAGCTGTGCAAATAAGCCTCTGAATATGAACGACATAAATGTACGAGCATAACCTCCTTTTATAGCGTCTGCTAAGCAAGTGCTCTCAGTTACAGCAGCAGTGAACAGGAATTGGGGGGGGGGGGCGTGGGGGGGGGGGGGAATGAACAGCTCTAGGTTATTAATTTATGAGGTATGAGGCGCATTGAATAGCATCTGCTCGTAAATCGCACCTCTGCCGTATCAGCTGTGAAAACAAAACAAGAGACAGCCACGGCCAAGAGGACGCAGCCAAATCAATCTGGTCACGCAACTCTGCCACTTTCTTCATTAACACAACAAGAGGCGCTATCACAAGCGAGAAAGTCATCTGATCTTTTCAGATTACTGGAAAAAATATCTCTGTATCGCTCCCCAAGTTTGATAGAAAAAAACCCTAAAAAAGAAACTGAATATATCAGTTTGAGAGAGAGAACCTGTTCCTTTGGGAATCTGTCTCCCACGCTCTGATACTATGTTTCTCTCCTCTGTGGAAGGCTTGGATATTGTTTGCAAGCATGAAATGGTTATCCACATTTAACAGATTCTGGTTTCATTTGAGTAGGCGAAACACGAGTTACTCTAACTGGGAGAAATTTAGCCAGTGGGCTTGCCATTTAACATGGGAACACAAGTGTATATACTCACATACTCTCATTCCGGTCTCACTGCCTTCTAATAGTCTGTATCAGTTTGGCCAGGATTCAACCAGTATGAAGTCAAACTGCCCCTGGGTGGCTCCCACGGTAAAGACACTCGTTCCAAAAGCGTGAGTAACGCGAGTGGGTGTTCTGATTCCAGGTTTCCCCATTGCTGGCTAAAGCCAAAGGGCCGCATTAGTGAGGCAACTATTGGCCCAGCCCTGCTGAGGAATACTATTGGCTCAGCCTGCTAGATTTGTCAGCCTTTTTGCTCTCTAGCGGCCACTCCTGGTCAGGCTGGGAACTGCAGATTCACAAAACCATGTATGTAATTGGTGGTGCATCTGCAGTGTGAAAAGATGCAATTTTACTTGTTGTGGGAATTGGGGAAGTCATGTGCATATTGCTTTTTGCTCCTGGAGTCAGCAAAAAAAGGGTTCACAACAGATCAGTAAGTTCATTTGAGTGGTGGAGGAAAATCAGGGTTAAAAAACAATATTTGTCTTTACATATACCAATGAGTGATTCAGTGTTTATTTTTCACAAACACATTTACACTAGTTCATATTTTCAGAGTGTGAAACTGGCAGGGAAGGTCACAGAAAGGTATGTATTTTGATCGTTTTCACCAAAAAATTTTTCCAGCTGGCATAAGAGTGACTTTTGTTTCAATAGTGGCATGTTGTGTCGGAACCAGTTCAGCTCTTTCCGTGTCTCTCTGAGGCAGGGTCTCTCCTGTAACCAGTCATAATGTTTCTCTTGCATTTTGTGCAATTGCCACGGATTTATATCCCTACTTACACGTACTGACATGCACTCAGCTGTAATCTTTCCACTTTGTGTATAATGCTCTCAATTTATTGTCGGCTAATAGAAGAGTAAATCGCCCTCCATACTGGGGTTTCACCAAGCGCATAAATAACGATGACTGGTGCTATCTATATGCTAAGGAGATGCCGTTCTGCGGACAGACTTGCTTTTCTTGGTCACAGTATCTCATTCAGACGTATGGCCGAGTTTGTGATGTAATTATTCCGGTAATCCGCTGCGTTCTTAGATAGAGCCTCTTTCGCTCCAGTGCGATGTGGATGTCCCCTGCATCCATATTCAGTGCGTGCGCGGAAAGCGCCTCAATGTGACCCACTAATCAAATCAATGGCACTTTAGCGAGACTCCCCAGACCGAATTAGGTATGCTTCAGACACTGCCGTGATTTGACTGCGTGACGCCACGTGCAAAACTACATCACCACACGCTTGAGGGAAGGCGCCCTATGTATTCTCGTATCGCCCCCCCCCCCACCTCGTGTTTGTCAAATTGCGCCTTATCTATATCTTTAAACGGTTTCGAATGAAGTGGGTAATTTGGTCCACAGACGTGCTGTCAGGTGTCTTGGAAGACTTTGCCAAGGTAATCTCTTCAGGTTTGAAAAATGCTTAAATTGGGGAGGAAGTGTATTTTTCTGTCACAGCCAATATGTTTTTTAATTAGTATTAATTTACCTGATTTACTGACCAATGTAGTATCTCTTATTCTCATATTAGCTAGTGTAGCATAGATCTGCAGAACTGTTTGCAAATCTGAAAGTTTTCATTTCAAAGTTTTTATGTCAATTAACTGGCTGCACACAATAGAAAACACCACGGGGGAAGCTTCTTCTGTGTGTTCCAATCTTTTATAATTTAGCATTTTACATGTAAGTGTTTTTACATTGAAACCCCACCATTCCTTTATGGGTTGAAAGCAACAGAATGGCACAATTAAGCACATTGTACATTCAAATATAAGAAAATGGCTTTTCCAGATAACTACACACTTATTTACTGGTGCGGAAACCTTTTGTGGAAATCCAAATCAATTTCCCTTTGTGATGCTGTAGTCAAGTGCTTTGCATTCTGACGCATGACAGTTCAACCAGAAGGCATTCAGAGAGAAGGCAGCATGGTAAACGTGTAGTTCTGTGGAGTCAGGGATAGCAGCGTGGTCTGAATGCTAAAATCTGCAGGGCGGGAGGGGCTGTAATTCGGTTTTAAAGATACACCATTATGTCTTTGGCTTAAGTTAACGGAGAGCACAGCGAGAGAGCGCTGAATCAAGGCCGCATCGAAAGCGACAGCCCTGACAGCCCTTCTGTACATTTCACCGCTCCACAACGGAGTCAGGGAGCTCTGAGGATAGATCTGCAGAACAGAGCAAAAAAAAAAAAAAAAAAAACTAGAGAAAGTTTTCAGGTTGTGTGAAATTGCTCAAGGTGACATGGTGAGAGGGACCGTGACTCCCTGCTGTGATGGAAACCGTCGAACCTTTGGCAGAGCGGAGAGAAGCGCCCTCCCCTGTGTCCTCACCACTTCGCAAACAGAAAGCTGGTGTCTGACGGTCGGGAGGCCAGAAAATATGTGAACCAGTCCTGTAAGCAACTGAAACAAACAGCTGTGACTAGGCATTATATTGTTTTCTTGGTTTTTCAAAAAAAAAAAAAAAAAAGCATTGTCCTTTTCTACTTCAGCATCATTAGATAAACAGAGACTAAATGTTTTTTAATACCCTTAATTTGATTGAGTACACCAAAATTATGGTTTTAAAACTCCCATGACATCTCATAATGAGGTCACGTGACCTGCTCTCACAGCCACATCGCCATCTCCATACAGAATGAGGTCTCATCAATTCTTCAATAATTGTCATATTTTTCCTGTGTGGTTTTTGGAAAAGGAGAGCAGGCCCACCTTCTGTATCTGTCCTTTATTTCAGGTACGTAACGCAGAGACAAGGCTGGTTACTGATGAAGGGGGACGAATGCACAGAAAGGGTATCCTGTCTGCTGACTCTAAGGGCGGCTGCCTGTAATTGTCATAATTAAGTATCAGCACAAGAGCACGTTTATATGGAGTTAATCAGCACATTTTGAAAGCGGCCATTCACTGACCTCTTTCCAATTATCATCCTGATTATGTAGGTTGTTATGGAATTCAGCCATTGTGTGAACATCATTTGGGTACCATCAGAAGTGACCTGCCCTTCTGCATGTTGCAGCTGAGATTTCCTGCACAGCGTCCTGTGTGCTTCATTAGTCGCCAAAAAAAAAAAGTCTTGGTGGACCTGCTTACGGGACATCTCAAATCGCTCTGATTTTTGGTTGTCCCTCATTCATTCTGGCCTCGCCTTTTTTTGTAACCCAATTACTTTTGTACAGACAGACCAGGCCATTACCCAACTCCCCCCCCCACCACCCCCGTCTTTTTACACTTTGGAAGTAGTACATAACAAGGCCGTGCAATTTCGCTGTCCTTGTTTGCTCTCTCTTTGGATCGTCTTGTACAGGCAACTAGAGAAATCACAGTTATCAAAGTGGTCTACATTAACGGTCCATTGTGTCCCTTTGTACACAGATGATATCCTCCATCGGACTAATGTTCTGAAGTCATTTAGAAGCATTAATGACTCTCCCATATCAGGTTATGGAATCAGTCGTGTCTCTGAATGCCACTGCTTATCATCACTCCTTTCAGTCTCTCTCTCTCTCCCGGTACAACGCTTGGGTTGCCCGTTTTTTCATATTAAAATACTCTTCCAATTTCAGTTCCATCTCCAAAGATAATTCCTTTGCAAGTCTTGATAATGTCAAGAAAGATTTGGTGAAATGGTCCCTCCTGCACTTAACGTTACATTAAAGAATCCTTGCTATTAAAATGAGTATTCTCTTCCTCGTCTGTGATGCCGCTCTTACCGTTCTTGGTTTTGGTTAGTGAGACTGATGCATGTTGTGGAGAAAGTAAGAAAGTTAGCTCAGATTTGGCTGTGCGCCTTTGCAGTCTTAAAATAGAGGGGGTGAGAAAAGGCAGTGGGTGACATCATTGTTTCGAAGGAGAACACGTTCTTTCCTGTGCTGTCATAAATGGATAATGCAGGTTGACACATTGGGGGCCTAAATTCACAGGTCCTGGGAGTTGTGTGCTTGTCGTACATCTGGATATCTTCTTTGAAGAGCTTCCTCAGTTCTTGTGTATCAATGCGCTCGAGTACGCAGGATAGCTCCATTTTGCGCCCAAATTCAATTGATCAGCCACCAAACTCATTATCTATTGATAGGCTTGATCACTTCTAAGAAAATCAGGTCCGAAGGACCTCCTGTTAATTTGAAGTTAATATCGTTGTCCTATTTAAATTATTTGAAATTAGTATAGCTGTCCTATTTAAAATTATTTGAAATTACCGAAGCTGTCCTATTTTAAATTTATTTGAAATTAGCATAGTTGCCCCATTTTTGTTGTATGATTGTGGAAGAGTTAATGGCGAGGGTACCAGAGGTCTGTTCAACTTTTTAATCATTGTTTGGATGCTGTGCTGCACCTCATCAATGATTTGAATGTAGGATTTTGCCTTCTTTTCTCTGTTATTCTTTTGTTGTTTACCTTCTTGTTGCTCGTTGTTTCCCTCTTCTGTTTTCCGATATTTCTGATTTATACTGCAGATGTGAGAACTCTCAAACAGTTTACCAACAAAAGTTCCCAAAAAGAAGAAATCACAACAAACAGGACATTTTTTTTTGCCTTTGTTTGCTGTACGTCTAAATTCATCTTGTTCTTGTTATAATTTGGGTGTACATTTTTGTTGTCTCAAAATAAATGAAAATGTATTTTTTCTTATTGATTTATAGCTAGCTATCACACCCCATACCATAATCTATTTATAATTAATGAACAAGCAAAACCACTGGTTTATTTTCTGGGCACGTTTATTTATTAATAGAAAGATATAGCTTCATTTCTTCTCCTGTTGTCACTGGTGTCTGACATACAGTGAGATATTGAATGTACCTTTCAGTGACACCACCTAACCATTCCTCACAACCAGTTAGCTGTAACCAGTGCGTATTCACCTGAGTTGTTTCTGTGCATTGCATCTCAATGTTAACCATAATAACAGATAACACACATGGAATGTGAAGGACTGCCGCCGTTCGTGTGAGGGGGTATCGCACATGCACATGCTGCCTCATTTTCTCTGTTCTGTTCTACTCATGCAGAAACGTTTTTGCCGCAGAACATCGAGTGTCTTTCTCTTCCGTGGGGCTGCTCTTGTCAGTATGGCACATCAGTAATCAGACTGTCAAGAACTTTTTTTTTTTGGTTCTGTGTGTTATTACCGGGGGGGGGGGGGGGGGGTGAGGAGAAGGGAGGAGTGAGAGAGGGAGAGATGGAGGGAGGGAGGGAGGGATGGAGGGGGAGAGAGGGAAAGGGGGGGGGTTGGGTACCATTGGCACCATCATGAAAAGCCTGTGGGTAACTAATTTAATGTGTCCATATGTGACATCTCTCCCCTCAAACTGGGGATCAGTTCTCTCTGTGGCTGGGGAGGGGGGGCGGGGGGTCCTGCATGTTCACTGTAACACAGGGGGGGCCCCGGGGTGTTGTTTTAAGTGTGTCTGACACTGCTTTAAATGTCATAATTGACTTTCCACTTGGTTTGATTGACTCGCCCCCCCCCCCCCCCCCCAGCACGCTCCTCCCTCCTTTGATCCTCCAGAATTCAATAGAGAAACGCTAAGGTAAGCAACCTCTGCCCTGGAGATATCCCTGGGCATTAATTAGCATGGGCCCCTCCCCTCCAATCGCTTAAAAAAAATGGCCATTGAAGCCGTTCACTTGGTTTGGACTTAGCGGAGCACAGCATCTACGTCTATAAATCCACATTTCCCAGTCGACAAATGAAAAAAAAACAAAAACACAAAACAAGCAAGCACAGCAATTTGCTTGTTAAGTGACAGCACAGCGTATGGAGGGTTGGTCCCATGCGCCGTTTGTGTAAATGTGCTTTCGGTGCGTTCCACGAAAGAGACAGGCAAACGGTGTCCTTATGCTGTTATTTTAGTTCCATCCGCATTGCTCCTCGAGCTTTCTGTGTGCACCGTGCGGCTGGTTTAAAAATAGAAACTGGTGCTCGGGCAGAAGCCACTCAATATGAGCCCTTGCGCAGGTATTCTGGTCACACATCGGCCGATGTTACCCAAGCTTGAAGAGGGCTGGAATTGCTCCGTGCTGCAATCTCAGGGCAGGGTCTGCAGAACCAAGTCCACTGTGCTTTTGTATATTTTCCAGTTGAAGTCCCCCGCCCCATTCCCCCCCTCCCTCTACCACACACACACACACACACACACACACACACACACACACACACGAATATATCCCCAACCCAGCTGCCCCAAACCCACCCCCCCCCCCCCACATGGAAGCAGAATTACCTATTCCTCACCTTCTCTCACCTGTTTCCGTGCTCCAATGTCTGATCGGTCCCTTAAGCCTTTAAACACTAATACTTGGTTCCTAAATACCTGCCATTTCACCTTAGCTATCCGGCCACACATGCACCCCCGTAATGGACTTTGATTCTAAGAAGGATTAATGTCACCACAGCTTAGACTTTTTCCCTCCTTTCTCTTTTTTTTATTCATAGGCCTTGGGAAAGTTAAATTAAAGCTATTTAAAAAAGGAAGTTTACATATCAAAGGTTCTGAGCTCCCTCCCCGTGGTCTTTCTGTTCTTGATCCCCTATCGGGTCTGAAAACCGCTGTTGCTTTACATTTAATCACTGCTTTCAACTTTCATCGGGGGCCATTATTTTTTCAGCCGCGTATTTGCGTATGAGTGGGCGATTCTGGGTAATTCACTGGAACTTGCTTTGAACAATGCGTTTTAGACCGGGGCGTGCCACGCGTCAGGTCTATGACAATGAGACGTGTCGGCATCGCCATGTTGTCCGCGTGCTTTTCCACTGAGCTGTGTGCTCTTTGTTTGATTTGCAGTTTAATACCGTTGAGCCCGTGGTTCAGAATTTATTACCTGTGACGAGAACCACAGAGCCAAGCACTGAGAGTGCGAAATGATGTTTCTTCTTGTGTTGTGTTCTCCATTCATGGAGGCTTGTGAGTCTTATTTGTTCTACATTCTCTTTCTCTTATTTTTTTATTTTGGCCTACAAACCAGCTCTGGAGTCATAAATGTTTGGTCTCCTTTGTCGGCTCTGTTATGTAGAAACTCGTGTTCTATGCACTACCACAGAGACACAGCGAAGCTGGTGAACAGGGCCGGCGTATAACAAAGGGAATTCTCAGCATCTTTCCTCCAGTACCAGAGAGAAACAAAACAAAAAACTTATGAAAAATATTAAATCACTGTGCCTCTCAGAGGTCTGAAATATTTGTGCACATGAGCACCTTTTGTTCTGGCACATTTTTATCAGCAGAATATGAAGTTTCATAAATCTGTATCTTTACAGGTCAGACTTATGTGTTAGCATTTCTTTTTCTGTCCAATCATTGGCTCAACCTACATGCAGCACAAGTGGACTACATTTACAAACTAAAAAGAAAAATGTGTTTCCTTGACTTTTTAAAAAAAAAAAAAAAAATTCTAGTAGAAATCTTAGCAGGTGCAAAAACCAAGTATATTCTGACTTTGTCACCATCTGATGACATAGGCATCATGTATGCTGACTTTGTCACCCTCTGATGACATAGGCATGCTGACTTTGTCACCCTCTGATGACATAGGCATGTATATGTTTTTTGTTTACCTTTTTTTTTTTTTTTAAAGAAGAGTGGCCAAGCCACCCTCCTTATACATATATATTTTAATGTATTTAGACAGTGGGAAGGCTGAGAGGGGTACAGAGAGGAGGAAGCACAGCTAGAAGGGCAGAAGCTGGACTTGAGCCCCGGGCTCCAGGGATCAACATGGGCAACATGTATTTACTTTTTTCTTCATTTCTCCCAACCCCCCCTCCTCCCCCAGGCTCTATGGCAGTTCTGATCCCGCGGCTGGACCTGGTCATCTCCTTCGTGGGGGCGGTCAGCAGCAGCGCCCTGGCTCTGGTCTTCCCACCTCTGGTTGAGCTCATCACCTTCTCCGACAGGAAGCTCCTCCCGGGTATGCTGCTGAAGGACGTCCTGATCGCCGTCTTTGGCTTCGTGGGCTTCCTGGCGGGCACATATGTCACCATGGAGGAGATCGTGTACCCTGAGGCGGAGTCCATGGTGCGAGACTCACAGATCGTCGAGGACCTCTTCAACGCCTCGGCCATCGCGGACCAGAGCTTGACCACGCCCAGTCCTCTGGCAAACATGTGACATTGCAGGAGAGCACAGGATCCTCCTTGACCGCCTCACTTCCTGTGTACCTGCCAGTCATGCAACCCCATCTTTTAACTGCTCCAGGACACAAATGGCTGTAAGCTCATTTCTAAGCTAATAGAGATTTTTTTTTTTTGTTTCCACACCTTGACAGGGCTCTTTGAGCCAGCACTGTTCACATGTAGGATCTGTGGATACGCACACTATTGCCCTTCATCTTCAAAACACATTCCACCTGCCTGCCTTTAATGGCTTCAGCTCCATATTCATCCCCTTTCTTCATCAGACTGTGATATTTTCAAAGCTTTTACTCTATTAGAAAAAAAAAAAAAAACGAATTGCGAATGTACAAAAATTGTAATGGAACAATTGAGGCAGAGCAGAGATTGGTCCCTGGGTGGAGTTTTTTTGTTCACTTTTTTTGTATTGTTGATGGATCTATAACCCCTGAAATTGCTTCACCCTGTGGGGCTGGGCCTGTACAAGTCCTCTTTCCTTAGCTATAGCAGTCAGTACTACTTTATTTCCCCTTAGGTGCTGAATGTATGTGAATGAGTGTGAACAGTGTGCTGGTGGAGAGTCTGAGTGCGGGGGTGGGGGGCAGTATGGGGGCGTATGGCGGGGGGAATCCAATCACTTGAACCCATAACAAACCCCCCCCCCCTCCCCTCCACACCCCGCCCCACAGGACTCCTGTAGAGGTATAATAAAGGGTTTCCCTACACCACAAGCTAACTGACAGTTCCTACAGAGGCGGAAACTAAAGCCAGTTTCCCATGGCGAAGCTGAAAATGCTACCCGGTTGTTAGATCCAGCCCGCTGTGGTGGCCGCTGACCACAGGGGAACGGTCGCTGCTGGATCCGCCGTCACTCATAGCTGTCCGAAACGTCAGGGTTCCACAGACGTGTTCCAGTATTCCACCGTGGAACATGCGGTCAGTCCGCAAGTTCAGGACGTGAGTACACTACTGTATGTTTCAGGATACTGAAATACACTGCGTAATGGATGTGCTGAAAATATAATGTGAGAGTGCACAAATGTAGGTGTGACTGAGGTGGGCAGGAAGCAGGGGATCAGACCTGTAATCTCAGTGTTTTGAAGCATCTCTGTCCTCAAACGTTTGTGTTTGTAGCAAACACAAAGGAAGCTGCTGCTTATGTCATCTGGCCCCACCCACAATCCCATCCTATTATTCCATTATTATCTTATTTCTATTTATTTGACATTTAGAACTAAGAGTCACAAATATATGTATATTACTGTGGTGTCTGGTAGGGCCCATTCTCTCATTGCCTAGACGCATGTGAAAGAAAAACATTCAGAAGATTTCTCCAGTCTTTATGATCTCCTCAAGCCTTCTTTTAATTGTCCATCAAACAATTAACAAGACATTTTTTCCCCTCCCAAGGAAAAAAAAGACCCATAGTTGTTTCTCACTGAGGGGTATTTCATCTGAAATAGGACCAGGTTCGAAAGCCATTCCTATCCAAGAGTATAACAATGCTCATGTATTTATTCCATTGATTATTTTGAATATTTAAAGTTATGAAGCAATCAAAACAACCAGAAATGATTTAAGAAAAAATCAGATGCTGTTTTTGTTTTATTATTATTATTTTTTTTTGAAGTAATTCATACTGGCTTTTCAGTGGATGAGATCCTCAGTAGCGATGTGCCCGTACCATAATAAATACGGTAATGTTTGGGAGGAAGATCCTCTGTGTAAAGGGCTTAACATCTAAACATTACGGTAATGCCTTTTTAATGCTGTCATTAAGCCATGCGTGCAGGAACAGACCGCTGTGGCCATGATGAATGATACATTATTAATATGGAAAAAATTCATAAACCCATCTTAATATTATGATCAAAATAAGTGTATATAACCAGCTTTAAAAAGTGCGTCGTGTTTTTTTGCACCCCCAGAAAAAAAATGTTTTAAAAATTCTGCACACACTTCCAAGTGATACAACTGTAGTTTATTTCAGTGGAAACCTTGCCAAGGCCTTGTCTCTGGCTGAAAAAAACTGACATTTACACATTACCGAACAACTCGCCAAGTTCTCCAAGTGCTTATAACATTTATGTAACCGTTGTATTGTGACTCACTCGTACTGACTAGCGTTAAAATGTTGTTGAATGTTTATCCATTGCAACGTTTTGCTTTTCTCTCTGATGACATTCTTGCTTATACGGTGCACATTCAGAAGTGGTTTTGGACCAGTCTTTGGACATTGATTGCATGTTGTTTCACATAGATTGAATCAGGTTCCTCTGAATGCTTTGATTTGCTTCTGTTGTGCCTTACAAACAATTACTCATGTGAAGGACTGTCATCATTCTAAAGTGGGTGTTTTATGGACTGTTTACAACAAACAAGTGCATGACAGATTTCAGTGTTCAGAGTGGATAAAATCATGGACAGAACCATAAGTGAGTATGTCATATCTTGACATAGTCTTTTTTTTTTTCCCCATATATGAATGTTCAAATGTCAAAGCTGTCTGGAGAAGGTTTCTTCTCTTTACTGTTTTCTCCTCTGTTTGTCATATGCCCATTCAGTGATACCCTGTATGCCAGTCATGAGCGAAGGCTCATGAACCCTGAAATGGGCGGGGTTATCATGTGTCACCAGTGACATTGATTTGAGCCCATCATGTCACACAAGTCATGTGGCGTTTCTATGGTGAGGTCCGATGCTGATTTGGTCATTTGAGTGATTGGCAGCAGATAGTTCCACCCACCATTCATGTTGCTTCCCCTTCTTAATCAGAACATATTATCTATATCTGGGTCAAGAGATTTATTTTAGGACATCCTGAAATGCTTAATGTTTAAAAAAGACAAACATTTTGTGAAAAGGACAAGTGATGAATTTTAGATGAAATAATGTAGGACAGTATTGCCCAAAAAACACGGTTTAGCATTAACTTTTCTTTTTTTAGTGAGGATTCATAGCCAACAACTGCTGATTTCATTTTCAGTTTTTTTTTTTTTTTGTTACATTTTTAGGTATTTTGAGCCACAAGGAGCCCTTATTGCAATTTGTCACCATATTAGTTGATATACAATTCATTTTGCGCTTATTCCCTTGTTCGTTCATAATGTCTAGGAATTGCAATCACCTAATCCTTGAAAAAAAATGTTTGCTTCATTGAACCATTCCCTCAGTAAGAATTTCAGCATGTCTCTTTATTTGGAATTCTTTAACCCTTTAGACCCCAGTAAAATCCTGTAGTTTACTGACACTTTATGATCAATTCCCTTTTTTTTTCTCCACCAAAACTGAACAAAACTGACATTTTGGTCAGTAATTTAGTCTCATGGATCTGCAGGAGATCATTCAGATTTTACTGGCACAGTTAAAGAATTTCAAATGTGCATTTGACCCAGGTCTGGTAATAACCATGTTATTACAGTTCTGTTCTCTCTCATTCCGGTGTGTAATGTGTATGTAAGGACTTGAGCTTAAAGGTGGAGCTCCACTCAAGTGTTCACAATGGTACGTTCACTTTCTCAGACTCAAAGTGTACGGGGCCTGCGGTGTTTGTGCGTCTCAGAGTGTACGGGGCCTGCGGTGTTTGTGCGTCTCACGCTGGTGAGGCTTGGTGTGAGGTAAATGTGAATGAGCAAATTGTTCTGACATATGGGGGTACATCATAAATGTAATCAGAATTCATCCGTTGTAATAAATGTCTTTATAATTTAATAAATGTGCGTCTAACCCAGAGGACGACAGCGAGTTTGATCTCCTTCCTGTAATGTTTTGTGAACGTCACAGCATCTTTTAATCTTCTTGAAAATTGCCATCTTTGCCAATACGTCTCTGCAGGCCGGCTTTTCCACGTCTGCTCAGATTCTAAGGCTCATCTTAAATTTCAATTAATTTTGTCATCTTCAAAACTGAATGTGGGTTATTTATGGTGCAGCGCACCATGTGGAAACCATGAATAAAAAGCCAAAGCTCCTATTCTGCGCCAACTGTTCCATTAGCAAGGAACACTACATGATTTTTTATGACCCCTTTTTCTGTTTTTTTTTTTCCCTCCAAATTCTGAGATAGCCAATCATATACTTAGGAAGATCCCATTGTTGCAGTATTCTCTGTGTGTTTGTAAGTGTGCAGATTAGCATGTACATCTCCTGCTTCCCTCCACTGGAGGCCTGCACTATTTTACACACCAACAGTGGTTCTCACAGCACAAAGGGGAATTGTCCTGCTACGTTTATGACTCCACTTATTCATGTTAGTTATTTATTTATGGACTATTTATGAGCTACTTACTCTAAGGGCTTCTGCGGTCTTTTAAGACTGCACAACTCCTCCTGTTCAGCAGTTCACAGTAGCATTTTGGGAAATTCACTTGTTGACATGAATTGTTAACTTGAATGATGTCCTTGGTGTTGCAAAAGTTGCAAAAGTATTTTGACTGCACTGAAACTAGTTTTGAATTTGCTAAATGTGTAAAGGTAATCTGTAATTTCCAGTTGCGAACCAATTGTGCTTTGCTGGCTTATCTAGCTATATACCATGCATAATTCTAACTGAAATTTTACTTACTAGATTAGCAGGCATACAACAATGCAGCAATATTTGTATGTTATTGGTATATTTGGACAAGTATATAAACACAGTACTTTTAGTATTCCTAACATCTATTTATCTATCAATCTGAACATTTTCCCCAAAGTCTGGTCCCCTCCATGTTGACCACTGTTATGGACAGAAAATTGGTTTATAAGGCATGCCCTTCTAAAAGAGCTGTGCAACTGCAAAAGCACTGAGGAATCGCTACACTAAATCAAACTGATCCTAATAACATTTACCCAAAGTGTGTGTTGAATTTCACTGTAGGAATGAATGAATTTTAGAATGGAAAGATTTATGATCCAAACAACCTGAGTGAAGTTTTTTGTTCCTCAGCCCTAGAGGGGACTCTCAATTGTTTGTAAAGCCTTTAAGTTTGTAACCCAGCATATAGAGTTACTGCAGTGGATATTACAACGTCTATATTAACAGGACCAAAATATCTGCCTGTAAATTAATGTATTGATACCAGTTTATGGCAGTGTGTTATTTTGTGAGATTTTCAATATTTTCTTGACATAAGTAGGGTTTTAAGTAAAGGTGTGGCATCAATTCAATATAGTTTTACTCACGTCGTTTATGTATTAGTCATTGCTAAGGTAAGTGTCATAGTCATGAAAAACTTAAATACACAAATACACTCATTTAATTATAGGGACAAATCAATGTGTACTTGTGTTGTTTCACTCAACAGTAGTGTGGAACAGGATGACAGCAGAAATGGGGTCAGTCATAAAATCGTCAATATTAATCCCATCTGCGTTGATTATTGGACCGATTATAATTACTGCAATAGCAGAAACTGAACTTGAGTGTATTTGCAGACTGCAGTTCAAAACTGCAGGTCGAAGAGTCTGTATTTAGATAAGATTATATCAATACTTTATTTGATTCCTTTGGTCTGGACATACATAATTATTTCATGACTGAGGCAAAGCAGAGGGCTTTGTTTTTAAGATGTCTTTTTAAGCCGGGAGAAGGTGATCAAAACTACAAGCGCTGTTTGACACAGACAAATACACTTTGTTTTTGCAATTAAGTTATTATACGAGTTGGGTTCTGTTTGAAATTGGGATCATGTGGTTCTTGGAGGACGGCTGCTCAATGAATAAGGCTTATACAGAGTAAAATGACAAGCCAAACATTAAACATTACGTCTGTGTCACTCATTTGTATAGCTGGATGAAGGTCTGTATTCTGACTAATTGGTGGGCCGTTTGTTTTAAATGGAGTGATCAAAAGCTGAAGGAAATGTTCTGTTAAGGACTTTTCTGTCATATGATCAGTGCCACTGGCGTAACAAGTTCATGATGAGCGTGGTTGCAACATTTGCTATTGCGCCAATTTCATTATTTCACAGTTAGGGGAGGGACAGTTACACCCCTTAAAAACGGTCACGAATTCGCAATAGCTGCAACAAGGCCACTCCCACTGCCATGCCCCCGTTAAGCCAATTGGCATGAACAGAAACATACACCTTCACATGCACACACTTGACCTCCATGCCAAATTTCAGCCTCCTAAGGCGAAAACTGTGGCTGCAAAGGGTCGGGAAATTTTATTGGACTGACTGACAGTGCGAGCTATAGAGCTGCTGGTCACAGCTAAAAATTAATATGCAACACTGTCATTTACACATAAACCCTATTAATATATGAAAGTTCAGTTTCCTTTAGGTTTGATCATTGCACAGCTTGTGGGCTGAGGTGAAGCTGCCCCCCCCCAACAGCATCCGCCTTGGCCAGGTGAAGCTATGGACAGGTATTTCTCTTCAAATTAGACCATTTCATATTTATGGCCGACATTAAATGTGCCACACAAAACACTGCAGCTGAATAATGTAAATACTTTCTGAGTATCCAAATTTCTCCTGCGATTTTTAAAACTATTGTTTTATATGTTGTATAATTTTATAGCGACATAGTGTTGGCTGCTACCTTGGCCAGGTCTGTCTTGAAAAAGAGATTCCGAATCTCAATGAGACTTCCTGGTTAAATAAAGGTAAATAATGAAATAAATAAATACCTACGGGGCTGCCAGCTGTAGCAGGCTCCAGTATGGGCAGTATTCAGTTCTGCGCTGGGGCTAAATGACTGCACTGAGAATGTGCGATTCGGTTTGCTGTGACACCTGACAGTGCTGGGAGTGCGCAGGAGCGTTTTTTATTCTGTGCAGGGCAGGTCATGTGATCCCTGATGATCTCCAGGAGAAACGGCATGTTTCCTGTCCATGCTACCTAAGAATGTGCCTTGGCATGAGAGGACTCAGGTCATAGCTATGCAATAATGAGGTTCTCAGACACTCAGTGTGGCTCTGTATCCATGACTATCGGTAAAGAGAATCGGGAAGAATGTACGAGACAGAGCCATAAGGGAGAATAAGAAACCGTGGCTCCTCGGTGAAGTCCTTCATAAAGGTCTTAGTTACTTCCCCTCATCCATTTTGAAAATGTTTTAATTCTTCATTTGCATATATATTTGTTGGCCTTGTTGTTGAGTGTGACCATTAATAAACAAGAATAAACTCCAACACCATAAATTCCGATCCCAGAATTCTTTCAATTTCACTTGAAATCCTGCTAGCAAAGCCAGCCTTGTTTTTACACTTCAGCGCCCTGCCACAATATAAATATCCAAACCTCATACTTTTAAGATGGAGCTTTCACTGCTGAGGAAGTTGCTCAACTTGATTCATGGAATGCCTGCAGTGAATCCCATCATTTTTCCAACAAAAAAGCTCAACTTTACAGGCGCGGTTAAATATGGCCAATTTTCATAAAGTCTCTCTGATTTACTCCAGAAAATTATGCTGGAAACAAATTTAAAACACACACAAAAAAATCCTCTCCTAGAACAGCCAGTGGGTGGTAGTTAAAGACTAAAAATGTCCCACAATACACATTCAAGTACCCTCAATGCAATACACTTCATGGTAGTGTATCCTACACGCAAATATCTGCAATGCATCATGCTTTGTATATTATCCACTGCAATTATTTTTTCCCCACTCAAATGATATTTTTTATGACTTTTTTTAATGGTACAGTGAATCTCAATCCACGTCCCAGAAGGGGGTACTAAAAGCATATGCATGTTATGCAGGTAATTTAGGTGTGGTGAGGGTACTTTTAATGTTTTGGTTTGGAGTACTTGTAAGGGAAAAGAAAAATAAGAACAACCTTTTATTCATAGGTGCAAATCTCAATTTTCTTCCAGGCACCTTGGCCCAGACGTGCTTTATAAGAATGGGCTATGCAAGTGTGTAATCCTGCCAAAAGCTGAACCCTCACGTTGGCAATTTGGCAATAAAAATAATTGGCACATAAACGATTTCATATACCAATTCAATCCAGCCAAAATTAATCCACTTGCCAGGGCTTTACGGCGTTGCGAATTTTTCATTGTTTCCATATGCAAATTAAGTGGCTACTGATCATAGCCTGTCTTAAAATTAGTTTGAAGCACACAGGTGAAAGCCATTTTGCTTTTTTGTCATGTTCGTACAAGAGACCATGTTATAAAATGGAAGACTTAGCTTCATAACCCCATTTAATATTAATTACAGTCATTTGAAGCAAAACTAAACTGAAATACTGCCCCGAAATGTACAGTGAATCTTAAGATGTCATTGTTCCTGAAAAGTAAGATTCCTTAAAATTTCCTGGCCCTTCCAAGTCTGGTCACAGAAGATGATGTCACAGAAATATAGTGTCCATAAAGAAAGGATTGGCTGAAAGTGGCACTGCCCTCCTTAGCCAGCCAATCAGAATACAGCCTCCATTACAGTTCTCCCCTGCACTGCCACATTCACGCCCACCGTACTGAAAGTGATGTCACACACTCTGCGGCAGCCCAGCTTTTTCCACCACGTCTTCATTACTTTAACTGGGTTCTCTGGTCAAGGGAATCATTCAGATAACTTGATCTTTTATCAAGTTTTATGATTAAACTGAACATGGAAACTGACCTTTTTAAAAAGGCATTTACACTTTAACACTTTATGAAAGTCCAACTATGTCTGCGATATAATTGAAACTTTTTTCAGGGCTTGACATTTAAAAAGGAGCAGTGCAGGGGCTAACTTCTAGAAGTATTACCTTTTGACCACTGAAATATTCAAAAACAGTGGATCACCGAGTGGGAAACCCTATTAAAGGGATTATTCCATTTTGAATGATCATTTTAATAAGAATTTGTATGGTTCAGTTGCTAAAGGTCTGTTTCATATTCAGGTATTCATAGGGAATGTAAATATTTGAAACTGTGCGTGTGTGTGTGTGTGTGTGTGTGGGGGGGGGGGGGGGGGGGACCGTAAACAGATTCTGTTTGCCTTCTCTGGAGGAGGCCTGGGATAGGCTGTTTTGCTGCGGTCTGCTATATTTCAATACTTTGTCCAAACAGAACTGTCTGTTTTTTCTCCCCGTTTGCAGGTCAATCAGATTTGTTTGCTTGAGGAAAGGCCATCATTATTCATATTAAAAGGGGTCTGATCTTCATCTACATTCTCCTCAAATAGAGTACAGTCCCTTAATTATTGTTAACCTGTGAATACATGAATAAATGTATTTTTTTGTGTATGTGGGTTTGTTTGCAGATGTTAGCACATTGATAATGCCACCTTACGTGTACATCTTAGTGAACATAAAGGTAGCAATGCTATGATTCTATTAAATGCTACAAATTTAACATCAAAAATACATTAGAGTTGTTTAGTCCATTCAGTTAGCCAAAGTGACTTACAGTTGACTGAACAGGTAACAGTCCCTCCTGTGAGTACAGGTGGGTTAGAAGCCCAGCAGATGCAGTGATTTTACTGTGGCCTGAACCACCAACCCACTAAGTCACCGTCAAACAAATTAGCCACTAGGCTACAGGCTGCCCCCATAGCACCCTGGAACATAACAAGAAAATTATAACCCTTCATAATTCTGTAATCATTTCTGGTTGAACTATTTATAAAACTGCAACAAATCATATGAGATTGGCTTGAGTGAAGTACCACTGCCTGATTTATAGATAATTTCAGAAATGAAATGTCATTTGCTATGCAAATGGGAATGAGGTCTTCTTCCTCTGTCCCCGATTGGCCCCGTCGTCCATGTCCACTGTCGGTCGGATGGAGACAGTTTTCTTTGTCTCACTGAAAACGAAGACTACAGCAATGCTGAGCGCGTGCTGAAATCGCCGACCATCCACAGAATCTGTGCTCGGTCTGGGCCAGACCTATGCGTTTCACTCTCATTGGAAATTCCTTTCATAAATTCATCCACTTCATTTATGAGTAAAAAAATTGAAAATTATTCTCACGATTTTATGCTTTTTATCATGAGAGTAGCAGAGCCTATTTATTCCCGCTTCCATCTGCCTCAGCATTTTCTTCCAGTCTTAATCCAGCCAAAATGCAAATGGAACATGATAACTGACTATATATAAAGAATTTCTCCAGCTGAGCTCTTTGATTTTTGAAGCTGGGTTATCCACAGACCTGTGGATGTGGATCTTTATCAGCTCGTCTCGGAGCGGTCCCAGGGAGGCTGGGTCAGGACTGGCCCGCTCTGTGTTTGGCTGGCTGCGCAGACAGGCTGTCAGGTTTGTTCCTGTGCAGCCAGAGCTGACAGGTAAGCAGTGCAGGCATTTGGTCAGAGAGCCATTTCCTCATGTAAACACACACACACACACACACACTCACTCACACACACACTCACACTCGCACTCGCACTCACGCACATACACACACGCACTCACACTCGCACTCGCACTCACACACATACACACACACACTCACACACACACTCATACACACACATACACTCACACACACTCACATTCACACACATACACACTCGCACACATATAATCTCAGAGACTCTCTCTTGTCCCAATTGTAGATGCCAAAAACATAGGAGCCACGATGAACTGTTTCCTCATGTAATCTCTCTCTCTCTCTCTCTCTCTCACTCTCTCTCACACACACGCCGAGTCTCTCATACACACCCCCCATCTCTGACACACACATACTCTCTCGTCCCAATTGCAGATGTTAACAAAATGGCCGCCTACACCACAATGGACGGCATTACGACGGGCTCTCCCTCTTCAGATGGAGATGGTTTTTCATCCCACTGCTTCAGTTACGAAATGAGGGAAGGTATACACAGTATTCATACCATCAGTAATGTCAGTCTTTTTCTAATCCATTATTTTCTTTCACTATAAGAACTTTGGCCGATTATGGGAGATTAGTATTTTGTGTGTGTGTGTGTGTGTGTGTGTGTCTTACTCTGAATGTGAGGAGGGGGATTGTGAAGCACCCCCAGCATAGATCTGCATGAGGAGTTTATCAATCACACAAATCCTGGACGTAAGCAGATTACATCACCGAGTGATATAACTCTGCTCTGCCTCCATAGCCTATTCATTCAAGAGTGTCACACACACACATGCTGCTTTAATTTATATTTCAGCATGAATTCAGAGAGAGAGAGAACAAAGGCAGCAGACATCTAACCAATCTGGTTTTCTAAGATGTAGATTTTTTTTTCCATTTGGTATGTTTTCAATTTCAAATAAAAGGAAGAACTGTCATTCTGTACAAATGAGCCTATTTATTGCCAAAATAAACACCGTTTTTGTCTGACGTGGATCTCCATCCAGCCACTTTAGATGATTTCAAAAACAAACATTTAAAATGTCACAAAGTGTGAACCGTGACAGCACTGAGTGACTCGCACAGACTATACTATGCACTGGATGAGGTTAATTGATCAGGTCAATTGATTGATTGACCAGCATAACCAAATCAGTTTTATCGCTCCTTACTGCACAGGAAATTCATCAATTATTTGGTCTCACGGCACCCATCAGTCACAAAATAAAGGCATAAACCATTCTGACTGTGGTTAATTTACAGCGAGCCTTATTCATCACGCAATGACTTTGAAAGACATTGCCTCGGCCTTAAGCGCGTTCTCAGCATTTTGTCGCGCCGCAGAGACGTGCTGCTCCCACTGGAGAATCTGCTTATCCTGACTTTCTGTATTATTGGAGATCTAATTCATATTGATGCATCAACACCTGGGCCACGGCGTCTGCTGAACTCTGACCTGTGAGGCGGGGTCGTCCACAAGGTGCCTGCAGCAAGGAATTGTGGGTCCCAACCTGCCTGTAAGAGCTGACCCCCATCTTGGGCGTCTGCTGAGACAGGGTCAAAAGGGCACCAGCAGATTAGATAAATCCTTTGATTTTTTTCCTTTTTTTTTTTTTTAGCCCAGTGTAGAAGAAAACGTAAGGCGTTATGCAATGTGTCCGAGCAGTAAATGGTGGCTCAAAGTGAGACATTCACTTCCTCCACCTCTGGGTGTCTGTATAGTCTGTCTGCTTGATGCGTTTTGGCCAGTAATGTGTGGGTGCATGCTCCATGCTCCTCCAGCTGCTGTGCCAAAAGCTTTTGGACTGATTTAACACCGTGGAGGTGGTTAAAAACAGTGTGCAGCTCTGCAGAGTCCTGAGTGAGTGGAGTATTTCTTCTTGGCAGTCCGGGTTTGCAAAGAAATAAAAACAACAGCTATGTTTAGCTTCAAATCAAAAACGTAAGACAAATGTTGATTGAATCCAGTTTTAAAGGTGGGTTATACAGCTCTCCAAATTTACTGGTGGGGTGTTTTTATTCAGTATAGTAATATTTGGAGGCTTCATATTCACCAGTGTACTCATTTCAGGGGACATTAAATACATAGTAGGTCTCTACACCAGAAGGTTAGCTCCTCATTAAGCAGATTTGTATCCAAGAATTTGTCTCCTGGACAGAGATTTAACCGAGGGAAGGACAAGGCACCGGGGTCGGCCAAATCACAGATGAGATCCAGTAATAAGCTGCTTTGAATTTAACTCCCTGATATCAAAAGTACTTTGGCACAGAAGGAGAAATGCTTCTTTACAAGCTTAATGAATGTGTTGGTTGTGATAAATACATTTAGAGTGTATCTTTTTGAGTGCATGTATAAAACACAATCCATTAATCAAATGGCTTGTTAGTCACTGGTGGAATGATTTACAGATCGGACACAAACTATGAAAATGCTTAAAAAGGGTTGTGTGTTGATAATGGGACTTGACTTCATTGGCAATTTGACCGTGTTGGTTATGGTCAGTATTGGTCAAAGTTGATCATTGACCATGTTGGTTATGGTCAGTGTTGGGCAAAGTTGATCATTGACCGTGTTGGTTATGGTCAGTGTTGGTCAAAGTTGATCATTGACCGTGTTGGCTATGGTCAGTGTTGGTCAAAGTTGATCATTGACCGTGTTGGCTATGGTCAGTGTTGGTCAAAGTTGATCATTGACCGTGTTGGTTATGGTCAGTGTTGGTCAACGTTGATCATTGACCATGTTGGTTATGGTCAGTGTTGGTCAAAGTTGATCATTGACCATGTTGGTCATTGGCCAGCCAGTGGAGGATGGGCTCTCCCTCTGAAATCTTCCCAACAAGAATTCTTCCAATCGGTTTTACAAGTTTTTCTGTTTGACACGGTCACCTCAAGCTTTCTGTAGTGGTGGGGTCAAAGTTCAGGGTTTACTCTCTACACAACATCTGTGAAATAACTCTGTGGTCTCCTAGCAACAAAGAAAATAAAGTGCTGACCGCTGCCCACTGACCACTGACTGTGCTGGTAAGAACCCCCCCCCCATACGTACTCTAAGATTCAGCTCGTTATAAAAGTGTCCATCCATCTCAAGCTATCGATGTAATGAGTGAGACTGTGCCTGTTAAGTACTTGCCTAGGGGGTGAGTTGCTATATTGCTTAATTTTCTGGGGCCCTGTCGGCAGAGGGGGACCCCCTCAAGGCAGAAGTCAACATTTATGATCATGGCCAGTTTGAATAATCGATACATTTCTGTGCATCCTCTCTTGTGATTAAGATGAATCAGCTCTGATCAAAACTCTCTGTATGATTACCATAGATCATTTCATAATTCACAGGGAACTTTTCTGCTCAGCTCTTTCTGTTCTGGATATGATGCAGCAGCTGGCTAAAATATAATGTAAGTGTCTGTCTCTAACCAATGACAGTACAGTGCAAAAATCTGGTCAAAATGTTTGAAATACCACGTTATTAATGTATATAGAGAGAATCCGAAATATATATAAAAAATGTGTTTTCCCTCATAAAATAGGTGTTCATGTTCATTCTTAAATAACTGGCTTCAAAGAGACCTGAAAAATTTAGGACAAGTTCTACCCAAACCTGAAGCTGTATCTGGAATTGTTTATTCTCCTCGTTTGTTAATGAGCCCACCTAAAAAGTAAATTAACAGAATAATTAATAATTCATAATGATTAGCAGGTGCAAAGGAAGTGCTCTCAGGACCAAAAACTGAAGGCGGTTTTGAATTATTGGGTTTTGTGGATTTGAATAATAAGTCAAGGTGAAATGGATCAAGAAATGCCTGATTCTGTGCTTTTATACCTTATTACAATTTCAAGGAGGTAAACTTTCTCTGATCTGTAATTTAAATTTAAGCAACCAGCACTGCTGATTGTTTAGAAGTTGTGTTTTGTTCACAGGTTCTCACAAATCAGCTGTTCATACCTTAAGTGTATGAAACTGTAAATACTTCAATTTACTTACTGCATTGTGGCCAATTAACAACATTACTGATTTATCCCACTAATAACAGATAACAGCTCTCTTCTGTTGGTGGTTGACTTGTTATGTAGTCACACACACACACACACACACACACACACACACACACACACACACTTGACCGAAATAAAAACCTTTTTGGATGGGAAAAAAATAAAAACAAACAGCCTGACAGCACAGTTCAGGCAAAGGAACGGTTACTTCGCATTCATCACCATCTCCTAAGCTCACAGAAGTACGAGCTAATCCACCCAGATGAACCATGTCTGCCTGCTCAGTCCTGTGCCAACACAAGCAGTACATGCTATACGCCATGGAGAGTTATATCCCTCCCATGAAAATGTTACAAATCAACTTCTACTAGGTTTCTGTTATTGTCAGGTAATGAGCCAAGCATGTTAATTTCATCCAGGACAACTTATTACGTAGCAAAAAAAAAAAACTGCTCACATACAACAGCATTCAGGCTTGCTAGCTAGCTATGGCTGACCGCATAGAGAACTTCAATAAATCGTGGAAATGTTTCAGTAACACTCATTCAGATAATGCTACTTCTAACCTCAGTGCTTCTGATTAATAGTCTTCAATCAAAATAGGCTTTAATCAAATTAAATTAATTTGTTTTTAAAATTACCCTGGAGGAAAAGTGTTTACTATCTGCAAATTCTCTGCGAAAAGTGGATTTGATGACCAGAATTCTCAAGAGGTAACTTTTCTTTTTTTTCCCCCTCCAATCCATCATGTAAGTCTGTGTCATCCTGTTGATTAACTAGATTTGAACTCTCAGTCTGAGCACTTTTGAATGGGTCTGTTCATAATAGCTGGTAAACAGAGGAAAAGTGATGCAGTGTAGCTCAGAAATGGTGTGGTTTAGATGGAGAGGTTAACCGTACACTGAGCTCTGCTTGGGGCCCCACAATTACTGAACATGCTCCAGTACTTTGCAATGAAACAGTTGTTATATCCTGGTTTACAATCACAGTAACCTCTGAGGTTATTGCCATTGTTGATGAAATCGAACACAAGGCTAAAAAAATAAACAGCACAAAAAAATAAACAGCACATACTTTTATGGTAAACACAATTGTTCTGCCACTTCTGGTTTTAGTATTCGGTACAGCCACCTCTGACACGGATAGGTGCCGAGTCTTTTTCCTCTCATGTTTAATAAGGTTGGAGAGCACATTGGGAGGGATTTTGAATCATATTTGCATGTAGATCATTTCCCGATCTTTGATGCCCCTGGGCTGCTGTGCTTATGGACTGCCCTCTTTGATTTACATACAGGCAGATTTTCAATCAGGATTAAGTCTAGAGACCATTTCAAAACCCTGATCCTATTTTCAGTTAGCCTTTTATTTATGACCTCGAAGGTGTGTTTGGGATCTTTGTGGTGTTGGAAGAATCATCTGTGGCCCAGTCAAAGCCTCTTAGAAGAGACAAGCAGATTTTAGAACAAAATGCAATTTAACTTTCACACTCTTTGAAGATGCAAATCCATGGTATGGATTATGAGGGTGTTTTTCAGTGTATATCCAGTATACCCCCCTCTGGTGTCAATGGCCAAAGAGTTCAGTTTTCAGTTGGCCCTTTATTGGAAAAACCTTTTTCCAATAAAGGGCCAATGTAATTGGCAAATTATAGGAGCTTCTATTAGTTATGCTTAAAACGGGCCTTCCACTGCCTCCCCCCAACCCCTCCTTTTTAAATATTCTCCTGGCCCCGATGAGGAGCGTCTCATTGATGATTTGGACACTTGATGAAAGACCCTTTGGATTCTCGTTTGCCTCCCTCACCATCTCTCTGCACCTGTGACCTTTCCTTGGTAAGTCAACCACAGTTTCAGTGCTTTTAAACTTTGATTGATTAGAGTCCTAATAGTGGTAAGTGGTGTGTTTCAACTTTTCATTTGAGGTATTTGGCAGCTATATCTCCCAATTTCAGTCTGTCACTGGGGATAAAGGAAAATGCAGAAGCTTCCTTCAGACCTAGTTTGTCAATAGACAAACATGCCAGAAAACGAGGCACTTTGGAAGCGATTCCCTACTTGTCAAGGTTACCGTGAGAGGAAGTCTTTGACAGGAGAAAGTGAGAAGTAATCAGAGTTTATCTGTTCATTCCTTTCCGCTCATTGGATCTAGGTGGTATGACAATAGATATCAATAAATCAATAAGTCCTTCTTTAACCACAGCTGTTCTGCGGGCGAACTCTGGTGAAGCCCAACTCTATGACTTGATGTGACTTGAAGCTATCACTGCTAAAGCCATGCCGTGTGCGCTTTACTCTCAGTCTTCATCATCCTGCAAGTGCTCTGAGAGCTATGGCTTTTATTCACCCTCTGATATCTGTGACACCGTTAGAGCTCTCATACAGAAAGGTTTGATGTAAAGAGACCGGATTAAGCTTGGGTCTTCAATACTTAAAGTCAATGAGAGAATAACCATGTCCATGTGCCTCTGGTGTATGTCACCACGGTGACCACCTCCTGTGTGGTTATTGGCCTGCCATTCCCTCCACTTCCTGATGACCTTGAGAATGCATTCCTTTCCCGGAATATGTATTCACGAGGCTTCGGTTTGGAGCCGATGTTCTACAAAGTGTGTTCTAGAGAGTACATTCTTTTCAACAAGAGCTTATTAGTGTTCCATTGTGGACATATTCAAACACACACTTGCACATTCTCTCTCTCTCTCTCTGTCTCTGTGTCTCTCCCTCCCCTTTAAGTTATTGAACATCTCATGCTATTGTATGACATGTAATTATATGACAAACAGACATGGGCACATCTCCTAATCTGTTCTGTATCTTCATAAATCATAATGTGAAATTGCGAGCCGTGTTCTTGGTTGTTTCAGAGCAGGTGTTAAGAAACCTGTGTAACTTTCCTACCATGGAAATGATAATAAAACATAAAAGCAGAAAATAAAGCAACATGAACTTCAGAATGGGGAAGGATGAGAGGGGCAGGACACTCTCCGGAATCGTAAGTACTGGCTAAAGGAATCAAAATTGCCTGTTTCTAAAGCACTTAGCACTCATTTTGAAGGTACATGAAGTTATGGTTTTAAAGTGAGGAGCAGTAATCTTCTCTTGTGTGTTGTAAATGCATCTCTCTGGCCGAATGACAGATACCCCTTGGGCATGATAAAACAGGCGTCTGTATTCAGCCCACGGACCGAGCGGCATGCTTCTCCAATATAGAGGGATTGCATAATTGATGCCAGGCATTCAGGCCGATTCTTCATGCTTAATTTTGTGTCGGTGTGGGTCCTGTTCAGGCCGACTGCGCGTGACATTGTCTGCAGAACGGCAAACGATGAGAAGCAAAAAAAAAAAATCCTGCTCTCCTACAGACTGATGGGTAACAGGAAGTTATTTGCCTAATGAAATCTTGATGGATGTTACTCTGGGCTCTTAGGTCGTGTCTACGGTATGAGAATCAGCACCACGCCTTTCCCTGGACCCCACCCCCAACCACACCTCCACCTCCACCCAACAACAACAAAATGTGTACTTAATATGTGCACAAGATTATTAAATAATGCAACTGGGCTTATGTAAGTTGAATCACAGCACACATGCGTGAACCAGGTGGTATACATTAACCAATGGGCAAGCATAAACAACCTCTGAAAGTTTCAATCTGCTGGCGTCTTGACTTTGCTGTTACACATCGCTTGAAGTAGACATGTTTTTCCTGAAGTGTCGTAAAAATGGTCGGTTCAAAAATCAAGCAACGCATCGATTTGAAATGTTTGGTGAAATTGAACAGCCAACTGAAGACGCAAGCGGTGGTTCGACTTATATAAGCCCAGTCTTGTTATTTAACAGCCACACCTTGTATGAAAAGGACTAACCTCTCAAATTTGTTGTAAAAGTCTCAAAAAAATAATGCAAAATGTATTTCATTCCCAGCCACAGTGTCCCCTGTTTAACCCCACAATGTCATTACAGTTAACTGGTGTGGGACACCCTACTCTCATCCCAAAGGTTAATAAGTTCAAAGGCTTTGTGGGACACTGCCGTCATACTCATCATTGAAACGGCCTGGGTAATTGCAGCACATGTAAACTGCTAAACGGAGACAGCCGTCACCTTCGGACAGAATGCACAGCCAACGAGTAAATCACAGGGAGAGAGGCCTCCACTGTCATGAATTCATTGTGCTGCCCGCTCGCCCTCCCAGTGGCTGAGCTCTCCGAATCGGCATCCCACCTATATCAGCATTCTGGGTTCATGTGATCGCATTAGTCCTCGGGCTATAGACCTTCTACCCCCCCCACCCCCCCCCCCACCCCAACCACCATCAGTGCCACCCCCCCAACCCCCCACCCCAACCACTCCAGAAAATGTCATGAAAATTGCATTTTACTGCTTTCAGTGGGACTCCTGTCCATTGACCCTGCCACAGATTAAGGTTACATTATCTACAAAGGAGACTTTATCACCAGATATCCTCTCCTCTCCTCAAAAGTCCTTCAGAGAATGGGATTCTGGGATTGCCATTACATGATTGCCCTGCACTGTGATTCGAGACACATAAAAACCAGTTGACATGACTCGCCTGCACTGTGTTAGTGAGTGCATGAAGGACAGGTCCAAAGAAGTGCAGTCCACATGGCCAACACTAACCGGATTTTGGGCTCACTGGTGTGTTTTTATTGTACATGAAGAGTAGGCTGGCTTTTTGTTTCACAAAGCAGCAGAATTTTCAGGGCCTTGTTTTGGTGGTCGCTGCTGTAGAAATAGGTGGAAAAGCTGAGAGGATTCTGCAGATGGCAGTCACTGTAATGACTTGAGTGTGGTTGGTTAGGACTGGCTGGCAGGTGAACAGAAATTACCCACATGTGCAGTAACGACAGAGACAGCTTAGCGCTAATGCATAAGCAATGCAAGAACGACAGCGGCCCCATTTCCATTGCCCCGCGACTTTATTAGCGTTGTACCACCATTGTCCTTGTTACATGTCATGTTGCCAAGGGCACAGCGGAATGTTGCTTTATCGATTCACCTCACCGCTGGTGATGCTAACATGCCTCCTCCGCTGTCCAGAGTTTCATTAAAATTCATGCACAGCCCGACGGAGGGTCCCTGTGGAACACGGAGCTGAATAAAATCTCTACTTTGGGGATGTAAATAAAAAAAAACAGGGTAATTGCCAGGTGTTCTCCCTTTTCGGCTCTATGCTGCCCTGCCATGAGTCATGTCAGTTGACATTAGAATATTCCGCACAGCGGTGAGGTAATCCTTTGACTGGGAACACGTTTGCAGACAGGACGCTGGTAATTTGGCAAGCTGTGGGGGTACCTAACGCTCCTGCTAGGAGGTGATGACTGCAGACATGTGTGTCTGCTCCTTTGGGAAATGCTGATCGCTGACGTGTGTCTGCTCCTTTGGGAAGTGCTGATCGCAGACACGTGTCTGCTCCTTTGGGAAGTTCTGATCGCGGACATGTGTCTGCTCCTTTGGGAAGTGCTGATCGCGGACGTGTGTCTGCTCCTTTGGGAAGTGCTGATCGTGGACATGTGTCTGCTCCTTTGGGAAGTGCTGATCGCAGATGTATGTCTGCTCCTTTGGGAAATGCTGATCGCTGACGTGTGTCTGCTCCTTTGGGAAGTGCTGATCGTGAACGTGTGTCTGCTCCTTTGGGAAATGCTGATCGTGGACATGTGTCTGCTCCTTTGGGAAGTGCTGATCGCGGACGTGTGTCTGCTCCTTTGGGAAGTGCTGCTCGTGGACGTGCGTCTGCTCCTTTGGGAAGTGCTGATCGCAGACATGTGTCTGCTCCTTTGGGAAGTGCTGATCGCAGACGTATGTGTGCTCCTTTGGAAAATGCTGATCGCGGACACGTGTCTGCTCCTTTGGGAAGTGCTGATCGCGGACACGTGTCTGCTCCTTTGGGAAGTGCTGATCGCAGACACGTGTCTGCTCCTTTGGGAAGTGCTGATCGCGGACGTGTGTCTGCTCCTTTGGGAAGTGCTGATCGCGGACGTGTGTCTGCTCCTTTGGGAAGTGCTGATCGCGGGCGTGTGTCTGCTCCTTTGGGAAGTGCTGATCGCGGGCGTGTGTCTGCTCCTTTGGGAAGTGCTGATCGCGGGCGTGTGTCTGCTCCTTTGGGAAGTGCTGATCGCGGGCGTGTGTCTGCTCCTTTGGGAAGTGCTGATCGTGGGCGTGTGTCTGCTCCTCTAAGGTGGTCCATCAGCGTAGTATCATGCATCATAAGGGAAGTATCATGCAGATGCTTCCCTTAGAGTTGGGAAAAAAACCTGATAAATAAAATGAGGCACTGTCTGTGAGGCACGCAGAGGACGGCCTCCATGCGTCTCCACTTGTCTGAGACCGCTATGCCCCGTGTCTGTGGAACACTGTCAGGCTCTGGGTGGGTTGGCCTCTTCTGAACCGTAGCGCTGTGTCAATAAACTGAAGTGTTTCTGGAAGTTGAGTTCTCCTTAATGGGCTCTTGTTGAGTTAATCCCTGGCTTTGTGTGATCGTTGGCTGGCTGACTGGGCTGCGGTGTGGGTTACGGGGCCGGGGCCGGTTCATGAGGTTCGGTGAGGTCCTCAGACGATGGTGTGGGGAGGTAGGTACCACTGAACATCCCGTTCTCCTTTTTCTTAAAAAAGACAGCAGCCAGCCAGCCAGCCCACCTTATGCATTTTCCCTTCTCTATTTTGGAAATAAAGAACATGTATAGGTATAAATGTACTTAGCTGTTTTATATTATAGCTATTATACTATAGCTATAGCTAGAAAATGTATAGGTGTAATGTATTTAGCTGTATTATATTATAGCTGTACAAATGTCCAGCTGAATTGGGAAAGAGAGTTAATGGTGTGTAAATCAGGATTGAAACCCTGGCCATGCAGTAGATCATTTCCAGGTGGGAGTTTGAGCTATCCAGCCCTCACATGGCGCTACGCTCACTTGGAGCATCCCTTCCTCTCACTGATCCCCTGCCTCTGCCCTCCTTCCTCCTGTCAATCACTGCAAAGCAAAATTAACAGCAAGGAACAGAAAGAGAACCTGAAATATTTCATCATAGCTACTGTAGCTGTAGTTACAAAAGACCTTGAGACTGAAAATGTGATTTAGATTTTAGAGCTGGCAACAGTATTTGAATATCATCATAGGTTTGCAATTATTGCATGTTTTCCTAAACTCAGAATTGCCTGTTTGAATTCCTGCTGATTTGTGTTGTGTATACAAAACATGGTAAAACAAAACAAAACACATTTATTGTTTGGAGACCTGCATAACCATTTAAATGGGTACTTTCAAAATACGATTTACCATTTAATGGTCACATATACTTCACCAGCCTTTGTGTTGCACCATACCCTGAAAGCATTATTGTAACAACCAAAGGGGAAAGGCACTCAAAGGGGCAGAATGCGTGTTGCAGGGAAGCTGGCTAATAACACATGCACAATGCGTAACAGAACTTCTCCGGGAAAAAGTTTCCTGGCAATTATACATTCAGTTTGCTAATTAGATCATTTCAAACAGGTGACATTTAAACCCATCACTGGGCTGCTTAAGCGGTCTCGAATTTTTCCCCGGTCACACTTTCCACAATCTTTCCACTACATACAAACACACACACACGCACGCACGCACGCACGCACGCACACACACATACATACACACACACACATTCATATGACACACACACATACATACACACGCACACATTCATATGATGCCATTGGACATATGATGTATTGCATTAAAAACTCACTGTGGTTCTGTAAAATAGAGATTACATTGATTACATTACAAATTCCTGAGCCTGAAATACTGTCATTAATATCTTTATCTTGGGTATTTCTCTCTCACCCCCCCACCCCCCACCCCACCGCATTTTTTAAAGCTCTTTGTATTTGTGGGCCCGCTTCTTCTCTGTAATGTCCTCCATCAATCTGAAGAGCACTCTGGAGCCCGCACGGTCTACGGCAGGGTCCTTCCACACCGCAGTCCTCCAGCTGGATTGTGTTGTCATGGGGTGAATTCCATTTAAGTAATGGCTCCATCCACTCCCTCCCCTCGCTCCGGGGAGGAAGAATCCCAGCTACAGTTTTTTTTTTTGTTTCCTTTTGGTTTTTTTTTTTTTTTTGTTGTCGACATCCTCTGAGCGAAAGGTGGAGTAACACTCATTTAGGGCTGGGAATGGAGTGATACCGGTTTCAAAAATGGAGCTTACAAACAGATTTGCACTCCGCTTTGTGGGAGTGCGAGGCCTGACAAGGACTCTCTCAGCTGCTGCCAGTTCCCCAAGCTTTGCGCCTCATTGCTAGTTTTTTTTATTATTATTAAAGCAGCGTCATTATCCAGGGCTAAGTCGTTTAGCATCATATTTAGATCATATGTATAGAAGTTAATGGGTAGGACAAATAAATAGTTTTGCACTGCCTACATGATTATGGTACAAGGTCTTTATGAATTAAACATTTGATACAACATGTGCATACTATTTCTGCTGCTTACATGTATTCAATGGTGCTTAGTGTGCAAAGCTCACAGCTTCAGCTTATTCATATTTCTAACATATTGATGGATATTCCAGCGCCCTCAATTATAATATTATAAAATGTTTATAGATTTATAGTTTATAGATAGATTGCAGATTCCTTTTTATCCCTACAGTTCAGAAGGACTCATGAGAGATCTGAACAAGTCAGTCTACACCTCAGGATACTCAGCTTAAGGAGTTTGAAAGTGAGGGTCAGTGAACAGCTATGTCAACGTCACCCCTCATGAAGTATAACCCTGAGCTGCCCTTGAAGAGCCATGTCTGATTGAGGGGAAATACCTGAGCGAGGACAGGAAGTGAGGTGAGCAGATGAAAGGGATGGTCTCTAATGGGTATGGGCCATTGTGGTGCGGCTGGCACAGGTGCCCGAGTGCCGTGTGATAAAAGGAGAGTAATCCAGCGGATTTAAGAGCCCCTGTCTCCAGGCAACAGCGAGGACGGCTACGCCTGTCCCTTCCAGGCCATCAGCTGTGGCCCACCTCCAGAGCAGGGCCTGGACTCAGCCCTGGACCAAGGTGTGCATCAAAGCATTGGCTCTCAAAGGATGCGGTCCAATACTTTTTGTTGTCTCCTCCGGAAGTATGCAGAGGAAAGGAGGTTAGGAAAATGAGTGGAGGAGACGAGGAAACGAGGAGATGAAACGAAAATTGGAACAGCCGATCCGATTAGCCCGTCATCAAAGTCAAACCTCGCTATTGATGAAATCGTGTAACCTTGACTGATTCTGAGGATACCTAAGCCAATCAAAATATTCTCTGCAATGGTATTTTAATCCGACTGGTCATGAGAACAATGAGGTCACCCAGAAATGTGAAAAGACTTCCTTGGTAGGATACATCGATATATACTCTGTTTGGAGGAAATGAGGTGGCAAAATCTCGTCTCCTACCTTTTTGGAACAGTGGAGGGAAGGAGGACACATAAATAAGTTTCCAGGGCACAGATGAGAAGGAGATGAGTGGAAGAGACACAATTTTAGTATTGGAACATACCCTGGGACCTCAGCAGGACGATTCACAGTCATCGGCTCACATGTTAGCGTTGCTACCCCTGTGCGATTTCCTCAAGTCAGACAGGTTAGCCATGTAGCATCTAATGAAGTACAATGTCTTTCAAAATGTATTAGTTGGTTCAGGCCTGGTAACAAGGATCCCAGGTACTTCGCCAGACGATTCACCCCACCACCCCCATGTGTAAGAGTTAATAACACACCTCTGAAATCCCTTGTATCCAAAAATATTTTACCTCATTTTTAAATCACACTAGTTTCTTATATCTATCACCTTACAAAAGCCTAAGAGGCAATTACAACTCAAAAAATGATAAATCCTGAAATATGACACTCAGTAGAGGGAAGCAGACAATCTTAATCGCTGAGTGAAGGTGATTATTTCTGTGCACTGCACGGACATATTTATACCTGTGGGGTGGTGTAAGCTCAAGTTCAAGATTTGCAAGCCAAGGCTGTTTAGGAAATTATAATCTTAAAGGAGTTTATCCCCTGCCACCTGGTGGTTGGCAATGAAAGTGTAAGTTAAGGGGAAAACATTATTTATAGAAAGCTATGGCGGGCGGGGCAGGATAAGGCATGAGATTAGCTCTGGTACCTGAAATGCACAGAGCCATCACCACTTGCTCTTCCGTCAGTTTCAACAGGCTCCTTTATATGTTGGTACCATAAAGCCAACTCCTGATCAGCCACTAATTTATAATGCACATCATTTCAAGTCATAAGCAGTGCTACAGTATGTGTATTCGTTTGAGAGAGTGTGTGTGTGTGTGTTTGTGAGAGATACAGAGAGGAAGTGTGTGTGTGTGTGGGTCTGTCTGTGTCTGTGAGAGATTGTATGTGTGAGCTTTGTAATTTCATTTCATTTAGTCCAAGCCTCTCAGCTTGTAATTTTTGTGCCAGCAAGAGGACACATTTCGGTCTCTCCCCTAATTTGACTTTCATCGCAGGGCTGTTCAGCCCTCCCCGAAGAGCCAGACATTAAGATTTAGATCCTGTGTACTCAAACCATGCCTCCTCCCATCGCACGCCTTGGCTCCTGATGCTCTCCGCATATGCGGCGATGGGAGCAGCTCTCCCTGGCTCAGGGCAGGTTCGCTGCCAAGCAAACATCATTAATTCGACACGGGACCAACAAAGACATCTCATACCTTTGCAATGCTATCCTGTGCGATTTCCTCAAGTCGGGCAGGTCAGCCACGTAGCACCTAATAATGTTGGATATCCTTCAAAATATATTACGTGGCACTGGCCTGGTAGCTTGTTATTTAAGTGTCACTGCATGTTTACTGTGAGGAAAGAGAAACCACAGCTCGTCCATCAATGCCCTGATGAGTGACAGACAGCTTCCATCATTTGATTGGTCTCTTTACATCAAAAGCTGGGGATAAACTGATCTATCCATCCGTACCAGTGCTCGACTCACCTTTTGTTTTCACCTTCAGTTTTAATTTGATAAATTAACGCTGAAATGTTTCTTTCTGGATAATATTCTTTTTTTATATTCGTTATAGTTACTGTTTATTTGGAGCAATAGCCAGGAATCTGGGTTTTTCGGAGTTTGGCAGCAAGGATTTTTGTGTTTTTCCCCCCTTGCCACCCTGCCTGACTCCATCCTGCCCAACTCTGCCCCACCCTTCTCGTCTACCGGTGAGGCACTGCCCCGCCCTGCTCGTTTACCGGTGAGACACTGCCCCACCCTGCTCGTTTACCAGTGAGGCTCTGCCCCACCCTGCTCGTTTACCAGTGAGGCTCTGCCCCACCCTGCTCGTTTACCAGTGAGGCACTGCCCCGCCCTGCTCGTTTACCAGTGAGGCACTGCCCCGCCCTGCTCGTTTACCGGTGAGACACTGCCCCACCCTGCTCGTTTACCAGTGAGGCACTGCCCCGCCCTGCTCGTTTACCGGTGAGGCACTGCCCCACCCTGCTCGTTTACCAGTGAGGCACTGCCCCGCCCTGCTCGTTTACCGGTGAGGCACTGCCCCGCCCTGCTCGTTTACCGGTGAGGCACTGCCCCACCCTGCTCGTTTACCAGTGAGGCACTGCCCTGCCCTGCTCGTTTACCGGTGAGGCACGGACTCTGGAGGTGACGCACTTTCTCTGAAGCCCATCTCTCCAGTCATGCTCCGTTGACACAGGATCACAGGCGGGATGAGTTTCAAAGTGGCAGCGGAGAAATTGTACTTCTCATCCCGACCACATGAAGCATAATTAATATTGACAAACATGGGGTCATTACTGCACCCCCTTCATGGTGCCTCGACCCCCCGTCTCCTTCCCACCCCTCCACTAGGCAATTTCAGTTGATTTTGCAGAGTGGTGTTAAATTTTGATGAGAGGAAATCATTTTTATAGCATGGCAAAAATAATTTTTTCCCCCTCATGGGAGATTTAATGCAGTGTGTGTGCACGCGTGCGTGCGCGTGTGTCCTTGTACATGTGTGATATCATAAAAATGGAGAGGCCACTTATCATGGATACTGTCACCAGCAGGAGTTTCACAATTAAGTGTATTAAATGCAAAGCCTCATTAATTTAGCCTTGTTTTTGTGCACGGATTCCCCCCCCCACACCCCCCACTTCAGTGGCAGAGAGCCAGAATCTTCAAATAGCTGGCACGCTTGCTGAGTGCGGGGGCTGTGATGGGGGGCGGGGGGGTGGAGGACGTGCCTGAGAACTGTCTGGAACGTGAGTCTAAAAATACACTCCCTGAGCTAAAGTTAGCAGGGAAGGTTTTTAAAGCGTTTCAAGACTGCCGGATGTGGAGTGGAGTGGAACGCACAGGGGAGAAGCTGAATATGAGCCCTCAGACAGAGGAGAAATGCAAGAAAATAAAAATATACATAAAGATTGCACCAGTGGGTCTATCTGCCAGGAATTTCACATGCTTCACAACCCATTTCTATTGCCGTTGTCAATAATATTGATATTTGTGGTGATATTACTGTTATGCATTTGGCAGATATCCTCATTCAGAGGGTGACTAAGATGACATTAAAATCATCTAAGCTTTTGGATATGAATTTAATCGTGAGTGGGTTGGGTTGGTTTTAGTATGCCTGTTGTGCAAAAATTTGTTTTTTTGATTTTTTAGGTCTCCTCCTTTATGAGGATCCTGTCCTTCGGATGGGGTTCTGGTTCACTGTGGTAATTAAGAGTACACCAGAGTACGCGCATTAACCCTGAAGTCCTGGTCGATTTCCCTTGCAGACTGACTCCCCGTTTGGCCAAATGATCACAACCTGCATTACACTCAGCTACACAATATCTATCCATCTATATCTGCCGCCTGTATCTATAAAGTATTATTAAAACTGGAATCAAATCAACTTAGAGCATACTAAAAACATAACATGTGTATCCTCAAATTCTGTCCGCTTCTCTCTCTCTCTCTCTCTCTCTCACACACACACACACACACACACCACTCTTACAACATCACTGAAAGAGCTTTGATGCTGCAGTGTATTGCCAATAACATGCTCAGTGTAGCACAAGGAGCATTGCAGAAACTGGTGCATTTAAGAACAATACGTTCATGGGACTGTATCTGAACTTTAATACCCTATCAGCCTCCCCACAAACCCCAGTATCAAACGGGTCTCTGTCCCGGAAGGCTTCCATGATTCTTCCTGACTAATTTGTGCACACAAGTCCCTCACAAAGATAATGGGTGGAAGTGTGACTAAATTATGCACCGTTATTGTTTTCTCTGCATTCAACAGTATCATCTCCGCGTCTATTCAGGAACAATGACAGTTTATACAGAAGGTCCAGGTCCCAGCAGAAATTAATTAGAAGCAGAGGGGTTATAGTTTCCCCTCACTGCTCCTCCCACTGCCCTTCTATGACAGATTTTTATGTCTCCCCGCATGGGTTGCAGTAACTTAGCTCGGACAGAAAACAGCCATTACCTCATCCCCTACATTCATTAAACAGCCACCGCCATTCCGGCTCCTTTTCCATATTTTATATGGCCTTGCCATTACCATACCTTCGCCGTCCATTACATAATCGCCTCCATTACCGCACATGCTCCATCTGTCCTACAGCAATTCCATTCTCATAACCTTCTCAGAAATCTCCTTGATGCAGCCAGTGTCATCACTCTACTTTACTTTCCCCATCCATTATACACCACTGTGTCTGCGTGCCATCTCCATCCATTATGCATCCAACTTCAGTACAGCGTCTCCCCCCCCCCCCCCCCCATTATAAAACCATGAACCTGCAGCTCATTCTCAACCAGCACTGAGCTGCCACTGCTGGTGTAAAGTGGGTTTTTGGCGGCATTATTTTTTAATTAGTTTTTCGCAGTTTAAGTCCACAATGCTTTTCCCTGAAACCTACCCCCTTCCCTTTCCAGCGCACAGCTCCCCTGAATCAACCCAAACCACTGCCCCACCCCACAGACCTGCCTTACACTCCAACCCCTCCACAGGCAAGAGAGAAACACTGAAAAAATTCTCCCAGGTTGCCTTCAAATTCCTCCCCATTCACTGGTGTACAGCTGCCATATTCTTAAAAAATACATCATCTGAGGGCCGTTTGAAGGAGCATCCAATTTTGCAGCATGACATATTTACATAATGTCTGCAACAGGCATGAGAGAATGGGACTCCTCTCTCATAACTTAGCAACAGGAAGTGTGGACCACCAATAAGGCAAAGGCCAGAAACCCGTGGCATCGGCAGAGCCATAAACCCCTGAGAATGGGTTGGGTTCAAGCAGGCATTACATTTAAAAGACTGAACGACCTAATTCTACTCTGAGGGCTCAGTGTGAAAGATACAGGTGTGTTATATATAAACTTTAGGATCCACCTTCGGATGCAGTTTTCCAGATTTTTTTTTTGAGATGGAAAGTGTTTGAGTAACTTCAAAGGCTCCTGACAGTCAAACTCTATTTCCTTAGTTTTCTCATACAACAGAGATGGGACAGTAGTGACACAGCACTAGAATTAGGTAGTTTGATAGTCAGAAAAACAAAAAAAATTGTTTGCAATGAGTCTTATGCTTTTGAGTCCCTTGAAACCACTGGTCTGAACAGACTAAACGAACACACCTGTGATGTTACGTAGTCAGCACACAGTTATCACCTTGATTCTCCAAAATAACCAAAGCTTTATTTATAATTCTACATTTCATATAAATTTGAAGTCAGTAAGGCTCTATGGTCATTGAGCATTTTTTTTTGAAAGGTAACTTCAAAAACCGTATAGCTGCATTGTGTGTGTATTACATAAAAGCATACATACTGGCATATGGGAGCCGTTTTAGGAGGCCAGTTGACAGCGAGAATAATCACATATTTGTTCAAGTTGTGGACTTGAATTCATTGTGTAGCTCCGCTGCATGATTTTCAAACCAGCAGAAAGTGATACATCAGCTAAATATATGATAACGAGTGAAGCTGGCCACTGTGCATCTTACAACATCTGTGTGAACACAGCTGGAAGAGGAAGGAGACCTATGCAAAATGGATTCCCTATCAATTCCATATTAAGCCCACATTCCTCCTTGCAGCTCTCACAAGAGACACAGACCAACAATTACAGTCAATTTCTAAATACAGTTATACAGCCCAGATATTTCACTTGGGGATCCCTTTTATAGAGTGAGAGACAGTGATGCGATTCTTTGGGGGGGTAAGTGAGGGAATAGGGTATCTGACTGTGTATCGTTTATATGGTTAGACACATTAAGAATGTGCAGGGTTATTTGTGAGCAGTGCGAGTGCGGAACATTAGACTCATGGGGTTATTGGTGAAAATAAATTGTAAATAAGCAAACCTTTTAAACATCTCAGGTCTTTAAATGATGCACCACATTCAGGGACAGTTTTGATGAGTTCAGGAGAGCATTGAGGAAGACCGAAACCTGAAGTTTTTCTTAACTTAGGCCGTATTCGAGTGAATTTTTCCCCAAATTATTTTTTATTTAAAAGGAAGAGGAAATGCTGGAGGGAGGTGATGCACATGGGAGCATTGACAGAGAGGATAAGTGGCATGACGATGACGCAGCACAAAGTCAACTATGAAGATCCTTTGGCCTGTAAAGTTTTACTTCCATGTGTGAAATGTGGCAGATTTTGACAGATTATACATAATGCCAGAAGGTAGGTGCTTCCTGGATGTCATGAGGAGTAATCCAGGTGTTTATTATTTCTTCTCACAGTAGCAGCAAGGCATAAAGTAACTTAAACCAAGAAATGAAAATAGATGTACACAAGAAATGATCTCAATGTATAAATGAGAATGTACAATGTATTTAAATATGCAACACAGGTAAATATTTAATAACGTAGTAGCTGGATAAAAAGATTCTAGAAACTCGATTATTAAGATCAGAGGACCAGGTAGAGACCTGGAGCAGGGTAATTTACGATGCAAGTTACATTTTTGTAGTGATTCAGAGCACAGACAACTATGGAAAGTTTTTCCATTAGTTATTATTAGAAGGAAACTTATCTGGACCAGTCCATTTCCCAGAATGCCTTGCAGTTGCCCCAACTGTTTATTCAAGGGTGAAAAGGTTCTACTTTGAAATCAATGGATACCTAAGGAATATTCAGATTCATAAAAGATCATCATTTGGGGAGATATAGAAAGAGAAACATTGATTTGTGGTCCTCAACCGATTTTGAGGTGTATATGCCAGAATGAAAAATGAATTCTTGATTAATGTTCAGACATGATTTATCCTGACTCTGTGCGAAGGTCAGTAATCAGTTGTGCAGAGCTGGAATTACATAACGGGTGAGCTAACAATTTTCAGTAAGTCGGTTGAATTATTATTATTAACATGTATTAACAAGACTGAATAACAGTCTTAACAAGGTCTATATAAACGTGTAATAAACAGGTTGAATTATGAATTTAACTTAAGTGTCTCCACAAATGTGTAGCAAGACAATTGACAAATGTATTTAGTTTCAGAAGGTCTATACATCTGTGTAATAAGGTCTACTTATGCACCAAGCTGCACAGGGTCCATCGTAAACATCTGGGGTGGCAGAGCTGTAATATAGCTTATCTAAATGGAAGATGTGATTTGTCAAAACAATCTGCATCTTCTTGGAGCGTTGCCTCCGTGCACGGTGCATGGTTTAGGAGATAATCTGAGTCTGTTATGCATCCAATGCCTTCCTGACAGTGCCATCTGTGACCACAGGTGATATGCAGGTAACAAGAAAAAAATACTTCATAAAATCCGTAATGCACAAAGTTTAAAGACACAGGAGGACGACTTTTCAAAAAGGAAAGACATTTTCAAAGAGTGAAGCATTATGGGAAAATTAAACATGCGAGGGCAAACTATGGATTGTCGTTTTTGTGAATAAAATAATTGTATGAGGAAAATGCTTTTTGCATGTGCAAAATTCTTCATACTTTTAGGGTGTAATCTCTAACGGTCTGAATTTGCCACAATCTTGATTTGTTTAGATCAGGGGGTAATAAAAAAAAATCCTGCTGTGGTGTTACTTTTCCGGTTGTAATAGCAAAACATTTCATCATAGCTAATACTTGGAGAGCTTCTACTTTTGCACAGTAATCAGAATGGAATTTTTAAAAATGTTTCAGCGTGTATGAATATTGAGAGTTGACAGCGTACTCATCTCTAACCAAAGTTTCATCAGCATGGTCAATAACGTATTCTACCACGAATTGAAGAAATTGAATCTCTTATAGCTGAAGAGAGACAGACTGTCTTTGATACTGGAGATCATTTAGCCTTAACTGTACTCATTTCTGACATGGGGAAGTCGACAGAAGCCCAGTTTAATCAGGTTTTATCTGAATTGTTGGATTGCAGCCACCCATTCTTCTACTCCATTTCCCTGCAAACCACAAACCCCTCACATTTATCGCTAATAGATCGATCACTGTGAGGGCTCTGTGTTTGTGCACTCACGTTTGTGGTGGCACAAACACAAAGCATAAAACAATTAAGTCACTGGGGTGCTGGTCCATCGCACAGCCACTACACAAGTCATTGAAGTTCATTTGTACTGCGACATGGAATCTGCCAGCAATCTTCCACAAGGACGTCAATCAACTCTGGCTCAGCTGATTAGAGAGAACAAATCTTTCGTAGACATTTTTTTTCAGAATACCTCATAAATGTGCCACTGCATTCAGATCTGTAGACTGAAAATCTGGCGACTGAAAGACTTACCTATCGCTAAGTGTCAAACTTATAGGTGAGTACTTGTGCTCTATGAAAACAGCATTATCTTTTGAAAAGACACCTGAATGAGACACCTCTCTGAATGAAAAAAAAAATGGAAAGAAGATTCAATGTCTTTCAATCTGATGTGGAGTAAGGAGGTTGAATTATGCATTTAGCTTCACAAAGTCCTTATACACTGGTAATAAGAAATGAGGTTAGATAATGCATTTCACTTAAGGTATATATAAATGTGTAGTAAGCAGGTTAAATTACACAAGACATTTTAATATCTATGCAAATATAAGCTGATCACTCATTGCCATTAACCAACACTTGACAGCCCTTTCCATCTGTAAATATGCCAGTGCACCCTAATGTCTTGCAATACCATCAACCCCAGTTGCTGTTTGAACTTGGTAACGTCTCCATTTGTAGCTTGTCTTCTGTACATATCCAAAGACATGTTACACACACAGACACACACACACACACACACACACAGACACACACACACACTGTAAGGGAACAGTGCCCATGTGAACCGTTAAACTGTGTGCACACAGATTCAGATCATCACCTGATCTGGCAGGTACAGGTTCCCTTGGTTCTGCCTGCTGACCAGTACCTTTAGACACACACAATCACACACACACACCTCCTTGTATTCTATTAGCAGCAATGACAGGCCTGTAAAGACCTTTTTCTAACAGAGGAAAATTGATTGGAACATATGAAACAAGTTTGAGCTGAACAAGCTACTCAGCTCATTTAGCTTTTGTTAAGTGTCCAGTCTGATGTTTAACTCTTCAGTGCTTTTTTCGGTTTGATTAAATCCAAACCAGTCAACATGCTGCCGTATGTTGCGCCACATTGAAAGCAAATATCTGCTCATTGAATGATTGCTGGAGTGTTTATAGGACTGCTTGTATTATGTAATGCATAGAGTGGAGTGATAGTAAACAGTCAAGAGTACTTCTGTCTGTTTAATTTCCTACATGCTGATTGCCTCATTTTTTCATGGCAATAATTCAAAGCAACTTAATGACCTTGGATGGGTAATCACCAGAACACTGATATATAATTTAATGTTACTTTCCTGCTAATGCAGAATCCAGAACAAAATCCCCTGCGAGAGGAATCTGCATAATGATTGAAAATAACTTTAAAATATGACAGTAGCATCTGCATTAGGGAAAAAAAATGCCAGAGGGTTTGTTTTGGTTTGATTGAATTGCAATCTGTTAAAGTGACTAAGTGCATTTGAATACATCTTTGGCCTGCTCTCCTTAATATCATGTATTACTAACATTCACCGGTGCTAGACTGCTTTATTAAGCATTAATAGCAGAATTTAAGGTTTGCAGCCTCGTCGGCAGTGAAGCTTTCAACATATATACACAATATACACATAATGCATTAAAATTTCTTTGGTCTTTTTCTACCACAGTACTGCAAAAGAACTTGAAATTATATTTTGCATCTTGAGCAATTCGCTTCATGGACCATTTTTTTTACCACCCTTATTTCTTTTACAATTTTACATTGTGTGCTTTCTTGAACTCTTTTCTGCAGTTTGCTGTAGTTTATTCTTCCGTCTTAAACTCTTTTGTAAGGATTTTTTTCACCTGATGTGTTAGACCGCTTACTCAGTGTATTTCTTTAATTTAGGAATTAATTTACACTGCATGCTCAGAATAATTCATTTACACACCACTCAAAGTGCTTTGGTCTAGAGGACCCAGTCAAGGTTGCTCAAATTTTCTTATTAAAAATCGTGTTATTAAAATTGACCTGTATGAAATGAAAAGCCTGAGAACTGGATAAGCCCATTTTGATTTGCAAAAACACAAATGTGACTCTGCTCTGCCTTTATGGCTCAGCAATACTATGTCTTGCATAGTGTTAGTCAAATTTAATAAAAATAAAAATATTAGATATGAGTTCTCTAGTATGACAGCTTGAGCATTGTCCCAAAAATTGATTTGCATCCAAAGAGTTCCTGGTCAATTATGACCTACAGTTTTGCCATTTTGACAATTGAGACAATTTGCCATTTTGGTTATTGAGGTCTCCTGTGTGATAAGTCTTTATACCATCGCGAAACTTTGTGAATGTTTCCATTTGATGTTGTAGACTTAATATATTCTTACAGAAGAATAACTCTTACAGTTTCCCCCATAGTTATTTAATGCAACTGTCCTTATTAAAATGTAGAAGGGCAACCCCCACATTTTATTAATTTTTATTCCCCATTTTCAACCCACAGCCACACCTGTTGATTTCTTTGCTACCAACCCTTCCTGTGCATTTTATGTTTTGTAGTTTAGATTACATTTTGGGTCCAAGCCCCTATGATGCCGAGAGGGGTTGAGGGAGGAGGAGGGAGGGTTGCTCCTCCTCTTTGGCTGCTTTTCAGTTCCTACTCCCTTCCACTGCCTGGGGAGGCCTTCAGGACCATGGACAGCACCACACTCACACAGACTCATGCCAGAAAAACAGCCTGCTCTGCCAGAAAGAACCAGCCTTTTTCCACGCAGTCTGGCTGTCCACAAATGGATTTTTTTTGCACATAACAGCAAAAATGGGAATGCGGCAGCTTTTGGCTGATTTAGCTATTCAAACACACTGACCTTGCCCACCATCCACCATCAACAGCCTCTTGTTTATTTGTGTTTTCAGGGGACAAGTTACCTTTACTCATGTTTTCTGTCAGAGGCTACATTCACACAGCAGGATGAATCAGATTTTATTTAGCATATTTTGAGATTTAGGTCATGTCAGTGGTGTAGGCAATTTAGGATAAGTACACTTTAACTCCAACCCAGAATTTTAGGTGGGAATACTCCATATGTTGATATGACACAGTACTGTGAAAAAGAATCCCCCCCTGGAGGCAAAGTCTAACTATGTGTGCATACACCCTTGTAAACAAGTAAACAACTGATAGGATCCTTGTAGATGCTGCAAGTTTATGAGTGATGTGAGAAAATTACCCAATTACCCCAGTACCCAATTACAGGAAACTGGTGAACACAGAATCAACAAAAACATCTCCTGCTTGCACTGCTGGTTTCACAGCAGGGTATTTGTACTGTAACCATTTTGATGCACACATTCATTAATTAAACAAAGGTAAACCAAACATGCAGTCAACTGACAATATATAGGAAGGGAAGAGTTTTATTTTCCTGTGAATGATTACTGTGTGGAAACAGATTTCTGTTCCAATATGCCTTTTAATTCTGTGCCTTAGGATGTTTAGATTTCCAGGGTACAGGGAGTGGTGGTGTGGACATTCTTCTAGGTCAGTGTGGGCCGAAGCCTTGGACCGGGCTCAAAGTAATAGCAATTATTAGCAGTTTGTAGAATGGTTCATTCAATAAACTCCTGCTCCTCCTCCCTTGTCGTCTGTTCCGCTCCTGCCCCTCAGTTTTGGTAAAAGTTAGTGTTGCAGACTTGGGGAATCATCGCTCCACAGGGTGATGGATGGCTCTCGGTACCCGTCGCCTCGTTCCAAACTGTAAAGGATTAAAAAGCTCTGCTTGATTAGCACGGAGATTGACAAACTCATGGGCAGCGCCTCCTAGCTTTTTCTTCACTTTGTGTTGTTACCCATCTGAAATATGAAAAGCCATTTCTTCAGTGAGGGGATTTGGGGTGAAGTCATCTGTCAAGTGGACTGTGACTAGGCTTCACACAGAGATAAAACTATTCCTCCACAGAAACTCCCATTTACACCTGTATTACCAACTTTCACCATTAGGGGGCTTGCCCTTATTGAACGGAAACTAGCACTGGGAGGCAAGGAGGCTTAAGCTTAAATACTTCTTACTGATATTTCACACTATAAATGTCAATTCTTATAAGTAAATTAAGGCAAACCTAGTTAGATACAAACAATGTCCTTGTATGAAATAATGACACAGAATAACACAAACAGCCTGTATACAGACCAAGACCCTGCCTTTGCACCTGTTAGATTAAGTTTTCTTTATGTTGCAGTTCTTGATTTTCCTTTATAATTATATATAATGTTCAATATATTGCAGTTTGGCAAAAAGGGGCGGGGGAGGAAAAAGCAGCATTTGATCTTACATTTTTCATTAAATATGCGATAATTCTTTGGAATATGTTATTTTAATTTTAAAATGAAAGGACATGTCCTGCCTTCAGGCCAAAGTCTGTCTTGTTTTTTTTAATTTTCATACTCTTTCAGCACAAAAGCAGATCATTACAAGCATGAAGCATTAGTTAGATGGACTGGCACATTCCCTACTGACTTTTTTTGTCTTTTTAAAACAAAATTTTTTTATAGACAGTAGATTGCATATTCCCATAGAAAGGCAAAAAGAGCTTCTTTGAAAAATGGCAGTAGTTTACTTTCAGGATTATTGACCAGTGATCACATGCTGCAGCTGCTGTACTCAGAAGTCATCAATGCACCGCAGGTCACAAGGACAGAGTGAATTCCCGGATGACCGAAGCACAGTTATTTGTATAAACGTACTGATCTGTGAGGGAGGCAGGTCAGGTGGGAACCCTGAGAAAGATGCTGTTTAATTGGTCGTGGATGATATTCATTGTGGTTATGGAATGGCACCATGAGGACCCCCTGTAGTTTTTGGAGTGGAAGGGGCTGTAGGACAAGAACAAAAACCTTAGGCCCATTTTTTCCATCCGATTTTAAGCAGAAGAGGAGACCTTTACACTGTCCTACTCTAAATGGAGGTGTATTGGATTTCAACACCAACATCTGGCAGACTAAATATTGACCTTCGACCATCTCTAATCATCGGACCCACTGCGTTTGCCCTTTCTCAAAGCTCTGTATTTTTATACAAAAATAATGCATTTACACTTAAATACATTACTTTTAAGAAATACATATTTTCCATGAGTAAACGTAACATGTATTGATGGGAATTACAATCAAATTGTACACAATCACGTAACATTTAATCATTAGCATTCAGTGGCAGTGACATGGCACTCAGTCAGAAGCTCTCCATGTTAAAGACTCAGTACTTCAGAGTCAGCGCTAACACTGAACATCCTGCTGAAGGTACTGTGGGGGGGGGGGGGGGGGGGGGGGGCAGCATAACACATTGCTTTCATGCTAAATGTTAACAGACTTTTACCTTTTTGAATAAACCCAGGATGTCATATAATGCCCTTACATGTATGGCAACATTGAGTGAGTATGTATGCATCTTTCATATGTAAATCTCCTACCATATGCCATGATGTAAACTCTACTGTATTCACAGTGTGGCATATCAAAATCAAACCTTGTGTTACATACTATGCCAAGGAAATAGATTTTCCTCAGTCAGAGGATTTAATGCTGGACTGAAAAGTACTTCAATTTAATTGTGTCAGACAAATTAAGATAATGCAATTATTGTGATTGCGTTTGAATTCTGAACAATGGAGGGAAAAAAAAAATGTGTCCCATCACTACTTCTAAGTAAATATCTTGTCAATATTTACTAATTACAAGTGTTTACTGACTGCAGCAAGGGGGAAGTGGGGTCAAGGGTCTAAACTGTGAATTATAAATTATGTCTGTTCAGTCTTCCTTATCTGCAGCAAAGGACACTTCATTACATTCAGGCAAGATAATGTGAATAAACAAGATAATGCGAGCTGAATGGAAGGTAATGTTTCCAGGTCCAACAGAGGAATTCATTTAGAATACAGCGGTGAGTAGCAATAAGGCGTTCTGAGCAGCACAGCCACAGCCAGTGGAATGTGACTGTCTGACCTCCATGAGAAAATAAAGCCCATGAATTATTCCCAAAAAAAAAAATAAAATAAAATAAAGACAAATCTGACCCTGTCATTGCACAGGGTTGATTTTTAAGGCAGCAACTTTTCCTCTGTTGTTTTGCAGAAAGTTTATGGATTCCGTATAAATGCTAAACTGGAACAAAACTAAATTTATATTAATGGTTTTTAAAGTAAAGTGTTGCTTTGCGTGTCAACAATTTCAGGCTTTTTAATGCCATAATAAATATTCCATGAATACTGAGCACAACTTTTTACAAGCTATTGCACACCACACTGCGCAACTTATACTCTTGGTCAGAAGCAGCTTAACGGCAATTCAGAGTTTAAAGAAATGCCTTTTTGGTTTCGTCAAACACAGCACTTTTCCAAAGGAAGGCAGTGGCTCTAGACCTGCGGCTCCAGGCGAGGCACAACGAGAAACGTAAAACCACAGCATCTCATACACACAAAAAAACCCTGGGAAGGTGCCTAACACAGACTGCTCTATCCTTTTTCCCCCACAATGCCATGCCACAGAAAGCAGCATTCAGGCCAAAATGAAACCAGTACCTTGTTAAGTGGCTTGTTTCCTTTGTTGTTGGTCCCATGAGGCTTATCAATACAGAGATGCAGCAGGCTGGGGTTCACATTGGCAGGGGTAATAGAAAAGGCAATAAAAGGTGATATATGGGAAGCCCAAAGCAAGTGCACAGAGCCATGTGGGCCTAATCCATGCGGCCGTCTAATACTCTGTCATGTTTATTCTAGAATGATCTCTCTCATCTCTCCACACGATGCCCCTGACAGGGTGACGAATGCAAGGGGAATACACCCCCCTGACAGAGGAATCAGTCCATCACTGTCAGTCTACCTTTTACCTTAGACACACAAACAGGAGCGCACGCACGCACGCACGCACACACACACACACACACAACTGCTGGTCTCTGCAGCCTGTCCAAGTCAAGATCGGGTGATAAATAAACAGGCACACTACTAGCTTGTCATGATTTTCCTGGTTCTTCACTACTACTTAAGGTCTTCTCCACAGTGAATCTTATGAGCATGACTGTGGTGGGGGAGGGCCAGAGCAATACCCTCCTAAAGTTGAAGAGCATGCAATAAATGTAATGTATGTGGGTTTTGGGTTGGCCTATGAAAAGGGAGGGGTGGATTGTGTATGAAAGAAGGCCAGAAGATTTTTTTATTACTCAGAACAGCTGTTCCCAAGCTCAGGCCTAACAAACCCACTGTGTATGCTGGTTTTTGTTAGAGTCTCAGTGGTCCAGGAAACATATGTTTAAGTTTCATCACAATTGTTTTAACTTTAAAAAAATGTTTAACACAATTCAGGTTTCACTTCTTGTCATTGCATTCAATTCAGGATTTTTCCACAAATGATTTACCTGAGTGACCCATTTGTCCACAGTTTCAGCAATTAGGATGGTAATCATTTCACCTTCCGGTCTATAACTGGATTAAAACCTTTTAAATGTTTCCAGGGCAATAAGTGGTCAAATAGCATATTACAGAAAACAAAAGCATTAGTTGATGTGGTTCATCAAAAGAGAACCAAGATGAATATTCTTAATATGGTATGTATACATATTTGACATGTTACGAATACATTGCAAGCATCTAATGAAAATCAATTAGCAGGTTGTTGCAATCAAGACTCATTAGCAGTTTGAACGAAATCCTGCACATGGTGGGCCCCAAGATGGAGTTTTGAAACCAGCAACTTGTAGCACAACTGGAGCCAAACCACCAGAGCACAGCAGATAGCTCACAGATGAGGAGTGATTTAAACAATCTGTAAACTCATGTGTGCCCCTACTGAGAAGGAACACTAAACTAGAAATCTCCCAAAATCTTTAACTGAACTTAACTTTGAAGCAAAACAAATACTGACATTAATTTTTTTTCCCCTTCATCTTCTACAACATTTTTAGTTAATTACAACTTAGGTGCTGAGAACAACCAAATTACCAGGAGCAATGCCCCTTACCTTATCATTCTCAGCACCCAAATGACCCTGAAAAAGGTGAGCTAATATACCCTATGGCTGTTTAGCCACAGGTGAACCAAATCAAACAGGCTCAGCTCATTAACTAATTAGCCAATTAACAGGGAGGTGGCTCCACCCACCTGACTCAGTTCAGAGCACAACACCAGATACTGTCTTCAGGAAACACAGACAAACACAGCCACCCACACCAAAGCTTCATTATTAGAAAATTAAAAACAAAAATGCATCATGAATGAAACAGCACCTTTATTGCAGGGAAGGAGGACTTTCACTCTTACAGTCTCAATGAGTCTTTGTAGGAAGTTGTTTTATATAAGAAAATAACAGAATGCTAGAACTTTCTCACTACTGTGTGCATCAGTAATTTCCATGGGAAAAACACTGAGACACATTGTATGCATTATGCAGAAATGTGTATAATTAAGCATATGCATAATGCAGAAATGATAACTTTTTGTCCTTCATTTAACCAGTATTGATGAAATTTCGCAAGAGACCCCATAACGTCCAAGTTCCTTGTCTTAAAACATTTCTTGAAATCATTCCAAGAAAAAAAAAACAGATGGTCACTTTATCCAGCCTTATGCAGTGGCTTTTATAAATGAATTGGTGTGTTAATATGTAAATGTTTAGCGCAGCTAGCCCAGATTTATTATTTCAAGAACACAGGTGTATCAGAAGGTTTGGTACACTGCCAGAGAAGCAGGATTCATTACAGTATATTATATTCTGTTCCATATGCTGTACTGCACCTACTACACAGGTGTATAAATTCAGCACCTGGACATCCTCCTCCGCTGTCGCTATTCTGCAGGTATCACCGCCTGAGGGAGTGATGGGGTTTGTTCCGCGTTATCACCTTTGCTTTGTTTTAAAGAGCGCTGCTGAACGATGAGGAGATGGAGTTGGTTGTGGATCCGTGTCTCTTGGATCGTATCATTAATGTGTGCAGCAGGCTCTCATGGGCTCTACCGGGCTTATTAAAAGATTTAGCTTTACAGTGTCATGCACACATACTTCTTTGGTTCTTGACACGTTTTATTCCGTGATTAATTGTTACCCAATTATATTCGTGAAATATAAGAGTGATTTGTTTTATGAAGCAATTATGAGAATTGATTGTAAAAATCCAGTATGTACCATAAGTCAGCATTCAAGGCAGTTCGGCTCTGCTCGGGATTATATATTATCCATACAATTAGGGCCTAAAGGAGAGCATAAAAAGGGATACGGCCTTCATAAAAATGTTCAACAATATTATTATGATGAATTAAATTGGGTTGGTGCAGACAAGAGCAAACCAGGGCTAACAGTGAAAGTGAGGAAGGGTGTGTAGTTTAATAGAGGGGGCGTCAGACAAACCACATACAGTGGGAGGACACACAAATTTTCCAACATTCCCAGTCTGTTTGGGGGGGGGGGTGTAGGGGAACAGATGGTCTATGTGGAGTGTGCATGTGTGTGTGTATGCATGTGTGTGTGTGTGTATGCATGAATGTGTATGTATATACAAACAAGTGTATGCATATGCACACATGTGCGTATGTGTGTGCCTGCACTGCATACGTTTTTTATTGGCAGAGTGATTACTGCATGAAGAAAACACACCATCTGGCTGCAGATGGACACTGAGAAAGTTTGTGATTGACTGCATTGCCTTTAGCTACAATCTGCGCACCAGCAGAGTGCTAGGCTAATCCTGCCCGCCCGCCTGCCTGCCTGCCTGCCTGCTTCGCTGGCTGCTGTTTATCTTGCTTTGAATTATGTAAATGTGTAAATTTGTGTCAGGCCAAGCTTTCTTCACACTCGCGTACACACACACAGATGGACATAAACTCTATACGGGTAGGAACACACTGAGAGAACGGGAGGAAAGAGGAAATTCTTCACTCTAAATACAGGAAGCAAGAGCATACTATGTGTATATGCATGTAAAGCTGTTAGTCAGAACTATATACATATACAGTCAAATATATTTAAACAATGCACATATATTGTCTAAATTTGCAGCTAATGTATTACGATAAGGATGATTTTCATAAACAGAGGGCAGAATAAAGTGCATATTTACAGAAAAATAATACGATCATCTATGGCAACTTATGCTTTGTATGGATGCATATGGTTGTAGTCACTCTGCAGAATCAATGAGAACTTTCCAAAGAAATTAAAAGTAATTCCACAGCTGGAGACAGACACCTTGGATCAAAGACACGACACTACATAACTGCAGTGAGTCAGTTACCTTCATTTCATCACCCAAGAAGTTAAATTAAAACCGATTTATCCTCCTATGTACAAAAAATAACTCTTTCAAGAGGAGCTAAAATTAGATCCGCACTTTGGACGCGGCTCAGACTACAGTTAGCTCCCGTGAATGTATTTCCTGTTTCCGAGTTCCTTTCATGGATCAGGAACACACAATGCAGATAAATATAATCATTTAAGAGGGGAGCTGAAAGTGATAAACTGTCCTTTTATGAGGTGGATACATTAAAGAGTAATTATGGGGGAAAATCTCCTTTATTCTCTCTGTGTGCCTGTCTGGAGTGATCAGGCTAGAGCTGGAGAGAGAACACCCTTCATGAAGCCTGCGGATATAATGGCCGTGCCGTCATTATTGTCATCATCAGAGACTGACTTCTTACTGCGCTCCATAGGTTCGATTTCCCTGAAACTATCAGAAAGTTGTACATAATCGAGTCCACATAATGCTGAATAAAATATGTCCTCTCGTTCTGATTAGAATGTTTTAGGTGTGCTATGCAAATGTGCTTCGAATAATATCGGTTAATTTGTCTTGAGGCTAGATCTGTGCCCGCTCGCAACCGCATGGTTTTATGTTCTCTTCCTCGCCGGCGAACGAGCTCGGTTTGTCCTCATTAACATTCTGTTTTCGTTCTCATCATTTTTAACCTTGTACAGATTGGCTGCGGTGTAAGAACTGTTCGACAGGCGTCCTGCGGAGAGGGGTGTACAGAACATATATCTCAGGGCCTTTCATCCCTCAGAAATGAGTAATCTCCAAAGCCCTAGCCGGCCAACCGGCCTGGGATCCAGCTTCTGTCATTACAATTGACACAAAGAAATTGATCTCCACAACAGCTGGCCAGCTTCCCGTCAGTCCTTGGCCCCGCGCGACGCTTCGCTGTGTGATCGTCCAGCGTTTCCGTGAGCGTCTGCTGCCAGACATTCACCCTCTGCAAGGGGGCCAGATGAAATTCGAGATCTGAGGCGCTACCCCACAGACATCTGGGAGTAAGATTTGAGGTGGGAGAGTCATGACAGTGCAGGGGGACAGAATTTGGCAGAATGTTAACACCAAAGGCAGCCAGTACAAAAAAAAAGAACATAAAAGGAATGTATAAGGCTAATCTAACTCATTGCAGAGAATCAGTCTCAAGTGTGTAGCGCTGTTTGGGAGCATAGATAAGGCAAATACACAGAAGGACAGAGAATTATCTGCAAAGCTCAAAAAGCTGGAGGTCATCGTGACTGAAACTGTCCTTGTGGCCTTCAGGCTGTCGAACTCCCTCGACATGCTATTGCAAATATAATGCTTAGTATTTATCACAGAAGTCTTCGTTAGCAAATCGTTAAGGTGGTTATAGCTCTCTACTTTTGGTTACCCTTCCAGGTCTAATCCAGTCTTCAGAACATCACATTCTTATACTATTAAAATTAAAACTACTTACAATGCCATTCAATTAACAAAATTGCAATGTACATGTCTCAGTTCCAAATTTGACTTTAAATGTGTTATGAATGTCTACAAAATTCTAAATGGACGACATTGCTAATTTTACTCCCCGTACATCTTTGAAAGCAATTTCAGAAAAAGTTGCAGTAAAAGCAAGAGTCTCACAGGATGTACCTTTCTCTGGCACAAACCAATGACCATCCTTTGTTGCGGAAGGGTCTATCATGACAAATTAGTCAGAAATGCACAGACTAGATATTTGGAGCTTTGCTTCATTTGGCACCGGCATGCGTGCAGCCAAAGCACAGCACACTCCAGGCTTACGTAAGAGCTGTGCTCACACGCTGTGCTGAAAGGCCTCTGCGAGGGCGCTCCAGCTAGGCCCCAACAGGAAAGATCCTGCCCCGTGAGAGTACGGAGCAAAAGCTGGGCTAATTAGCAGTTACCCTCAGCTGTGTACGGCCGCAGGTGAACCCAGCACTGAGGGCCTGTGGGGTATGGAGGGACCGCACTAACTCTCACGCACAGTCAGAGGCGGGGTTAGGGATGGGGGAAACCTTACAAACGAGGTCAACGACGAAAGCACAAACAGCGGAGGAGCATGAGGAGGAGGAAGAGCAGAGAGGGACAGCCGTGAGCAGCCATTTTGTGTAGTTCCATTAAAAAAAAAAAAAATTTAACATTACGTTTTATTTTGAAATGTGCTCTCAAGATAGAGGTAGATATTATGTTGCCTTTTTCATTGTAAGAAATCATCTAGGAATGTAATGAAAACCAATAAACGTAATAACAATTTTAATAAATCTTAACCCTTACAACCCTATTGGGCAGCCAATGTATTTCGGTTCATTGGTTTTATTCTGAGAGACTATTTTATGAGCTAGAGTAATTGCCATGGACAGGTTGAATATGATTTCTCATTCTCTCTCAAATGATAAAAAGACAGATAGATTGCAGGTCAGGACAAAGTCATTTTTTCCTACATAATTCTTATTATTTATTGTAGAAGATAAACTAAACTAGAGCAGATTTCGGTTGTAATAACACATAGATGTAAGCCTTTGAATGGCTGAGGCGTGCACTGAAAAGCCTGACACAGTGTATTCCACCAGCAGTTGAGATGATATGTTTCAGTGCTGGTCTGACGAAGGCGAATGCCCAGGGGTTTCCGAATGAATTCATTAGCTTGTTTGAGCATGTGTTGGCATATTTTTCAGCAATGCCTTCTTCCTCAGTCCTGCTTGGTCACTTTGATACCCTGCTGCGCTCCGAACCGCTCAACCATTGTGTAAAAATGCAAATCCAGCCTAACTTTAGCACTGGACGGGAGTTTCCTTACCCATTAAATTACCATTCCACCGTAACATAGGACACCGTAACATGTTACCAGACCTCTGTTTATTTTGCTGTTCACTTATCATGATATCGTTAGGTGCAATGCTTTTAATACCCTTTCCGTGATCTTTATAAAATTTATGAAGTGTTGTCTTGCAAGTTAAAACAAAAACTTTGCCTGAAACTTCTCCTGTGACTCATATTAAGAACTGAAGTTGAATGGAACCCAAATTTTTTAAGATCCTGCCCTGTTTAATAATAATAATAATAATGATAATATCAGAACAGTCAGACTGTTTATTGTATCATTTGGGGCATTTATATTAGCATGTAACAAACTGAATGATTTTTGGGATCAGTCTGTGTGATTGTAACGTACTCTCCATCTTGCAGGATACTGCAGTCAGGACTGAGGTGCTGTGGATCTCACTGGAGGAGGGCAAAAGCCTAAGGCAAGCGTGGGGGGTTTAGGACCATGAAGCCCAGGTGGGATGGAGTGGGGAGGGGGTCAACATCTTACAATTGGATTGGGTGCTGTGAAACCTTGCATAGGTACTACAAAGGTCAAAGTGCATATAAAAAAGAAATTACACCAAGCACTTAAAGATACCATAACACCGACATACAATAATAATGAATTATACCTTGCACCCAATATCAGGTACCTAGTGTGGCCGGCTCATAGCTGCGAGAGCAGATAGAGGGCATTGTTACAGTCAATCTCCATTCTAGGGGCTTTTAGGTTGAGTCAGACAGATTGATTGTGTTACCCGTAAAGCCTATCAGAGTCATACGACACACTGTAGAGAGCTTCCATATGGCTCCTCAGGTATTGACCTTGCTGGGAAAGTTGATACCCCCCCCCCCCCACCCATTTACTGTGGGGAGTGGGGGCGAAGGAGGGGGGTCTCCAGGACATTTTCAGCTCCATGTTCTGTGGGCTCCATTTTGCCACTTCATTTTGCTGCTCTCCCTTCTTTTTGCGTCACATTCCTCATCCGTATCAGGATCAGATGGTTTTTTCGCTTTTCATTGAGAAGAGGATGAAACGTAAACCCATCTCAACGATGAGCTGTTTTACACCTATTACATGGAAGTGGAAGGTCCTTTCAGCTTTCAGAATGCTTAATAACTCTTAAAGCATCACTCAGTCCTGGAGGTAGTTTCACCGTACATGGCAGGATTAATCACGCACTGACATGGGTCCCATGGAAACAATTATCATGTCACAGTGATGCAGGTTTCATTGGTTGTGTGCTAATATATGCATGCAGGGTATGCAGCCATTGGGTAATGTGGAAAGATGGCACCAATTAGAGCACTGATAGGCACACTGTACTCCATAAATCAGGTTAATCACAGGGTGAAACCTGCATAATGAGATGAATTATGCAAATATGGGGATTTTTGTCACTGCATCCCATTTTAATTAAGTACAAAGACAGAAAAACGTGTTCCAGCACATTTGTTTAAAAAGTGCCATTACTCTTCCTGCAAATAACTATGACTGATATTTAGCATCATATTATCATGAAATTAAAATATGTGCTATTATTTCTAGAAAATAATGACTTTTTTCTTTTTTTTTTTTTACAAGTATATCATTTATATCATTTTTTTGTTTATGAGCTCATGCATCTATAGTGTAAAGTGTAGTAGCAAAGACACCTCTAATCAACATGATTAGCTTTATAATATATGCTTATTATTAATGGTTAATTAATTACGGCCTGTAAGGCATAGCACCCTCAGAGATGTCCGTTGTATGGATGTAAGAGACGAGGTGGAGGTGAAGAACTCCACGATGCAAAGCGGAGTGCAGTTGCCTCCACAAAGTCCTTTACATTCATACAACGGACACCTAGGAGGGTGTTACTCCGCCTATATCATGGGTACTTGCTGGGGGTGGTCATTTCAACATATGTTCACTTTTTTTCAGCTCAAAATATGATTATTTGAAGACATATCTTGTCACTATAGTTGATAGGCAATACTTTACACTGGAGCAGGCGACTGTTTCCTGAACTCAAAGCCAGATCTATAATGTAGATAGCACAGAAGATCCGAATTCATGCCCTGTAAAAACATATTACAATGTTATATGTACTCCTGTGTAAATCTGGGCAATATGGCTTCCCTCATAATATCAACTCTAACTGCTTAGATTAATAACATCTATTCATATCAAGAGGCCTTCAGCAATCTTTCTGTTTAATAATGACAGTCCAATTAATGAATGATTTATAAAGGATTTATAACTGTTTATAAATACATTTTCCAATGTAAAGGAATTCCAAATGGAAAGGAATGATGTTGTAAGCGCATGTCACAACAGAATGAACCAAAGTCCCCTTTGAGGTCATGGCTTGACTATGTATATGCCAGACCGGCAAAATGTTAATATATGATCTCTTTCCCTGGATTTGTAAAGAAGTTGACACGTGGATGATTGCTTTAACCCAACAATTTTAGCCCTTGTGATAGCCCTTTAGGATCAATGGCTGGGGTCGGGCAAGGGCACGCACGTGCAGCAAGGGGTGATGGGATAGCGAGCTCTTCATTACCGACTCAGTCATTACAGAAGCAGGGATTAACTAGGAAATGAAGGAGGCCTCTGCCCTGGATGCTGTGAGGATGAGAAGGGCATGGAGAGCGTCTATCTCTCATTCACATGTCGGGGGGGAGGGGGGCAGTCACATGGGGAGGGAGAGGGTTGGTGTGGAGGGGGGTGGGGGGGTCGCTGTGACAGTACTGTGACTGAAGAGTTGAGACTGACAGTAATGCTGCCAATGATTTAAGCTGTCATCCACTGGCCTGGGTCCAGGCTCCAGGGTCATTAATAGGGCAAAAGGGTGGTTTCTTGCTTTTCCTGTTTAATACAGGCAGAATGTACTCCCCAGCAGTGTGCGGTGAGGTGAGGCTGAGCGGATAGCACCCTCAGGTATTTAACTTCTGAGATCTCCCCAGAGTGTTTTAACCATAACCCTAACCCTAACCCTAACCATATCCTCCAGAAGAGGATCTGTGATCCAGAGCTTGCATTAGCGAAGTCGGGAACATCGCATGAATTTCATGGTAAAAGCTGATGATTTTACAGAAACATTTGAAAGGTTTTTTTTTTTTTTGTAAACTTTTACTTTTCGCATGCTTGTTGCAAAATCAGTGAAAGTGGATAATTTTGTGTCACATTGCCACTGTAGCTTTCAAAACCCTGATAAGAGCAGCAAAAAACATAAAAACGGTAATCAGGAATTCTGTCCTATAAATGGCCATTACTGTGAGGCCTGACAAAATCAGAGAGCAGAAGGGATGTGTGTATGTTTGTGTGTGTGTGTGTGTGTGTGTGAGTGAGGGGTCCCTCCCTTCATTGTGGAGGGTTAGTTGCTTATGTTAAAATAGCTTTGCCTGTTATGTCACATTAAAAGGTCTGAGGGCATTCACCCAGCCTAATTAAACAAGACGACTGAGAAGCTGTAGCCAGACAGAAATGCTTCTTCACTGATTTATTCTGCCCTTCTTGGCTCCTGGCTGTTGGATTACATTTCTATCAGAATGACCTCAAAATTCTGTCTCAGAACCCAGCGGTCACACCTTAACAGCCTATGTCTGACACAGTCAGCCTCCTTAGCCCAAAACTAGGTCATCAGGAAGTAATCTCTGGATGGTGATTGGCCGTGCTTACCAGCGGTGAGTCAGCAATGACAACATGTCCAATAACAACTGCGGTATAAAAATGCACTGAGGTTGGGGAAATCAAAATCGAATGTTCTCACCTGCTCAACCAGTAGGCATTTCTCATTACATAAGGAATAAGTACGCAACAAGCAATAATTCACCTCCCAGATCATGCCTGCTTATGTCTGCTAAGCTGCTGGCTGTCACTCTGTGCAAGCCTGGCTGAGCACTGCAGGCCTACGTTTGGCTAAGGAGTAAAGCTAGACTGTGACTGGAAGTTTTCACATTACAGTGTAAGAAGACATAAATAAAGAGGAATACTTAAACAAGGAAAGATGAACATTTTTAGTAACCTAATATTGTCATCCTGACATCAGGGAAACTATCCTAAAAGCCTAAAACCTAAATGAGCCTAAAATTGCAATGTTTGCGGCGCAGTAACACATGATAGGAAACACAATATTTGGGATGACGAAATACACATCCATGCATGGGTACAGAAAATGCATGGTTGTACTGTAAAAGCCTGAAATATTTTCAGTTCTTTCTTATATTTTTCGGAAATCAGAACCAAACAAGCAAGCTGGCAGTCTGGGATTTGCTCCTCTGTTCCACAAGTTAACAAATTCAGGATAAATATTAATACATACAGTACCTATTTATGAAACAAGGTGCCTTTTTCTGATAATTATTTCCTCCACAGAAACAAATTTTTACTTTCAGAGCATTATAATCATTATTTATTACTCCAGAGAAATGAATATTACAAGTCAATCCAAGTGTCATGCAAGTGCTTCATTGTACAGCTTTTCCATCTCCACTCTCCGGCGTACTTGAATGATTTCAAAGTTCAGTGCTTCTGTTCGTGTGTGACTGCCTCTCTCCATGGATCACAGAGTCTTGTGAAAGATCACACACAGAACGCCGACTCACAGACTGCCAAGGAGCTCCGACGCCGAAGTAATTTACCTGAGGTGCATTCTGGGAAGGTTTGAAATTGCCACCCGCTGTCGCTGGAAACAGAAGGGGCAGCCTTAATTGGATGATCTGAATGAGAAGTGGAGGTGTTTTATTGGATGATGAGCCCATTGTTGTGCATGAGAGCAGAATCACTGGACCATATCAACCTGGTCTGAAGGATTACTGCATATGACTGGCACATGGACATATATGTAATTCACTGAGTACCTTATCAATTTCCAAATTAAATTACAGGTTTTATGTCTGTGAATGCAAACAAAAATTCCATATATATGGCTAATATTCACAAACTGATATAACCAGTACACAATGCTGGATGTAATTCAGCTTTAAATTGTATTGCCTACCATTGAAATTGGCAGTTCTGCCTGCCGATTGGTCCTTACAGAGTATCTGATGTGGGTGCTGTCATGCTACAGCAAAGTAAAGTTAAATTCACAAGCAAAAGGGAATACTGCAGTACATGAGTACAATATCAACATAACGTCTGTTACCAAAGATACCCTTCTGTTGCCTGCATTATCATGAACAAATTAATAACACTTAACAGATAAAGCAATGATCTCTTCAGCATACTTGTTGTACTAAAATGAAGCAAACTAAAGTTTATTGGTAAGCCCGAAGGCAGACATTGGTGCTCAGTGTTGTGCAGTCTAGATAAGTCTATTTGGTTTCATATTTTCGCATCCAGGTAAGTATAACCTGTCGAACTTGTGAGAAGTGAGGTAGTTTGCCATAAATGGGAGAACAATATGACTTCACACAGGCAATGTAAGATACTCCAATAACAGCCCTGCATGTAGCTATCTAGTTAACTTGTTTGGCAACAGGAAAAAGTAAATTCAAGTTTTATCATTTGTTTGTTCAAACGGCCACTTGGTCGGACTTTCGGGTAATCTTAGCCCATTTGAAGGAATGCGGTTTTAAATCACCTTAGGCTGTTCATTTAAGCTACCAAGGAAGCTAGCTTTCTTCCAACTTTAAGTAACATTAGTTAACAGGCTAAATTTCCATTTGCAGTGGCTCTTTCTGTTGCATAGCAACAGTTTCTTATAGAGGGGTGGCACTCTCTGACAGAGGGATCAAATCTGAGGTTTCATTTATTGAAATGACTTTTAGTTAAATCATCTCTTTGATTTTTTTTTAATAACTTTCTTTTATAAAAGCAATAAGGCACTTGAGGCCATGGTAGACTGCCAATATAGTAACGGTTAAAGGATTTGCAGGCATACGTAGCAACTGCAAACCCGTTAGCCAAGAGTATATTGACAATATACCATTGCCTCGAGCGCCTTATTGCTTTAATATGTATTTGCCAACCCTACGGTAAAGTGTCTTACTGGAAGCCTTCCACTCCCTCTAAGACCCTGTCTTGTTCAAAATTCATAGTTCAGGTAAGGTTTCCCAGAAGCTTCCACGGCCTTCCCCTCAGGCTAGAATACTGTGTGGTCTTGTGGGCAGTGCGGTTAGCGCTAGCGCTGTAACTCTCCTCCCATGTCAGATACAGCAGTAAAACTGTCACCGCCAGCTCTCAAAACCATAAACATCTGCGCCAAGGCTTTATTTCTAAAATAAAATGGTCGTAATGTACTGTATATCCACTTTATCCACTTATGTAACACGTGCACGGGCTGTTTGTCTGAAACGCAGATGTATGAAATATTCAACACCAAGCAATGGCTGGTGCGTGTTACAGAATGCGGGGAGGTTTTTTCGTGCTACCTAAGTGACAGCCAGTAAGACAGAAGCAGGGATAACTGATTACCGTGGCTCCAAACAGACCCCATAATCACTCAGAGGCTCAGCAGATGGCCTGATTTCAGTCCTTGCAATTATGCTTTAATTGTCTTTAACAGCCAGCGAAAACAATGGGCGTAAATTGCGTTTTTTGTTTCGCTGGTGTGTGCACGGACCGCTACCCCTGATCAAATGAACACCTCTGCAGACGGAGAGATGGGGCACTGGCTGGGTTGTGGGATGGCCTTCGTGATCCACTGTGTCAGGCCAGATTATTAATCTCCCTGGGGGGGCGGGGGTGCTGGGGGATTCACAGCACCATCTCACCGAAAAAAATGAGAGTTGTAAAATGTCTTGTTGAATTTATCGGCAGCCAGTCAGTCTGCTCTCAATAAGCAAACTTTGCCTGACAAACCAGCCTGTCCATGTTGGGTGCTCACTGTGTGGGTGAGAAATAATTAAAGTAAAGAGTTCAGCATGGGAAATTAATTTCCACAAACTCCGTGTAGAAGTCACTATCGTGCAGAGCGTAGCTGAGATAGCGTGTTAAATAAATGCACCCACAGTTGGTGTGTGTATGTGCGTACTGGAGCATGCAAAATTAGCTTCACGGTGTTACAATATTTCAAAAGGATCTGAATTTCACAGCTCTCTGTCTATAAAAATCATTTACTTAACATTGTTTCCTGTGCTGGAGTAACTTTTTAACCCCATTGCTCATTCATATTGCATCGGCATTGATGTTTTCACTGGCAGGCCTTTTTTTTTGAGTACAAATTATTCATTTTACCATGAGGGGAGGATTTTAGGGGATTAGCTTTGCTTTGTCTCTACTTGTTAAGTATAAAACTCATGTAATAAATAATAATAATAATAATAATAATAAAAGTACATCTATTATTAATTCATGCCATTGTGTAATAATGATTAGACAAAGGGCACTATGATAGAGGAAATGTACAGACTCTGTCCTCCCTCCAGTGCTGTAATGCCTTAGCTCAGGGCACAGGGCACAGGGCACAGGGCACAGGGCTCAGGGCTCAGGGCTCAGGGCTCAGGGCACAGGGCTCAGGGCACAGGGCTCAGGGCACAGGGCACAGGGCACAGGGCTCAGGGCACAGGGCTCAGGGCACAGGGCTCAGGGCTCAGGGCACAGGGCTCAGGGCACAGGGCACAGGGCTCAGGGCTCAGGGCACAGGGCACAGGGCTCAGGGCACAGGGCTCAGGGCTCAGGGCTCAGGGCACAGGGCTCAGGGCACAGGGCACAGGGCACAGGGCTCAGGGCTCAGGGCACAGGGCTCAGGGCTAAGGGCTAAGGGCTAAGGGCTCAGGGCTCAGGGCTCAGGGCTCAGGGCTCAGGGCTCTCACATCACCCCACCCTTGGCCCCCCCTTTCTTGGGCTACCAGCTTCTTGACATACAGCTTCTATTAAAACAGATTTAATGACAAACAAGGCAGTAGATTCCGGTTCAGCAGCCTCACCGTCAGTTCATTAACTTCCTGTCTTTACGTTATGTGCACCTTTTTCTGACCTCCACCTTAGTCTTATTACGTCACTTCAGATAAAAGCGTCTGCTAAATAAAAATAAACGATAGGCCCCCCTAAAAAAAAACCAGAAAAAACCTTGTAATATTCTTGGTGGTTTCACTTTGCTCATTATGCTTATTTGACTGTTTTAGACGTTTTTTAGATGTTTTTACTGCTTTAGTCTAAATGATACTTCTTTGTTGCAGTATTTGAGTTGCAATTAGTGGTGCAGCTGCTGTGTGAAAAGAAGTGAGGGCGTCGTCACGTGAATCGGATGGGGTCAACCAGTTCACTTGAACAAGTTCAGGTTGGGAAAAACAGGAAAAAAATCTGGGTAAAAATAACATTGGAAAAAAAACCCATATGAAGAACAGGGAGACTTAGCTTCAGCGGCGCAGGCTCCAAAAACAGGCCACAGAATGCTGGTGAATACTAGGCACTAAGCCTCATTAACTTCTCACTCCAACATGATACATGATACAGCCAGAATTGGGGCATGCGACCTGCCAATTAAACTTTGGTCATTCACTTTTTCTGATTTGTTGCCCTTGTGTAGGCAGGATTTCAACTGGAGGCAGCTATGTCAATCAGTAATATTTTCTGGGGGTGTTTTTACATAACTGCTGTGCACGCTTGCCACACTTCTTAGGCTGATCACTCCCCACCTACTTTAGAATGTTTTTTTTTTTTTAATTGACAAGCCTATAGGATAGCTAGCTAAGATTTAAAAACAACGGCTAAACGTTAAATCAAGACTTGACCAGTGAACCACTGTGTTAACTCCGTACATAATCATGCAACCCCTGTGTTTGCAATTCTTCAGGTGTTATTGCTGGATGCAATGGTCCCTCAGCGATCCCAAAACAAAAAGAAAATATCCACTGGCAAGACCCCATCTTTGTCCGTGCTCCTCCAAAACAGAAAACAAAGGTCAGGTAACCAAGACAAAAGAACCCTCTGGCCATCGCTAAGGAGAAGAAACTACACACCGTAGGCCAGAATAGATGGATCAAACTTTTCTCCAATTCTGTTGGTGGGAAGACAGATCTTCATTACAACACACTTTTTTTAAACAATGTTCGAAAACAAATGTGTTGCAGCAGCTTCAAAGCAGAGATGTAATTAACATTGCAAACTTGTATAATTGTAATATTAGGCCTATACATTAAAAAAAAAAAAACTCTCCTGAAGTCCTTCATATTACCGCAGTGATTAGCATTGGCTCATGCATGCGGGGTCACATGGGAACACTTTTAAGTATAGAGATCAGTGGGAGGGTGGGCGTATGGAACAATAAACCCCCTCCAGCGGATAAAACACACCTTATGCAATCTGAAGGCTATGATTGCAGGTATCTGAGGCCAAACAAGTTTTTCAGACAGTCAGAAGTTTTTAGGGATGTTTACGTAACTTTTGAATATTGTTATTTTTCTTCTTTTTTTTTAATAAATAACTGTATTTAAAGAGTTTGAAAGGATATCAAAATATTAGATGTCGATTGTACTGATATTTTACAGGCATAACCAAACAAACACTTCCTCTAATTGTAATTTTAGTCAACTCTCCCTTACTGATTGTGCTGCATGCCTCAAATGCATAGATATCTGCCTCTCTGCACAGTCCTGTCAAAGCCCATATGCATATATACCTTTCTTATGCACTTTGCCTTGTAAGTAGCTCTGGATAAGAGCATCTAACAAATGCCTTTAATGCAATGTAATGTGATGTAATGTAATCTGTGCCTTTCTCTCCCAGTGTCTCCAGGCATGTGTGAGGGACAGCCGTGTGATGGAACACAGGTGGAGTTAATTATATTTACACAGGTAGAACAGAGTGCTCCCGTCTCTGGATTGATGTGCTCTTTCCACCCTTGACTCTCCACGCACGCGGGTCTCACGGCCTGAGTCAGCCACACTGCATCCTGTCTCCTCAGCAGCAAATCTCCTGGCCTGGACAGATCGTATTACTCACACCCTTTGTTCCCCTGCTCTCCGCCGGGTCCTTGGAGTGTAATTCAGCATTGTCAGCAGGGTGCGATCTTAAGACAGCCCTCCCTGGACAGGTAGAGCACTGGAGAACGGGAAATTGGTAGGGGTGTGTGTGTGTGTGTGGGGTGGGGGGGGGGGGGGGGGGGGGGTGAATAGGCATGGAGCAACTGCAATGCATTGATTAGGTTGGGTGTGCACCTAAATTTATGGTAAAGTGTGTATTTGTGTGAGCGTGTGTTAGTGTAGGTGTGTGTGTGTGTGTGTGTGTGTACAGTAGTATAAGTGGATAATGCATAGAACTTTAAACTGCGTATGTCTGTATGTGTGTGTGTATGTGTGTGTGTGTGTGTGTCTGTATGTGTGTGTGTATGTGTGTATGTGTGTGTGCATGTGTGTGTGTATGTGTGTATGTGTGTGTGCATACATCTGTACATGTATACAAGAGAGAGGGAGCAGCTTAAACTCCAGATTGTGAAATTTGAACTGAAGATTTTTTATGCTGCCAGTTTAAAATCCACATCAACAGATGGTAATCATATTAATTACAGAAAACCCAATTCATAAAATCACATTTCATGAACTTGTTAATGAGGGGCAGAGGAACTGTTGGAATGCTTTTTTGCTGTACAAAAAATCTTGCATATAAACTCGTACCCAAAGGAGAGTTCTTTGGTCTAAGGATCCTTGAAGTACCAGAAAGAATGGCCGAAAGATGGTCCAAAAACCAAGGCACTCCTTTCTTTGTGAGAGAGTTAAAAAGCCTTTATTTCAAAGTGAATATGGCAACTATCATAAGCCTCTTTGAAATAAATCTTTGTAACTTTTTGGCCTTCTGCGTTTGTACATTCTGTCTGATAAGATTGCTAACTGATGAAAATGAATGAAAATACTGTGAATAAATGATAACACAGATATAAAAGTAGTCTTGGATGAGAAGAATATTATTCTTGTGACACTCCATTAAATTATGATTAATTAAGAAGGCCTGCTTGCTGCTTGCTGACATTATCTAGTAAGCTTGCTTTGTGAAGATTTTGTGGTGCAGAAGAAAAATAAATTGATTGAATCAAGCTGTCAAGTTTCTTTGTTTTTAGTCGTAAGGATCATGAAGCAGATCTTTATAAGGATAAGGCTCAGTTTGATTGAATACAAACTAAAATTAACTGGAATTAAGTCTTGTTTGATTGGATAGAATATGCCCTTAGAGATGTGTGTTTGATTCACTGTCAGCCTAGGTGTTTTTTCTCCATCCATAATCGGAAATTCAGCATTGTGACATCATAAATCTTACATCATACTATTCCATCAGTCTGGAAGCATCACAGCCAATTGGGAGTGACCTCCAGAATCATGACCTAATGGCTTGTGATTTATTAAAGAACGAGGAATGTTTAATGTTCAGTCACTTCAGTGGTCATCCAGGAGTTGCATTCTGTGATACTGGAATGATCATCACTTGGACTGTTTGACTCCCCGGCCTTCTCTTTTCCTGGCATCTGCCTTACGGTCTGTCATGACTGAAGTTTCCAGGCGGTCATGGATTCCCATTATCACCAGCCTCCCAGGGATATGCTGTCCAGCTTCTATTTCATTTGTAGGCAGAAGGCTGGGGTTTGTGTATGTGCATCTTATTGGAGAAAAAAAATGCAAATTTGTATTCATTATACATATTCAAATTAGTATACATTTATGTATACCATTTCCCATTCCATTTCTTAATTTAACAAGTTCCTGTAGCTGGAAAAATCATAAAACATTACTAAAACACACTGTTAGACACATTATACAACAGAGGTCTGTGCACCCTAGACTATGGGGGTAGGTAAGAAAAAGCTAAAATTAAAAATGAAGAAGAACTACTAACTTAATTTGAAACACAGTTATAAAGCAGTCTGGACTGGTGTTTCATGTTCATGTCAATACTAATTACCAATATTTTTGGCTGTGAAATATTTTAAAATCAAAACAGATTTTTTGAAAGAGGCCAAATAATTAGTGCCAGAATTGCAGATATGCCAGAAAAAACCAACAAAATTATTTAATTGAAACAGTGTTCAAATTCATTCACAGCGTACACCAACCGAGGAAAATCTGCATCAAGATTGAAGAAGAGAGGTTCATTGTCAGAGAGAAACCACCACATAAGGGACTCAAAAATGACCACAGAACTGAATCTACACCTCCAAGACCCATCATCAACAACATCTGCATGCCCTGAGCTTCACAAAGGCAATGTTTTCCTATATCTAAATAGACACCTTTTACCAACTGCTGAACATAATGGCAGGTTGCATTTCATGGGTGGTGTTCCCAGGGGGGTCATTGGGCGCAGTAATGAATCTACATGGTAGAATTACGGTGAAGGAATACAGAGCCATTGTACGTGACCAGGTGCGCACGATGGTGCAAACATGGCTTCCGCAGGATGTCAACATATTCAAAGAAAATAGTGTCGCCGTACACAGCTGCAGAACAAATTCAAGACTGTATTACATGGATGAAATCAACTACCTTAAATGCCTCCAAATCCTTGGATTCTAACATCGCTGAACCCTAACGGCAAGTTCCAGAACATGGAGTGCGGTGCAGAGCTCCTCCTCCACGTTCCCTGCTTGCATAACGGTGCAAAGTCCTACTAGAGTTCAAAACTTGTGTAACAGAATTCCGAGAAGGACTGAAGCTCTTCTGAAGGATGAAGGCTGCCCAACTACAATATATATTTGTATATTGTTTCTATTATTTTGTCTGCATACTGTAGCTGGCAGAGTGCAAGTGATAACTGCATGTGCTAAAAATAAAACACCAATTTCAGTTCGCAAACAGCCTCTCAAAAACAGTTTATTGCTTAGTTTGTATGTAAAGAAAGGGTGAAAAAAGTATTATTTCAATTATAAAGTTCCACACATTCTAAGTAGTAATTAACCCCGTGATGCTTCACCATCTTTTATTTTCAGCTGGTGAGAAGGAGAGGGCTCATTGCACGAAAGTGGAATATTGTCTGGATTTACAGTGAATCAAAAATAGCTTCAGGACAGGTAGAGTGCACACACTCGGTGACCTGTCTTCTGACCTTACTCAAAAAAAAAATCAACTGGAAGCACTGTGAGAATTCTGACTTCTCACATGTGTTGAGTGTTTGCAGTAACCTGCTGGAAGACGGTCTGAAATCTCCAAATACCCCTGAAATATATTATTAATCTGGTGGTATATAATATTTAACAGAATTACCTCCATGTCCTTTGAGGCATTTTTTTTTTATCTCCTACACACACACACACACACACACACACACACACACACACACACACACACACACACACTCACACTCACACACACACACACACACACACTCACACACACACTCACACACACACACACACACACACACACACACACACACACACACACACACACACACACACACACACACACACACACACACACACACACACACACACACACACACACACACACACACACACTCACACACTCACACACACACACACACACACACACACTCACACACACACACACTCACACACACACTCACACACACACAGTCTGCAGCTGCCATGTTGTGGAAATGGATTGTCTTAAGCAGCTCCCAGTCTCAGTGGTTAAGTTAAGGTCAGGGTTATGTTAACATCTGCTCATATATGCAACTGCTGCTGCACCAGATTCAGGTCCATGGTCAAAGCCATGTATGAGAAAATCATCATCTTTTAAATTTCTTTTTAATAAATAGTGTAAATATTTACAGTGTCCCAGGCCCCCACTTTCTACATGATTAATGGATATGGTATTTAACACTGACCAAAACGATTGGGCATCTTTTACTGCCTCAGTGTATTGGACAGGATTAATGAAGCTCTTAAAGAAAACAAAGATGTTTAGTGAGAGCAATTAGGGTCAGTCACTTAAGTCATTTATAAAAATGCCTGATAACACTTTAGTTTAGTACCTGCCAGAAAACTGCTGGGAAGCCATTATTACGCTATTTGTAACTCATTAGTAATCAATGTGAGAGGCTGAGACAGGCTGGTCTTGGTGATCACAGTCGCTTGCCCTCTAATTCCGGAACCAGGCTGATCCAACTCATGGATCAATTGCTGATAGCGATCAATCAAGGCTCCCGAGGCAAACCGTACTCAACCTACAGACATTATCATCCAATACTGTTGACAAAAAACATAACGATTATGAAAGTGATTTCTAATGTTTTACCACTTCATAATATTTTATAAGCAGTTTTTGTGGAGCTTGTTCTCAACACTCATACCAGTCCATTCTGCTGCACATCACCTGGTCATCTGGGTGGTTAATGTAGTGGCTATTTTCAGTTGTGGTACTGATGACGATGTTGTTTCTGCCGGGTATGCAAGCCTTTTGCTGGCACTTCTGTAAATCAGTTTGGATAAAAGAATCTGCTAAACACCGTAATGAGAATGTATCCAAGCATTCTATCATTCCCTCAAAAAGTATATGAGGATATGTGGGTAGATTTAATGAAATTTTTGTTTGATTTTGTTCATTGCACTTATTGTTCTTATAAAGGCCCAAAGGATTGTAGTGTATATGATTTCTTTGACCTTCTTTCTTTACCTTCATTTCTGCTCGTACAAAATGAATCCTGTTCCCCCTGCATAACCCTTCCCTTTTCTTTTTGCGTTTTCGTCCAAGCCTGTCGAGGGACGATGCACCATGTGCCGCTAGCACAGGGGCCAATTCAATAACACTTCCCTTGTGGTTTTTGTGTTTTTATCCAAGCCTGTCGAGAGACGATGCACCGTGTGCTCCTAGCACAGGGGCCAATTCATAATTTCTCCTGATATGCTGGAGGTCTTTACTGGGAATGCTCACAGGGATGCAGATGGCCTGGCAAGGCTGGTCTCTGGGCAGATGTTCACCCGCCACATGCCACGTCAGAGAGATGAGAGAAAAGAGTGACATCACAGCATGACCTCCCTTCCTCTCTAAGGACTTGCAGATCATTGTAATGCGGGGATGACTCTGAATTGCATTGATGTATTTATTGCATTGATTTTATATTCTCTGGTAGCAACTGATTGCAGTTGAAGGTTCAGGTTGTCATGAACCAATGTAGGCCTGGAACAGTGAGAATAGCCTGTTTGGCTGTTTCTCCAATATAAGGTTTTCAGCTAAATGCTTTTAAACAGCCTTGACTATTATGTCCACAAAATTCCTCCTTTTTTGTTGTAGCTCTTTGCTCTCTAGCTGCTAATCACTACCGTGAGTCAATCGAACAATGAAGCAAAGTCTATTCAAGGCCATATGCAATTCCATCAAAACAGACGTAACATTACAACGCAAGATGTGCCTTAATGGAATGTGTTCTGTTCATTCTAAATTGAAATAGTGTACGAGGTGTGGCTATTAAATAAGGAGACTGGGCTTATCTCAGTCGAACCACACCACGCATGCACAAACCATGTGGTACACATTGACCAATGGGCAAGCATAAACAACCCCTGAAAGCTTCAATCTGCTCACGTCTTCAGTTAGTTGTTACGCATTGCTTGAAGTGGAAGTTTTTTTCAGACGTGTCATAAAAATGGCAAGTTCAAAAATCGAGCAACGTATCAATTTGAAATTTTTGGTGAAACTGAACAAAATGGCCACCAAATCTTTTGTTTTCTTCATTAAAATTACAGCATTAGTCTCATTATTTAACAACTGTACCTCGTATGTCCTTAAAATTATTTTGTTCCACTTTGATTGAATTACATACAACCTTAAGGAAGCTATGTGCTTTTGTTTGAATCTCAGCCTGGGCACCAGCACCTTGTGCGCCACAAACTCATCCAGGGAGCCCAAAATCTCAGCACTCCTCCCTGGGCTCTGCCTCCTCCCACCCTCATGCTCCCTGACAGCTGGTCCCTGCAGAATCTATCTGAAACCCCCCCAGCCCATTGCACCGTGTGGCTACCTCATCGCAATTCATACAGAGACAAGCAATCTCCTCGGACTGGCACAGGTGCCAAAAGTTTATCCTCACGCCATCACAAACATTTTATATATCACGTTTACTACAGTCACATATAAATTCCTGTGTTAAAATTTGAGATGCATGCATTTTAGGGAGGTTAGAAAAACTGGAATGTGTTCAGATTTAAAAGAGACTTTGGATGGGAGTTGTGTTGCATCTTTAGAATGGATCAAGTGAGTCAAGATCCATTAAAACTGTTCTTTCGAGTCAAGTTATTTTTTCAACTCTCATAATCCCCTTTTTCTCCCCTTTTTCATCACCCAAGTCTCGCACTCTTTAAGAGACTGGCTTATCAAATGAAATGGGCATACTCAATTCAATCAAAACACACTTTAATATTCTGTTTTTTAGAGCAAAAATAACACATTCCAAATGACATGTTTGCCTGTTCATAAAATATAACATACTCAAAGAAACTAATTCTGTTAGGTCTGTTTTAATTGAGTTGTGTATGCTCCTAAACAGACTAAGTGTATGTTTGCAAATTGAACATGGTGGCTGGGATTGAATCAAACAAACAAATTTAATTAGTTGTAGTGTTCCGTTTTCACAAAGTTGACACAGAATATTACAACATATGACTGTATAAATATAGTATCAGGTTTTCGGAAAGAACTGTTTTGGATTACCCCTCCCCTCTTGGTGAAAAGCTGACAGAGTTTATTACATATCTTAAAAATGATATTTTGAAAAAGTATATTAAATAAGTATATTGAATGTCAGTTGCTAAGAGAAAGTGATGTGTTCAGCTCCAGAGTGTCATGTGCACCAGTTGCTAAGGCTTCAAACCCTTCCATGATTGGTCAGTCCAGGAAGCCTTAGCAACTGCTGCTCTTGATGCTCTGGGACTCACCAATCATAGAAGGGTTTGAAGAACCTAAATACAGTTCTGATTACTTAGTCCCCAGGAGGGTGGGAAACAGTAGCGCGTATTCAGGGCTACCTATTTACAACCCACTGAGTTCCATGCTACCTGCTTGTCAGTGGGGGGGCAACACCTAACCATTTGCCAGAGGTCTAGGTAAATAGCAGACTATAGTTATTATGTGTGCTTCTGCTCTCCCTACGTTCTTAAAACAGTAATACAGTGTGTGTGTTTGGATGTGTGAGTGTATGTATAGTTGTATGTGGATGTGTATGGGTGTGTGCGTTGGTGTGAAAGAGTGGAGAACCTGGAGCGAAGCTCCTTTGGGAAGAAACCTGTTTATTTTGCATCCTACTTTGGGTGGCAGGGAGTCAGGAGGCTTCTGTCCTGGGCTTCCTGTACGACAGCCTACTCTGTTACCGATGGCTCATGTTGAGACCACCGCTGCAGCGTGCTGTTTGTTTACTGTCTACCTTCCACAGGGCTCCCTCCTCTTTATGCAGATGCAGGCCTGTGTGACGGAAAACGAACGGGACAGATGTGCTGACTCGTTATATCGGACAGGTGTGTGGAGACAGGTGTGTGAAAACAGAGGGGGGTCCTCATCCTGGGCACCGAAGGCCCTGAGGCCTGTGCGGGTGTGATGTCCGCTCTCCGCCGTGCTGATGGCCTCCCCTGGTCCTCTGAGCGGAATCAGCTGGCTAACCTGTCCCGGCACAGCTGTTCCTGGTGCCACATGCTGGTTTCGACCGAAAAATATTTTTAAAAAACTGCTTGACTGCTGCACCAATCATTAAGTGAAATTATCAAGCTGTGCTTGTGTACAAACACAAAAGTACGTGTCAATTTTTTGTTAAATCCAGGCCATTAGCAGTAATCTATACTTATGATTCTCCATCACCTGTGAGTGAAGAGTTTAGGGCAGTTCAATAGAGGTCAATATCCCTCCTTAAGCACCTTGTTTGTGGTGTCCATTTCACGGACTCCAGAACTCTCCCTGACCCATCCAAAATGGCTGACTCATCCCAGTTATAAAAGCTGTGGTCCCAGAATGACCAATTACTCAGCTCGCCCATGCATGCTGGAGTTTGAGGGAGTGGCAGTGAATAGGAATATGAAAATGAAATATGAATTAATTAAATGCTGATAAAATAAAGAAATTAGGAAGAGCTAATTTACTTTAACAAGAACATAAAATGTTTAATTACCAGAAAAAGGCACGTCAGTCCAAAGGTCAGCTCAGGTTTTCCTGTAAACACAATTTACTTCAGTACGTTTATCATTAATGCCTTGGTTTTTCAAAGACACATTGGAAAAAGTGTTTGATGCACACACACACACACTCACACACACACACATTCGTGTGTAGGCTAGGACTTGGAGCTTAGTTTTTCCTGTGAATCATTTTCAATAGTTTTTTTTCCTGTGAATATATCCTATGAATCAAACCTTTCTATCTGAAATTACATTTTTTCTATGCTCCTTTAGTTTTGGAACTTTCATTTTGAAATGAGAGGGGAACACAAAATAATGTGTATGCAGTTTGTTTTCATTGATTTTATTTTCCATTTTTTTCGGCTCTTGTTATTGGAAACATTCTTCAGAGGTCATCCACAGGGTTTAGTCCATGCTATCTCTCCTGGCACTTGGGACTTTTACCCCACTCTTGTACTTTTGCACTCTTGTCCCTGGCTTAATGCACTTTGAGTTGTAAATCGCTCTGCATAAGAGTGTCTGCAAAATGCCTATAATATAATGTAATGTTAAAACACACACATAAAACCACATCCATTTTGAGCATGTGCAAACACCTGAACATTAAGCTGTAAACAGACTACAGTAAACCACCTTGGTGGATAACTGGGAGCCCTGCGGATGGGAGTCAGAATCCCAGTCCGACTATCATCGGCTATTGCCGGAGGTCCGCAATGTGAGGCAACAATTTGCCTATCCTTGCTAGGGATAATTTCACTGCCCTCTCACGATCACTCTTAGGCAGCTGGGTGCCTGCAGGCGCACGAGCCGAACATACACTGACTGTGTAATCCTCTGATGACATATGCAGTGTGTGATTGGTGGTGCATCTGCAGTGTGTGATTGGTGGTGCATATGCAGTGTGTGATTGGTGGTGCATCTGCAGTGTGTGATTGGTGGTGCATCTGCAGTGTGTGATTGGTGGTGCATATGCAGTGTGTGATTGGTGGTGCATATGCAGTGTGTGATTGGTGGTGCACCTGCAGTGTGTGATTGGTGGTGCATATGCAGTGTGTGATTGGTGGTGCATATGCAGTGTGTGATTGGTGGTGCACCTGCAGTGTGTGATTGGTGGTGCATCTGCAGTGTGTGATTGGTGGTGCATCTACAGTGTGTGATTGGTGGTGCATATGCAGTGTGTGATTGGTGGTGCATATGCAGTGTGTAATTGGTGGTGCATATGCAGTGTGTGATTGGTGGTGCATCTGCAGTGTGTGATTGGTGGTGCATCTGCAGTGTGAAGATAAGCTAGGGCAGGTCATCATGCGAGTCTGAGGACCCACGTGCCACGGCATTCTCCTCCCATGTCAGCAGACAAAAGTTGGTGCTTTTGACTAAAACAGTCCAGATGTGTTCAGAAAAAAAACTATTGGGTAAAACCCTGCAAAACTGCATTGTTTTACAGAGCAAGCCCTGCCACAGCATAACACAGAAGCGTCACCATCCGTCCATCTCAAACGACGCGAGGAGTTCTTTTTGATTCACTGTTCCAGGCATTATTTTGTGTCAGTCTCCCCTCTCTCTGGTGACAGCATCCCGTGGAACCTTGAGGCCAGAGTTTATCCTAGGAGCCTCCGCTGCTGGCTCTTAGCCTGAAACATCTGCTTGAGTGATAGGCCTCCCTCCTTATCGGCCCTGACCCCGGGCGCCCTCACACACATGCAGCCCACCAGACCAGACTCTCTCCTGGGGACCGGGGGCCAGCTACAACACCCCCCGCCCCCCGTCTGCAACATGTCACTTGTTGTTCTCACATCTGAGCACTGTTGTCATGACAGCAGCGGGGATGCTTGTTAAAAGAGCACTCCTGCCCTTATTTTGATGCTGTTATTATTTATTTGAACACTGGAAATGAAAGCTAATAGCATTTGCGGGTGAAGGGATTAAACACCTTGATGCATATTATGTCATCGGTGCCTGCTGTGGGCCTGTCACAGTTACTTTATCCTGTCTGGATCCTCGCATGAGTCCGTGGAAATTTTATGCACATTTGCTCTGTGTTTTTTTATTTTTTTTTAATTTAATATATTTGAAGAGAATCACTGGCACATTTATTGCGGAATTTTTGCTGACAGAAATGGGAGAAACTTGTACAGTAAGGTGACTCAAGTCATAGCAAAGATGGTTTTTCACGGCCGCCGACAGTGGCTTTGTCCAAAATAAAGCGTACATCGATATAACAGGATTCTTGCTTCAGGAGAGGCTTGCTGAGAGACGTGGCATTTAATGAGAAACATATTCTCATTAAATATATAACATGTATAACATCATTTTGTACATGAATGTAAAAGCCTTTATGATGTCATATTATGGAAGTTAACACATGATCTGCTTTTGTGACCAGAAGGGAAGCTTACTGCTGAAGAAACAGTTTAATATTCTTCATAAAAGTTGGAAAAAAAAGTCTTGTGAATGAAACATCCACTCATATGTTTTGGCATTGACATTTGCTGAATACAATAGCTATGATTTGATTCATACGTGGGGATTCTTTTCATTATTTTGATAGGAGCGATGCACTTCACTCATGATTCACTTCCTGGAGACTGTGAGGAGAAAGTCTAAAGATGGTATCATACTAATGTATGTTTCCACTGATCATTGAGGAACTTGATATATGTATGAAACAGTTACTTAATACTAAATACCACTAAATAAAGAAATGTATTGCTAAAATCCTTTTTGCTGAAAGAATTTAATTCTTACACAATATTTAATATTAAGGTCTATCATTTAAACATTTCAAATAGATGCATATGTCATGTGCCCCCCTGATCCCACATCAATTATGAATAAAATTTTGTATTCCATTTTGCTGAATAATCAATAAGCAAAGCATTTACATATCTGTGCAGTGTAGCAGCTTGTGTGAGTATAAATAGCAGTGCTTAGGAGGAGCATACGAATCCACTTCAGAAGGTGACATTAAACCGTAAATTCAGAACAAACACATGTGAGAATGCTTTGAAGTGAAGCATGAAATAACAAAACCATAACTAACCATATATTTCAGAAACAAAGGGAACGTTAATCCTCTTAAATATCTGTATGGATCAGCCTGATTCTCCGCCATTCCTGTGTCAACAAAGAAACCCAATGCCTTCAAGAGACTTTTCAACGAAGAGACGGTCTGTCAAAATGCGATAATCTCCCCCTTTACCCGCCCTCTCTTCACTTTGTTTTGCCTGAAACCGAGCCTCCGATGGCAGGCCGCTGTCTGAGCTCCCCAGCCTCTCCCTCCGGCGTGGAGGATCGTACTCTCAAACCCTCAGCCGATACGTACACCCATGACCCCGTCCCAAAATCCACCAAGTCTCGCCTTCTACCTCCGAAGCACCCACCTGTGGGCCTCGGTTTGTTTTGAAAAGTGCTGAGGACAACGACAGGTTCAACTAACTAAAGGCTTTCAAAGAGTGGTGGGGCCAAAAATGGACCGTGACAAAAAGTGGTGGGGACATGTCCCCAGTGTAAATGCTGCCTACGCACCAGCCTCCTCGAGTGATGACTGAATCCTCGCCCTCGTTTTTCTTCAATCACCAATCCCTTGACCCAGGCCCACTAATCAAAGATAGGTCAGTAATCTCTTTAATCAGCTCTGCTAACCCTTACCGTTGGTTTCAAATGCCGACTCAGCACACAGAGGAAAGCTTTTGTTGAAGTTCTAACAAACATCACAATCGATACGGATCGAGGCCACTAAATATCGTGGTTCTCCAAGACCTGAGTGTAGCTAAGGATTCGGTTAGCAGCAGTATCCTCTTATTCAGTCTCACACTGGCATTTAATTCCAGTGGTTCAGGTTTTATCTCATGAAAATAATATAAGGCGGTCACTACCCCTGTCACTATTGTTGGTACCACAAGACTTCCAGGAAGTATCTTGTTTGCCTACATTGGCTGCGTACTCACATATTCCTAGGCGATAAATCCACCTTAATAGTGGAGGGTAATAAACGGACACAATGACTCCCACATGATAGCTGTGGATACTATAACACCATTATGTGTAACAGGTGGGAACAGGCAAGGTGGGCCAAGGACTTTCTTTGGCTCTCTCCAAATATAAACCCATCTGTTTGTAGGAAAAAGAGAAAATAACTCAGATAACATGAAACGCTTCCAATGTTCTCACATCCAGGTTTCGTGTTCATCACTAAGCATATTGGCCTTGTGTTACAAGCGTGTATAGGAAGTTAACTGTACGCCCACCGCAGTCATAGGCCTCCGTTTGCTAGGGGTAAAACCTCCCATGCCACGCCCTAACATTCCCCGCACCCTTTTCCCAGACCCCTGATAGATATCCCCCAAAGTCTTATCCTGGATTTGAGATGGCAGCCAACAAAGTCAAAGGTGCTTACCAAGTCCAGGCTCCACAAACCCCTCAGCACGTATCTCTCAGGTCCTCGGCCAACTCCAGCGTGCAGTCTTCCACTTAGACGGGCCAGCTCAGTCTGTGTTTTCCTTTGTTCAGAAGTTTTGGATGTTTTCCTAAAAGTTAGCTGCAGTCCTTCTTCCACAGTCAGTCTCCAGGTGGTGGCGTATGAGTGCTGGTGCTCTCTGCTCTCTCTCTTTTTCTCGAGACGACCATTTTTCCACCAGCTTTATACCTGCTAGCATTCAATCACTCCGCCCCCTTCCCATGAGGCCCAACCAAGCACTTATAGGGACAGGTGCACCTTTCCATGACTCCATCTCAAGCCCAAGGATAAGTACCACCAAAAAAATATTCTGCAGTTAACCACTAAATAACTATTTATTTATCTTTAATTATAACAACTTTACAACAAACTTAATACAAGACTTAAGGAGGCAACCCTACATGTGCACACGCGATCCAGTTATGTTATATGCAGTTTCCAAAAACTTCCCCTTTTTGTAGTTTCATTTTGAGGAACAAAAAGTTTTCTTACAGGAAATTTGGATTGGAAAAAACCTGAACTCAAAATGCAGTTTTATTTTTTTGTTTAGTATGTAAAATAGTTGATGCTGAGACCTACACCATGGGGGCATACTGTATATTTTAGGGGAACCCCTTGATTCACTTTTTGGGGAAACAGTGATTGTTCTGTTGTGAAGGGGAGTGTTTCATACAGTTTTTGATTTGAGTAATGCGTTAATTCAACTGATTGGCCACCAACATATATCAAATATCTAGTACCATTAATTTCTAATGTCTGTGACTATCAATATTTTTGAATAATCTCATTCAGTATAGAATGTGTGATTGTAAAAGTTAGTCTTTTTTTGTAAGTAATCTTATGTAAGTTGTGATTTTGGTGCTTGCTTAACTTGCTGCCCTCGTTGAAAAACCTCACAGCGGGCTTATACGGTTAACGGAAACTATGTAAGTAAAATCCTGAATGAAACATTAAGGCGGTTATTCAGTCAGACACATTTAGCCTCTTTAAAGGCATATGCTATTCAATCAAACACAACTTTAATCCGGTTAAGTTTAATCCATATTCAATCAAACCGACCCTTATTCACGGGAGGATAAGCTTTGTGCTCATAAGGACTGAAAGTGAGAGCAGGGAAGGTGCAGCCCAAAGGTGAGACACACTCATTTTAAATAAAATTATCATTTTAAATGAAACTGCATATTCAAAAAAACATTTTTTGCTTGCCTCCATCTTTACAGCCTAAAACCTTACAAGTTATTTAATTAACTGAGAAATTTGATGTGCACTGTTTTTTTATGGATAAATAAATGTAGTTCTTTCCTCAATTTTGTCTGTAATATGCAGAAATAGAAAGCCCCTGCTTCCAAAAATATAACTTCTATTGGTGTTTATTCAACTGCAGCATTAAAGTAAGTACATACTGTATATCCTATGACATTGGAGGAACGCAGAGTCGACAAAGATTCAGTTCACATACCTGCAGGTGCCCGGATTGCCAGCAGGGCGCCTAGAGCCTGATGACTATTTTACCCACTGTTTCTCCATGACGACGCCAAGCCAACTGTTGCCTTGCCGACAATGGAGCTCTGGCCATAAGGTGATGGGACTCAAACTCCAGCTGCAGGATGTACAGAACAGTACAGGCATATCCTAAATGTTATGGGAATTCACACTTTTTAAATATTGTTTACCTGAGTATGTTGTTAAGTGACCCTCCTCTGCTACCATATTCCAATGTGCAAGGTTTGTAAGCAAAGTTTTAAAGTGGTATAAAGGATGTTTTTATTACTATTCGAGATCATAGAGATTTTGTGCATCATTTAAATTCTTCCATTTTACTGTAGCCCATGCAAAATTGATACTTGCACTTGAAGTGGGAATAAATTTACGACGCTTGCAAACCTCACAGCTTGCATTTTCTGCATGCTGTGCAGCCGGCCAAAACACACAGTCAAGGCGCTTTAAGAAGAAAAAAAAAGAAAGTCTGTGTAAAAAATATTGTGTAATAATGTGTCTCCAGGAAAATTGCCTTTTTATTGGTCAGTTAGAGTTGAAAAACTGTACCTGTAAATTCAGAGCACAGATTTTTTTTTTTTTTCAGGGGAATTAACAAACAGGTCTATCATGAAAGATGCAGTCTGTTTGTGCTTCTCTGTGTAAAGCAAACTGTTATGAGACCAACAGCGGCAGTGAAAATGCAGCACATCTGGGTTTCTCCACTCCGAGCAGGGGCAGCAGGTGGACGAAAGGCCTATCATTACCCCTGAATAGATACCAAATCAATTCCTCACAACGTGTTCCAGGGAAGTCTAAACAGCGTCCTGGACAGTCTCTAAACAATCGGCGTTTTATAATCAACAGCTATGCACATAACAGTAAACATTAGCTGCTGTTTTCAAAGTCCATATGGTCCTCTTTTATCTCAGTGCTCTTTATAGTGTACCTCACATGGTGTGATAATTAAGGGATTATAATGGATCTTTGTCAGATATTTTCATTTATTCAAAACCTGGATAAAAGTACAGATATGTCATAATGGGTGAGGAAGGTACCATGAAATAATCAAGAATATTTTGTGTGAAACATTATTCTCTCTCAAGCAATACTGCATATCTTTTCATTGCACAGCTTTTCAACTTTAAATGGAAATTAAATTTTTATAATGCAACAGGCATATCATGTACTGTATGCAATTTAATAAAACATAGATCCTATTAACTATCTACACTATAAAATTACACATATGTTGGATTTTATCTTAAAGGCCTGATGCAACCAGAACCTACAGTATACATCCAGACATGAACATATAGCTAAGAGGGGAATCAGAAGGTTTACAGCAATTTTTAAAAAGATAAGGATTCTTATCCCTTTAATCCTTGCCAAGCGATTATAAACCCTATTCATATCATATATAATAACAAGGGCACAAAGAAATACGTTGAAAACCAGTTTTCTTCTCCCAGTACTTAGAGGTTGCTGTGTGTCTCTTTTCAATTGTGATGCAATAATGATCTCAAGCACATGATTAAGCCTTTGGTGTTTGTTGCAGTGAGGAGGTCGCTTCGGGAGGTTGCTTTCGGCAGGGTTCTCCTTCTGCATGAGTGGCAGGTCAACGAGGCACCTGCTAGCTGATTATCTGACTCCAGCAGCTGCCTGGGAGATGTAGTTCTTCAAAGTGATGAACGAACAGCATGGCTGGTGGACTTCCTTTAGCATGCGCTTCGGAGAGCACAAGTCTTTGGATTGTTGGTCTGCATTCTCTCAATTGTTACACCAATGTGATGGATCAACTAATACAAATGAATTCAAAATTTTATTAGCAAAAAAAAACATTTATAGTTTTTACCAGTTTTCTAAGGAATGTAGTAGAATAGTGGTTCTCAGTCTAGGTGTGCTTAGACTGTATTATGCCTCCTTGTTCTCCAAATGTAATTACAGTCCCTGAAGTAGGAAGATCTGTTAATTGTTTTCAGTGACACACGTTTTATTTTCTACTGTGGAATGATTTACTCTCGTAATGTCAGAAACTCACAATCATAGCACAAAAAAGAAAACTCCATATTCAGTTGAAGAATTTTAACCTGTCAGCTCAGACAACTATCTGGGAACTAGTGCTTTCATTTATGGGAACACACTGTGGAAAATGATTCATTTTCAAAGAGCTTACATTTTGTGTTTATCTCCAGACCAACACCTGAGTGTCCCAAAATGCTTAAAATGCCAAAACCTGGCTGCTAAAAAAGCTAAATGAGGAAAATGAAGGCTTCCACATCAAAAGAAAAATGTTACAGCCATAAACAGATGCATTGTTTTAAGGCATTTACATATAGTTTCCTGTACAGTAGCACCATATGTACCTCAGAAAAACCCCCATACACTGTTCACGCTCAAGCCCCAAGGACCGGCCTCCTTCACAGGCTTTGAATCACATGCATTTCCCAAACCCGGTAGTTACTGACGGCTTTTCTCTGTTTACTTGCTCAAATTGAATAGTAATCTGTACATTCAGAGTCTCATCTTTGATTGATTCAGTGAAATCGATCATGAATGATTCAATCAATCGAACAATCGATCAAACTTAATTACCTCATGCCTTTTGCAATAAGATGACAACGGAGCAATCTGCAGCGTGCAGCAAAAAAAAAGGAAAAAAAAGAGCTTTCCGATCCAAAATGTACGACACATTTCCCTTTGAAGGGAGCAGAGCTCTACAAAGCCTGAGCTACATCGGAAATCCATACTGAAGCAGCAACTTGGGCCACGCTGCTGCCAATTCCCCTCAAACAAGACCTGATGAGGGCCCCGGTTCAACAAACACTGACCTCCCAGAAAAGGGAGAGAAGGCAGAAGAATGCCTCTGAACGTCTGTGCGGTCAGCCGGGGAGATTCTGCTGCCCCCCTCCCCTTCCCCTCATCAATGGAGGGGCAGACAACAAAGGAACAGCACAGTCCTCCAGTCATCTCCTCTTGTCCCCATCCACCGCTGCGCCTCCTCGTTTCTTCTTTATGGGAACTTTCACAATAACTGCATTACTCTCTGGTACCTTTACCAGACGGGGACTTACATAATTATTTATAGTACCTTACATAAAGCATTCATAACTGCCATATGGCCAGAGGAAAGAAATATTACATAAAGCCTGAGGGTCAAAACTTCTTGTTGCTTTTCTGAAATTTGTGAGCTGGCAGAAAGAACCATAACTTTTTTTTCTCTTTTTTTTTTTTAAGATGATCTGACCAGTTATAGTTTTTCCACTCACTTTTTTGACCATCCTACTTCAAGTTTTTAACACAGGCATTTTATTCAAACTGTCGCATGTCTTAACTCTATTAGTCCAAGAACTGAAGGTGCTGGACCCCTATTGGTTTTATTGAACCTTTTCTCAGTTTTACAAGTCTAAGCAGCAAAGCCTAGAGACATTATTGCTTTTTTTCCCGGGAGTTTATCTGGAGGCCGAGCACTGCAGGTGCTGAAACCCACTTTCTATTTCATAAATGCATAAATGAAAAAATAAGAAATCCATTTTTCAGATGTGCATAATTCTCTTCAAATGTCACTTCATTCCTCAATTGATAGATTTTCCACCCCACAGATGTGACACCAATCACTTATTTCCTGTGCTATCTCAGGTACATGAAGACAACATATTTTCAGCTTCGAAGACCCGCAGTGACCCAGCTGGCCAACGGAGGTCGCCAGAGAGTGATGAATTTACCTGGCTTGCCCCTGTGTTTCCACCGCAAGGCTGACCCACTTACTGACCTGCCAGTAAGGACCTCCAGGCATAGCCAGAAATGGCATGGCTGGGACTCAAACCCGGAACACCAGACGCGCCAAGCTACACCAACAGCATGTGCCTTTATTCCAAGTGCGACCCAAGGGCTCCATTCGTCACTTTTGTATGAAATTTCCCCATATGGCAGTGCCTCTTAATGAGCCTATAAAGGACCTGAGGATGGCATGCCTCACGTTCCAGTCGGCCTGGGGACATGGAACCAGGGTTAAAAGTTGAATTTTCACTCGCTCAATGAACAACTTCCCAGTGAACCTGGTACTTTCACTGTGAGCTACATCAGAACTCCAGGACTACTGGACCGGCTCAGATCAAATGAAGGGTATTGCCATTAGAATGAAGAGCTCAAACGGTTTGCAGAGGTTTCAGAGTAGGGGCAGTTATCTACCCATTCATTAAGACTATACATACATATGTTGTGTCAGTCTCTGCCATATTCTTACATTTGTTTCCTCTTTACAATACCTTGACATTGCAGTGAATTTAAGTGCTATGGGCAACAGTATATAGCCCAATTCAGGTTGAGAACGGTGCAATATTGTATTTTGTATTTCTGAAAAGCACATTGCTACCCTGTCAATGTTTGTTTCTGAAAAAAGAGAAAATGTAAAAGCCTGAATCCACTTTCGCTGTGAGAATAAACTGTGTTTTTTTTGTGTTCCATTTCAGTCGGGGGTGCCTATGAAGGCCAGCAAACACATTTACTCCTCTTTGATGATCATGCAGAGATGGAGAGAGGGCAATCTAGAGACCAAATATACGGCCGCAGGGTTACTCTGATGTGGCTCATGGGTTGAGTGACTTCAGATCAAACCGCGCGTCCCCGTCGCGTCCCGGCCAGTGATACCGCTGCCATGAGCGCCGCCAGGGGGCCGAGGTGACAAGCCAAGAGTGGAAATTGGGTTCATCGTGGCATGTCCCACCAGGGGGCCTTCTCTATAAAAGCTCAGAGCACACAAACTCAAGACAGGTCGGTGTGAAAATGAGAAGGATTGCTGCACCGGTGCCAAAGCTTAACCACAGTCAGGGAACGCCAGCAGGATATTTGATGCTAAAATGCACACAAAAAAAATGACACTGATGCTAATACTGTTGGTGGAATGCTTTGAGAAAAAGTTGAATGCTACGTTTTGCTAAAGTTTTGCTGAATGTAGTTCTTTTCCTGTGCTTATGCTTGGAAGCAGTTTCAACCAGATAGGTGTCAGGATGCAAAATGGCTGACTAATGATCACCGATTGCCAGCCATCATTTCATATTTTGAGTATTGGAAAAAGTAAAATATGGCTCAGTACCATACACGGACAATTAAAAAAAATAAACCAGACAAAAACCAAGCCCTGATAGTACACAAAGTGCACGCTGGTGTACAACTGCAGGCGTGTCTGAACACAGTAAGACTCAATGTTAATCTTTTAGCTTGGCACCACAATTGCAGAGAATATCAATAACACCTTTAAAAAGAAAACAAGCAGGCAAAAAAAAAAATTGTTCATTGTAGCGCTTTTTTAACAAAAGAAAGATGCGGTAGCAAGTAGCAGGCATAATAGGAACAGTTTGCTTCTATAACAGTTTCAAGGCCGGGAGAAGAGCTGTTATTTTCAGCGTGCAGTTGACCCCCTAGCTCTACATAAAGAATAGGATGTAAGAGTGCGGATCGTAGAACTGGAGACGCAGAGATGACACAAACTGCTGACTGTGGAAAATGTAGGAAAGTGGAAGACTGGTAAGAGCAATGCCACAAAGTCTATTTCTTCCCTAGGGATGTGCTGACCTCGCGATTGAGTAGAACAGAATTGCGGAACTTTTTTCCCCAAAGGGGAACTTCAGCATAGAACTATATCCATTGCCTTTGTTGAGTCCGTTACTTGTGACATCACAATTAGAAGTACAGCAGAAGAACTGGATGAGCACAATAAAACAGCATGACATTAATAAAACAGCTATAATGACATAACTGTGTAATCATATCAGCAATATCAAACTCTCGCATTGTGTCCAAGGAGGAGGTTGGTTGCTGAAGGTATTCTAGAGTTAAGAGCCAAAATCCTGATCATGTTTTTTAGGTTATATCATATGCATAATTTTGCATTAAAGTTATAGACTTGTACATTTGAAAATATAAGTTGTAATGACTGGTTGTCATAGCACAATACACTTTCATATATTAGGCTAACACGCCAGCTTATACAGTATGCACTGCATAACTTCCATTCAGGAAACATCTGACTGCATATACGTCCGTGGTCCCATAAGGTTATAATAGAGCTCAGAAATCCTGATCACAGGATGAAGCGGACATGGCCGATTTAAGCCAAATATCACCATGCCAAAAATATTAGCTAAAATACAGTACTGTATGGCTATTTAGTCAATGCAGGTACACTACAGTATGCCATATAGCTATGATAATATGGTGTTCGCACAACATCCAAATCACATAACGTCCGATTTCACAGAATGCGAAACATACATGTATATTGTAGCTGTCATTTTTGGAAAACACTGAGAAAAGTCTTTTTATTATATGTTTGTCCAGTGTGGAGTTAAGGTTTGGTGTTCATTTTGAACTGGTCAGGGAATATTTGGTCACAGGATCCTCAACCGGGTTCCCTCTCCCATGAGCCGTCACTGGAACCCAGGCACAGGAGAGGCACATTGGAAAGGGAGATCAGAAATATGGACCACAATCAATGTTCTCGCATCAATTTGCAGTAGAAAATGAAATTAGCAATGAAAATGCAATTACAAATGGTTTCAGGATAATAGTTATAGTATTTCATGGTAATCAACTTTTGTGTACAATAATGATTAAGGCGTTAAAAATGTATATAGACGCCGTCATTTCTGGAAAGTCAGCATAGCTCTGTTGCAGCTGTATGCGATTGCAGTTCAGTATTACAAAGATGCAACTTGTTAGTCTCTCATTTGCTCTTAGAAAGTTAGGATGGGACTTCTTGGTGCTCTGTGGAAGACATTTTTAATAAAGACTCTATAAAGCCATGCAAACCAATTTTGAGACAAAATACAATATATATATTCTTGTTTCTAACCAGTATGGGGGGCTTTTTAATGCAATTGATTGTGTTATGCACGCAAATTAGAGGATACAGCCTTAGAAAGCGGCACAAAGCCCAGAGAAGCAGCACAGCGCAGTCCTCCTCTAACAAGCCTATTTAGAAGCTTTCCTGAAAGGCCAGCCCACATGATTCAGCATTGCACCCTCAGGACAAGTATCGATTTCCCTGACTGGTTTATTTTTTTTTTTTCTTTTGCAACTATTTCCTATGTTGGTGGCAAAGCACCACAGAAGCTGTAAGCCTATTGATTTTGGGCTTAATTTACACAGATACAGTAAAAAAAAAAATTGCTGAAACTTGTTTGCAAGGTTTTGGGATTTTGTTTAAAGGACACAATTGATGGTTGCATAACCTTAAAAATGTTCAATGTAATCCCTGCACAATACCATTTAAACTGGGTTTCTTGTCCAAATCAAATTAAATCCGACTTTATTTACATCTTGCTTTTTGGGCAGGTTGGCACTCTCGCCATTGTGACTCGATGAAAACATTGTTCCTGGGAGATGAAGCTGAACCAGGTGCAAACAGGTAAAGGTGAAAGTGTAACCAAGGCTTTGGTAAAGTGCCAATTTGTGATTTGATTCTAATATTGCAACTCATGATGCATTTTGTGATTTCTTCATATCGCAGTGGTGTTGACTAATAAATGAGTCCACCTTTCAAAGTTATGAAGGAGTTCCTCTATTCACAGGCCACCAGGAAGTGGATTGCCATAATAAATATTAATGAGTAGTTATTAAATAAGACCTTTTGAGTTTGCTGTAATACAGAGCCCACTTCTTAGAGTAAAGAGGTAAAATAACTTGTAAAGCAAAATATGTATTCACCACTGTCTGGAGATGGATTAAGCCTAAATGAAGAATTCAACAAAGATTTCCAGTGGTTTTAGTCCAGGACTAAAAATTAATCCATCTCCAGACAGTGGTGAATACATATTTTGCTTTACAAGTTATTTAGCCTCTTAACTCTTTACTTAGGGCATTATTACTGTAAAAAGGAACAGCAGCAGTAAAACTGCATTTCACACTGTTATGGTTAAACTTTGCAATTAATCCACAGTTTGCATGTGTGCCGAGCCGTGAGGGGGGATCCATATGGATCACGGAAAAAACTACGGTCCGTTACACCACTAATGATTATGCAGTGCTCTGAAGCTGAGTGATCTCAGAGCTGTTTTACTCAGCCTGTGTGGTCTGTGGGGGGGCCAGCTGGTCTGTGGTTGGGGGGGGGTGTCCTTTGCTCCACCCCCATGGCTGGATGATGTCATGCGACAGTGCGCTGACCCTGAGGCAGACTCGCGGGTTTGTTCTTCAGCCAAGGCCTGCTGGTTTGGGTTTCACACCCAGGCCGATGTCTTGACCTCAGACCTTCCTTTGCAGGTACCAGAGCAGGAGGGGGTTTTGCCTTGTTATGAAGGTGAGTCCCAGTCCACCTCTCATAAAGTCACATCACTAAGATGAGGCCTGGCTTTGGTAGGCGCAGAGAGGACAACTCTAGCACAACCAATCAGAGCAGCTAACTGTGCCCTGTGTGCGTAGAACCTGTATCAATCCACTCAGCTTAACAAGCGTACGCACCACAGAGGTGTACCTGTTGTGAGGGGAAGTTGCTGCTAAACGTTAGAGATAATAGAAGATTTTAAGATCACATGATAATAATAAACATTTACATGGTGCTCTATATTGATACAAAAGGGCTTCGCAGTGAATGAGGGAAACACTTCAACCCCCATGAGCGCATAGCACTCACCTGGGTGACACATGGCAGCCATTTTGTGCCAGAAACCTCATCAGCTTGAGCTAGTTTGGTAGGAGCCAGGATTCAGTCAGCATTTGTCCTTAGCTCTGGCCTGCAATTAAAAGCAAGTATTCATTTTTAGCACTGTCTGGAGAGGTCGGCGATCATGGAAATGGATGGTTCTAGTAGAGAAAAAACACTGCACTATTATTAAATTGTAAGTAAAGGTTAACCGCAAATGTTGACTGAACCTCAGCCAGGGAGTCACTGAGCCTTACAGTGACATCTGTGTCGACTGCTTCTCCAGAGGAACAGAGCGTGTGCAGTTGAAAGGGTCTGACCTGCGATGTGTGGCTCAGTCTATCAACACACAGATCCAGCCGATCTCTGATCGACGGGAACATTCTGAAAAATGATATCCACATAGCTGGCTGGCTTTCAGACCCACCATTAGTTTCCCTAAAGCAAAAAATCTGTGGTGGAGCTGAGCCATGGTACTAGCATGTGCACAGATGTCTGTGCGAGGAATTACAGTCCCGAATGGGGTGAGGCTGGGCAGCTGGAGTGAAGATGATAAGCTGTTTTTTTTCCTGAAGTCACAGACCCTGGTACACTCATAGCTATCAAATTAAAAGCATTTGAATCTACATTTTATGTACTGCTGCTTTGGTCTGAAACATGCACAACCATGAAATATTTCAATGTGTAAAATCATGTGCAGTTTTTATTATTTTTCAAATTATTTTATTTTAATGTAATTCCATATTAAAGAGCATAGATTTTGTATTTAATGATGAACAAATTGGCAGTATGCATCTAAAATACCTGGTTGCCTACATAATATGTAATGAACAAGCAAAAATATACAGGAAACACATGCACGCACACACACAAACACACTCACACACACTCACTCCCTCATGCTGTGTACACCAGTGCCTCTCTCTAATGGAGCTTTGAGACGCCCCAGCCGGTGAGCTGCTCTTAGATGAACCCCTGAGAGCACTGAGAGGTTTTTAGTTTTTACTGCTGGCTGCCCCAGTCTTCCTCCCACCTGCTCCCCCGCTGTAATTCCACCTGCTCAGTGGCCCCCTCTGGAGCACATCGCTCTATCCGACGGGGCCATGGCGACGGCCAGACCGATTACCACCGCTGAGGATGCTGTCACGCCAGCACGCCATCCCAGCATCCTCTCTGTTTCCAGTCAGATGGGCAGGAGGTACATGTGCTCTTTATTTACAGGCTGAAGAGCCGGAGCGTGGGGGGTGGGAGGGCGGGGGGAGGGGTGAGGCAGGTGATCCCTGGCCTTTGAAATATGTAGTCTTCACTGATGACTGAACACCTGCGGTGATGGGTGAGCTTTTGAGCTCCTGTGAATGTGAGTGGTGGCAGTCTGCTCTGAAGGTTTACAGTGAGGATAAAGAACACCTGCCAATGCAGGCCGACGCTAGACTACACAATCAATCCCCAATGAGTATGACCTTTAGAAATTCCACTACTTTATTCTATTTTTTTTTACAACCAATACTTCCCTCCTCCCAGCACGGTTAGTTCATTATTCTCATCTCATGCTTCTTGTTAAACAATTTTGTCAAAGCATCAGTGACCAGAAGTTCTCCTAAGCATACGAGCCGATATTCAAATAAGTATCGTCTTACTTCCATGCTCAACAGCAGAGATTCAAATTGAGCGTGAAAAGACTGAAAAAGGCTTGGTTAGGGTCAAAACTCCCAGCCTACTCCTTTGTGTAAAAATTGTGAGCTGGCTGAGGGATGCATTATTCCGACCACGGTTTCTGTATCGTGTGTGTGTGTACACATTAACATTAACTGTGCCCTCTTGTTAGCATAGATGTTTGACTATCATGTCAGTGTTAATTACTACAATTCATGGTTTTTTCATTCTGTAAACACAAGTTAATTAAAACATATTTTCCTTGTGTAAATGTAAGTGCAGGACTTCTACATTACACTATAGGGACAATTAGCTGCAGGGGAAGATGCTTGTAGTAGTGAATGTAAACACAAAAGAGGACTTAATGTTCCTTTTTGTTAACTAAAGGGATGAACCGCTAAGGTATGCTGAGGATTATGAAATATAATTAAGGAACATTTAGGAGCTGAGGAACAAAGAGACATCCTCTCCATGAATAGGGAGGAACATTATGATTTAGAGAAATTAATGAGAGCAGGGTGAGGGTGACCGAAACCCAAAGTCCATATTTTACTCAGCGGGGTGTTTTGCAGATTTGAGGTGCGGTAAGGGGCGATGATAGACAGAGGAGTTGTATGACATCAGCAACTGTGTGTTCTGATGTCATATGTTGTCTAGGAAACATTTTAGAATGATGAGGTTCATTTCAGCATCACTACAGTTTTTGTGTATTGTAGGGACCTGTTCATTTATTTCTTTAGTATGCCATGTCATTTGACCCCCCCCCCCCCCCCCCCCCCCCGGTAAAAGTACATGTTAAAGTCTATGATATGAGAACTGCGTCAATTAAACATGGAACTAATCCATGTCAATGCATACAGCAGCCCCTAAAGGACCAAAACCAGGCACCGCTGAATCAGAGAGTCTCACATTAACATAAAGGCGTACATATTTCCCAATGGTTTTTAAGTAGCGAGGTTGAGTAACCTAACCCTACCCTCCCTAGGTGCCCATGAAGGTACAAAAATGTGTCCCATATTACAACAGAGAATATGAGTGGTCTGAAAATATTCAGTAAGGAAGCCCCCCCCTACAAGAAAAAAGAACCACCCTATGAAGTACTCCCAGCCCACATGCCTGGATCTCTGATGGAAAACCCTCTGAGCACAGGGGCATATCCAGTTCGACAGGTATGCTGAAATAATAAAAAATAATAAAGTTTTATTCTGGGATGAAGATTTCTCACTCCATCTCATAATTTGGTGTGCTTCATTATCCATTGTCTTATATTTATTCATTTTTTTCCACAATGATTTTCTGCTGATATGTGGGAATTTGGCTCTGCTGGAGCTACCGCGTTGTTTTGCAGGATATGAGGATAAAGCCAAGTAAGAAAACAAATTATCGATGTTATTTCCTCTCCTCAGAGAAATTATAATACTCAAAACTAATTTAGCTTACCTGTCTTACGGGGTGTTTTGTTTTGACACAGAGGAACTTTTAGGATGGGGTAGAGTGGGGAATTTGGAATTCTGAAATTAAGGTTATTGCATGCTTTGTACCAATACACAGACATATACTCAGGTACATGGACATAAATTACGGGGGGGGGGGGGGGGGGTGTAATAATCAAATTATCAAAACCAGACAACCCTCCCCCCCAATAATCATATCATCATGATGAACGAAAAATATTCAGACCCTAAATGTTCATCCCAAAGTTATGCCCTTACGCCGGCATGATGCAAATTTACTAACTTTTGGGAGCTCCGTGAGTTCTTTGTACCAGTACTGTATTTCTTTGGGTCTCACAGCCATATTAAGACCATATGTAAAGTGTTTCCCCAGTTTTGGGAAGTTTGGGTTTAATCCTGGTGGGTAAATCCTGTTTAAGCCAGCTGTGTGGCTCAGACAGGGGGAACTTTCACAGCAGATAGGGTGGGCTGGGGGCTTGATCTGGGAGATTAACTGTAAGAGTAGGGGATTGGGAATTATGGGAAATTCCTCCCCCGACTGTTGTAGAGACACAAAATCGTTGGTGTGCGACATCAGAACTGATGGGTTTGAATGCGGGGAGGAGTTTGTGTACACACCAGGCCAATCAAAGTCCATCTAAATCTGCAATAGAGTGGATTAGTTACTCACCAGCGATTCTCTATTGGACCCCTCTCTCTCTCTCTCTCTATCAGCCCCCAGCTGAGGGATTCCTTCCAGGCAGGTGTTCAGCCCGTTCATACAGGTGCCACCCAGGCATGTCCAGGTTTATAATGAACATGAGAGATGGGATGACCGGGCTTTCTGAAACATTCAACCCTGTCCTCCGCACCACCACACAGACTGGCATGTTGACAGATACAATAAAGACCTGAGTGTATCAGATAACATGTGTCTAAAAATGCATGTGGTCTGATAATTATTACATGTTTATATATTATTTATAAAAGATATATCTTCTCATGAATTGTTGCACCTCATCCTAATAAATGGGAAAAACAAACTGGTATTGATGGTTCCTACTTAACAAGACAAGACTTGGGACATTCTGTGCTATGACCAGTTTTGATTCACCCTCGTCAGTCTGATTCAGGACCATTTGATTCTCCCTCGTCAGTCTGATTCAGGACCATTTGATTCTCCCTCGTCAGTCTGATTCAGGACCATTTGATTCTCCCTCGTCAGTCTGATTCAGGACCATTTGATTCACCCTCGTCAGTCTGATTCAGGACCATTTGATTCACCCTCATCAGTCTGATTCAGGACCATTTGATTCTCCCTCGTCAGTCTGATTCAGGACCATTTGATTCACCCTCGTCAGTCTGATTCAGGACCATTTGATTCTCCCTCGTCAGTCTGATTCAGGATCATGGGACCCATCAGTGCCTCACCTAGTGTTTATAATAACATGGAATGATAAATTACATTATTAACATTTACCTGAAAATGAAAAATCTTTATGTTATTGAGAAAGAGGCAAGAGTTTCCAGATCAAGACAAAATCACACTTAAATAGAAATTCATTTTGAGCCAGATATCTAAAAGATCTTTAATCAAGTATAATGATGGTTCTTATTCATTAGAAAAATGTATGCCCACATTAAATACATTACATACACTACCTGATGTTACACTAATATTATACTAATGGATTTTGAAACATGCTGTGTGTTTGAAAGTCTCTGATAGAAAAAAATGTGCCCTGCTCTCCTCCAGCTCTCTGTCACCATCTTGAAAGGATGCAGCTGTTGAATTTTCTCATTTGCATTTATATCACAAATTCCCAGTCAAAATCCCAATGATAAAACCACTGAAAATAAACAAACAGACGGCCTTCTTCCCCTGTCACAGTTTTTTTTTTACATTTCAAATACATTAAAAGTTATCTGAGACTTAACATACTGGGAAATAACATTTAAAACAACAACAACGACAAAAAACAGCAATTTCAAAGAACAATTTTCAATCTTGGCAGAGGACATTTTTTGTATCTAAAGGGGAATGGTAATTTTTGTGCGGCATTTAACAGAGGTTAAACCAAATGCAAACCAGACCTAGAGTAAAAAATACAACAAAAAAAAATAAATAAAACATAACAACAAACTCCTGTAAAATTTGCATGTTGAGTTCACCCCTGGTGTAACATACCAAAGTAACAGGTGAAAAAATATTAACACTGTCATTAGCGGGTGAGGGTGTGGATGCAGTCGGGAACTTGAAGTGCACGGGTGGGCTGCGGGTGGAATAGATCAGGCTGTTTTTTTTAAAACGATGGACATTCTTTTTTTCCTCACCAACATTGCAGTAAAAATGCAGGCTATTCAGAGAATCGCAGTCCCAGTGTTTGTGTCCGTTAATAAACATTGCTTGAGTGAGCGAATAAAGTTTTTTGGTGAACCTGATGTAGTTGCGTTATTTTAATACGGGTTCGGTTCGGGTCACAGTTTTTATGTTAAACAGGTTCGGGCGGGCACGGCATTAAATTAGTGCTAAGGTTGGGTAGAGGGTTGGGTGTGGTGTTCAGTACTGCGAGCACGGGGTGGGTGTGGGTCTACAATATAGGACCCGTGCAGGACTCTGGTGTGAAGAACAGATTGCTTACATGTTTTTACATTACTTTACATTATTTTTCTATCTTTGTTTATCGTTACATGCACACTGTGTAGCTGCATGCAGTAGTTAGCTTTTCTTTTTCAAAGTGCAAAGAGCAATAATCAGAACGAAGGCAGACAGCCAAATTGTCACTTCTCATTTTGGTCTTCAATAGCTACACAGGCCCTGCCAGTAACAAATAAATTTTACATCATGAGATATATCCACTGATCCAGAGGCCCAGGAGTACTCACGGAGGGAGGGAGAGAGAGAGAGAGAGAGAGAGTGTGTGTGTGTGTGTGTGTGTGTGCGCGCGTGTGTGTGTGTGTGTGTGTGTCTGTGCATGTATGAGTGTGTGCATGCATTTGTGTGTCTACATGTGTGTGTGTGTGTGTGTGTGTCTACGTGTTTGTGTGTGTGTGTGTGTGTGCGTGTGTGTGTGTGTGTCTGTGCATGTATGAGTGTGTGCATGCATTTGTGTGTCTATGTGTTTGTGTGTGTGTGTGTGTATGTGTCTACGTGTTTGTGTGTGTGTGTGTGTGTGTGTGTGTCTGTGCATGTGTGAGTGTGTGCATGCATTTGTGTGTCTACGTGTTTGTGTGTGTGTGTGTGTGTGTGTGTGTGTGTGTGTGTGTGTGTGTGTGTGTGTGGGGTGTCCATATATGTGTTGGTGGGGGTGCATGGGTGCGTGTGCGTGTGCGTGTGCGTGTGCATGTGTATGTGTTCCTACAGTCTTTTGAACCATGTGGAGATGTGGTCCTGGGATGTATTAGTTTTGCTGAATTACAATGTTACCATGATGGTAATTACAGTTTGATGCTGTCAACAAAAAAGCAGCAATAAAGTATTAGTCTGACAATGTAAATATACACATACATCAATGAATTATGCTTTCTGCATTGATATGGGAACAGTTGTTAGAAAAGTGGGCTCTGTTGTTTTTCAAATTGCAGATTTTCTTTAAATCTGGCAGCAGAAATTATATCATTGTGCACTGAAAAAGAAGGAAATTCATTTTCAAGCCATTTAAATGGGTTTGGCCAAGCTTTGCATTTTACCCATTGTGTAAATAAAAAATAATAATTCACTTTCATCAATGAAATTACATGTAAGCTGATGGGCTGAACAGATTGTATTTGATTGCTTTTATGTTGGGGAATAACAATATGCTGTTAAAAAAGATTTGATGTCCCCTGTTGTGACGAGTGACAATATAAACATTAGTGGAGCCAGGCGAGCAGGAAGCAGGAGGCCCACTCTGTACCTTTTACACCGATCACTGCGATCTCCTTTTACCTTCTCCAGTCAACTACCAGGCTGTTAATTCATTGAATAGATAATGCAAATAGGTATAGCAATTAGGCTGCTAATGCCATTTTATCTTGTGATGGCTTTAGAACTGAATCATTTTATGATATCTGCAGAGTGTCTGAAATTGTGGATGGGTGTACTCCTTGTTCTCTGTTAAAATGCAGGGAAAATTGATGAGGCAGAATGTGTGTTTGACATAAAGTTCTGTGCGCTAGCCTTCATTGAGCATTGCACTCTGAGCTTCTGGTAGCGAAAAGCATTCCTCCTTAGTTAAAAAGTTTCTCATTCGTGATGATTAAATCGACTTCTGCTAAATTGAATTCTGTTTTATAATTTGCATTCTGTGACACGATGTGATTAAAAGGAAAACTACAAAGTGAGATTGTTGGATTAACAAGGCAATAACCTGAATAATTAATTGCCAAGCAATTCCAAGGCTTTCTCTTAATTGTATCACGCAGTATCCTTCTCTTTCTTCACATCATGTGAGAAGATTTAAATGGCAGAGTAAAAGCAAATGCATGGCAAAAGGTTAGTTTGACTAACTTCAGTCATAGCAAAGACTAGCAAACAGAATTGAGTTAAATAAAAACTTTTTAACATTAAACTCTTCTGATCTGCAGAGATGTGAATAGCTGTTCTCCTCCTCAGACAACCTTGGTACAACTTGCAAAACATCTTCTTAGTTCTCTGCACAATCCACCAGAAACACGAATGTGTTTGCACAGGGTTACCTTTGGCAAAACAATCTATTTACATTTCATGCACTTAACCCTCTTTACCCTTTTCATGCAGAGGACTCTACCAATAGGTCACTCTGTTAAATACAGGCACTTTTTCTATGTGTTACAGGAATGTTAAAAATAAGAATCATTAATCAATAAATAATAACTAATCATAGGCTTACTTCTACAATTAACAGCTATTAAGATCATCATTTCATTACTGATGCAAGGAATATGGAAATAATTTCATCTCAGAAATAATATCTATACCCAGTGGAAGTGATTATTCAGTTTATTAATTACTTGATTTATGATCATACGGTGACGGAAAAGCTCCACTCACCTTGCTAAACATTTGGGGCCTCATTTATCAGCCATGTGCGAGCGCACCTGTGCATTAGCTGAGAGCGTACTCTCATTTCCTGACAGACTTCATCAGTTACTTTGTATTTTATCTTGAGGCAGAAAAGAGAGTGAGAATGATGAAGAAACACAATAAATTCTACAGTAAACTGCATGAACCAACATTGGGTAATGTGCGTAAGAGCTGATGCATAGTTTTTTTTTTTTCTTTACTTTACACAGGCTAAATTTACAGCAATAAAAACAACAGGGGGAAGCAAAAACTATTATGTGAGGATAAAATTCTGATCAGTGTAATAACCCATGCAAGACGCTTCTGGTTATCTGAATGCAAAATGCACCTGAACATATGACAAACTCAAAACTGCTGTGTAAAGCTGGCACCAGAAAAAAAAAATTATGGTACCAGATCCGTTACTCACGGCTGAGTTACCCCACAGCACTATGGGGCATGAATGCTCCAGTTAGGGGAGGCAGAATAACAGCGTTCTGGTGAGAGCTGGCTGTCTAAGTGGCTCACAGAACAGAGCAACTCGCTGAACTAATGCTAACAAAATCATATGTGCAAATGGTTGGCAATTTGCAACGTATGACAGTAGCAGATCTCAGGTTACCTTTGGAATTGTAGGACAGATTACAAAAAAAAAAAAGAAAAAGCATCGGGGCCTCAAAGACCTCATTGCGGCCATTGTTGAGAATGCATTTCCCAGAATTCCCTGTGTGTTGGTGAACAAACAGGGGCAAGAGCGCCAGAGGACACCAGAGTCCAGCAAGAGGCAAACAGGAAGCCTGCAGAAAGCCGCAGTGCCCATCCATCAGGACATGAGGATAGCACAGCGAGCCGCCGAAGTTTGCTCTGCCTCTCCAACTTTCTTTCATCTTTCTCTCCCCTCACTCCGATTTCATCGGATGTGAGAGTCTTGCCTTGAAAAATCAGGATCCTTGGGCTGCTCTTTCACACTCCTTTCGGTCATGCCAGGGTTATATCTACCCTACGGGATCTCAAGGAGAACGAAAAAAAATATCCTGAACTAAAATATCTGGGATGAATATTAAGGATGAAATACAATTTTCTCCACATTTAACTTTCGATTTAAGAGAGTGGTGTTCTTTTTTTCTTTTGTGGTTTGTTCCTGACATAACCTTCTGCTTTTATCTCCAGCTTATTTTATTTTAAACTTCTTTGAATTTATTAAGTTAAGGTGAAACCAAACGGTAGGACTAAAGTACATCCTTTGTGAGAGCCCATGTAGGCACACAAAAGAAACATAAATACCCCCCAAAAAAGAGAGAGCCCCCTTCTCTGAGATATCAGAGCTGTACGCGGTGTAACATAAAATCATTAAGATCAATGCTGAGGGGGACATATACAAAAGCTAAAAGACAAAGCAGTAGCACAGAGGATTTAAAACTTCATTTCGCTTAATGGGTGAAGGGGAAAGTGGGGGAAAAGAGAGAGAACCTTGAAGAGTCATAAAGCATGAAGAAGTCAATGGCTGGAGCTCTTTCTGTTGAGAGTTAAGGCAGAAATGGGAGGAGGGGGCGCTGGAGGGCGGTTTGTAGCAGGAGTAAAACTGGGGGGGGGGTGGTGGATGCATTTTAATTACACGCCCTCAGCATTACCCTGGCCAGTCCCCCTCTGTAATCTCATATGAGAAACTTCATTCTCCGTTTAAAATGATTTACTTCTTACACTGCAAAAATGGAATCTTAATTGGGATAACAAACACGGATTCAGAAAAATAATTCTTGCTTTTGTAGCATTTACCACCAAGATTGTTTTTCTTAATTCAAAATTGCATTCTTCGTTTTATGCCTAATCTTAAAAACAAGTAAATTTCTTGTTTCCCATTGTCAGATAATTTTGTGCATTTTCAGCATTTGTTTGTCAAATCGTATCTATTTTTTCTCATTTGTAGTTTGCATTTTTTTTGTGTAATATGAAAAATAAGGTTTCAGAGGGGGAAATGTGATAAAAGGAGGCCCCCTCTAGCTCAGGAGGCCTGACACACCCCATCCTCTCTGCCTCCACAGTCAGGGTTATTTTGAGGTATAAGTCTCTGTAAAGGAGGAGGGGGTTACAGTGGGGGCGGGGGGGTTCACCCGGGTAAGCCTCAGACAAGCTTTTTACTCTTCACGCTGACACCGTCTCTCACTCCCTGACCATGACTGTGTCATCTACCTTTAAGCGATGGAAATGCACTGGCCTCACAGGGAGGAGTGAGTCAGACTCCATTACTTCCTATAGCGTGCATAAGCCAGCCAAACCCAGTGCCCAGCACCCAGGCCCAGCGCCCAGGCCCAGCACCCAGGGCCCAGCACCCAGGGCCCAGCACCCAGGCCCAGCGCCCAGCACCCAGGTCCAGTGCCCAGGCCCAGCACCCAGGCCCAGCACCCAGAGCCCAGCACCCAGGCCCAGCACCCAGGCCCAGCGCCCAGCACCCAGGCCCAGCACCCAGCACCCAGGCCCAGCACCCAGTGCCCAGGTCCAGCACCCAGGCCCAGCGCCCAGCACCGAGCTGACAGGACACCATGACACCATGCCTGAGTGTGATTCTGCTGTGCTAATCTTCAAGGAACCTGGGTCGCTCACCCAAATATGGAGAGAGAGCGCAGATGCTGGTAGATGGTGGTAAATTATTTATTCGAATGAAGAGCACATTTTAATCTTTTTTTTTTTGATAATCACTTTATATTAAGGCTTCTGAGCTCCAGGCCTGGAGGACCACAGCGTCTGCAGGCTTTTGCTCAAACCACGTGCTACACCATGTGAAATGAAGTGGTGTAGAGCAGTGCTGGAGCAAATCCCTGAAGACACGGTAGCACTCCAGGCCTGGAGCTGAATAACCCTTCTTTATGGGCTTAAGGGGAAGTCAGGACAGCCCTGTACTCTCATAGCAAAAAAGGGTTCTTCACTTGTCCTGCTAGGGGAACCTTTAAAGGTTCTTCTTTGATATGGATTTCACTCACAGGTTCTCTATAGAGCCTTATTCTGAGGGTTATATAAAGAACCCCTTAAAGATATCTGTATCTAAGATAAGAACCTTTGAGGTCCCCCAGCAGAACACATGAAGAACCTTTAAAGGTGCTAGAGAGAACGTTTTCCTCTTATGTGCATGTTATATTTTGGGGAATATGGTCCCTGGTTCTTACGTGAAGCATATATTGGACAACAGCATACATTTTACCAGCTGGGAGTGGCACAACGGAGACTGGGAAGACAATTGGCCGTTCAAAATTTGGGGGAAAATAAAGATTTTTAAAAAATAAATAAAATATTACCTTCATCTGTGAGTGTGCATTCTTTTTTTTAACTCCATTATTAAACCATTTTATGTCAATTGAGAGCTCAACTCTCTTTTACAGTAGCGACCCAGGGACCCTTCTGAACCCAGAGTACTAATTTAGTTTAAATACGAGCATACTGTATCCAGAATTAGAAGGTGGGGTGGGGGCATTTGTATGTTTTAATTAGCTATTAGCCCCGAGCCCTGACAGAGGGAGACAGCCAGAGAAGGATGCTGCTATTGACGGTTGAACAGCTCGGATACGCAGAGAGCAGACTAAAGTAATGAATTACAGCTTATGCCAGCAAAAACCGGCTCATTACTAAGTGATTCACATGCAAGGTTTCCGGCAGTTTGAGCGATGGACACGTTTCACAAAGAGCCTCTCAAAGAAAGAACGAGCATATCCATGTTAAAGTTTTTTTTTTTTTTTCCCGCACAGCTTTTTAGCATGTATTAGTTATACACTTCAATGGAGTGACGGCCATTTCCTCTGACTGCTTTCCACAGTGTGATATGAGCTGAGGGAAGATCGATGAAGTGCATCAGAAAACACCTCACATAGACTGCTGGCTCTGTTTTAATAAACACATGACATAGTGGTCAAAATTGCATGTATTACCTTGAATAATCGCCCCTGTGTTTATGTCAAAATTATCTGGCATCCATTTCACATAGCCATAATGCAAGTTGTGAGACTGCGATGATTACATTCCACACTGCTATAAAATGGACTTTGGCATGACACAAATATTGCCCAAATTTGGGTACATTTTTAAAATCGATGATCCATGTTTTGTTCAGCATCATATCATTAGTTTTCATTTCTGTTTTAATCATTGTTCCACAAGTTTGGACTGTCAGAAAAAAAGACACTTATATATTGTATGCATTATCTGACTTTAGTTGGAGAACAGTAGTTGGGCTTGAAAGAGAGATGCTTAAACATGTTAAACACAGAGAAGTGGCCTTATGTAAACGTATTAACATTTATATACATATTCATATTCTATGTTCATAAAAGACTAACACTTTTTACAGCTCATTTTCAGAAGTTGATGAGGAGGAGATGAAACTAAGAAAATCCAAAATAATGTAGTGTCCTTCATTAGCATTGATGATAATGTCAGCATATAATTGCTGAAGGCAGATGGAATTTTTAATCATACAAATGTCAATATCTTCTTCAGAGAATAGTTTAAGAGGTGAACTTGTCTGATATTAAATGTGTCTAAAAGCACAGTTAATACTTTTACTTTACTTTCCAGAGTGTATTGAAAAAATGTGGCATATTTAAATGTAATGTAATGCTAATGTATATTATAATGGAATATTTACATATAACTTCTTAATTATGAGTAGATGCTCCTTCTCCATACAGAACCAGCATGGGGCTTTGCCCACGTCATGAACAAAGTGTGACTTATTTATTTGAAAACTATTTTTACATTTAAAAAATAAAAGTTTTATTAACAATTAAAACTTTACACCAGCAGTCTCCAAAATTAATTTCTTTTCAATTCATTGCACTTCATGTCAAAACAAAAATATATTGACGAAAAATGCCCGACAGACATCCATAAAACCCGCAATACTAGCTTGTTACATTCTGAATGAGGAGCCACAGTGTAAAGTTGGATGAAGAGCTCGCTATCATCTTCTTTTGTTCCACATGCATACATTCTACAAAAGCAGACAGCGGATCTTCTGTCACAGCTCACCTTCACCTGCCTTCTCCGCTCGTTACAGCATGGACAACACAGTGTTTCTCCTCCAAAAACAAAACTAAAGCAATCAAATTCATGCACATTCTTTATCATTTCAAAATTTTACATGTGGGAGCAGCAGTTGATTCAATTTGTCATAACGATTTGAAAAAAAAAAAACATCAAATGTTATCCAAAATAACATAATTCATCATAATTCCTATACCAATTTAATTGTTCAAAATCTATGACATGTCTATTCATTGTGGAAATTTAAGGTACTTCATCTTTAATTCCAGGAAGCATGTAATGCATAGAGTTGATTCATAAGAGTGTAACAGAAACAGCAAGCCGCGTTACAACACTGTAATCTGAGTTTAAATTAAGTTTTATTGTGCTTTTTCAAAGAATTATGGAATTGAACCTCCTTATTTCATGACTAAATTACATAGCTTTTGTGATTTGATTGTTACATTGGTTTTTTTTTTCCTCCATTTTTTGTAATTCTGTGGAGTCGTTCAGGCAGACAACTCCGACAAAACATTTTTTTTCTCATCTGAAATGAATTTTCATAGATTTAAAAGGATACAAAATCCAAACAAAAGTGCTGGTATGAAGGAATGTCAAAATTACAAGTCTTTTTTTTGGCAAATCTGGTAGGTTGAGATTATTGGAAGGAAAACCAGGCCCTATTTTTCAAAGCGAAGTTTTGAAAAATATGCGTTGGCAGGAGCTGCGTGACGTCCTTTGAAAATCAAAAGGCATATTTTATATTAGGTGTATTTGTAAGGTATCTGAAAGAAATTGCCACCTTGAGATGTGAAATTCAAATACCAAACGTAATGCCTCATGATCACATGACCCAATGTACAAAACGGTTCAGTCGGTAGTAAAATCCATACAAACAAGTAAGTGTGTTGAATTAAGTTACAAGCCAAACACATTGTAATGAAAGCTTTCTTACCAAGAAAAACGTATGAAGATACAGATGATTTCTTCAATTTTTTTTCTTTTTTTTTAATGCATTGATGCAAAAATAAATTACGTTTTGGTGCTTCCTCTTTAAAATGCATATTCCTGCAGCAGCAGAAGAGACAGGCAACCTGAGGTGTATGCAAAGATATGATACATTTGATTTATTTTATGGTTCATGAGTGGCACTCTAATGTTTAAATAAAATAGTCAATTTCATATAGTCAAGCATTTCATTCTCTCTCTCTCTCTCTCTCTCTCTCTCTCCCTCTCTCACACACACACACACACACACACACGCACACACTCTCATACCAGCTTACACAAATTTGTGTTCACCAAAACTCCAGGAGATGAATACAGTACAGAACTGGCACCACACAAGTGGACAGAAGAAGAGAAATGGGCAGGGATGCGCGAGCGTTACAAGGTCTCTGCTTTCATTTGCTCGTTGTTGTTGAGGCCTGGGGAGGGCTTGCTTTTCATGGCTTCCGTTCCGCCCCTGGACGTCTCCTGGAAGAAGAGGCGGGGCATCCACATGGACATCACAATCCTCTTATACTCCTTCCTGAAGTTCTGGTTCAGTAGTCCGTAGATGATGGCGTTAAGGCAGCTGTTGAAATAGGCCATGAAGTAGCTGACCACGAAAAGCCACTCCGGGATGCGAGGGCCCATCCTCTCTGGGTTGATGGCTACGGCCAGCCCGATGAAGTTCAGCGGCGCCCAGCAGATGGCGAAGAGGACGAACACCACAAACATGGTGATGAAGTTCCTCAGGTCGCTGGGCTTCAGCCGCGGCCTCACTTCGCTCTTCACCTTCCGCCGCACCTGGATGACCAAGATCCAGATCCGCAGGTAGCAGAAGGTCACCACCATGATGGGCACGATGAAGTGGATGACCACCACGGTGATGGTGTACGAGCTGCTGACCGTCTGGGCGAAGGTGCAGGAGTAGATGCGGGCGTCGTACTGCAGGGACCCCACGAAGAAGTTTGGCACGATGGCGACCACCGTCAGCACCCAGATGAGGGCCACAAACAGCAGGGTGTTGCGGTAGCTGTACAGCTTGTCGTAGGCGAAGCTGTGGCAGATGTAGCAGTAGCGGTTGATGGCGATGCCGGTGATGTTGAAGATCGACCCGATGACGCTCAGGCCCATCAGGAACCCGCTCACCTTGCACTGCGTGTCGCCCAGGGACCAGCCGTCGTGGAAGATGGCGTACAGCACCAGGGGGTAAGGGTAAAATGCCACCACCAGGTCAGCGAAGGCCAGACTCACCACAAACACATTCCCTGAAAAAGGAAGCAATGAGAGAACTGTCAACAACAACAACAGGTCGGCCAAAGCCCTTCATTTGTGACAGTATATAGCATATCTGTAAACCACTACCTTAACCTGTAATCATTTTGTTTCTGAGACAATATATATATATATATATATATATATATATTTTACGACATATAATCATATTTTTCCATTTAGTTTGAGCCACTATGATATTTTTTTAGGTTTCATTCTGTAGTCATTGTCAATATTTAAAATAGCTCAGACTTTGTGCAGTTTGGTTAATTACCTCATTCACTAATTAGTTTTCTTGCCAATCCCTTGTTTCCTGTGTGAAAATGATTTAAAAATAATCTCTGCTAATGCAATTATATGTGGCACAGGATATATTATTATATTACTGTCATTATGCACTTCTATTTATTGTGCCATAAACTGAACAATCACTTTTCCAGTGGAACTGATTACCCCAAGCTGACCCCTGGCCCCTGACCCCTGACCCAGGGGGCCAACTGATGTCATTGTTTATTTTATAGACACTTATGCTGCACCTGAAGCTGAATATGTGTGAGGGGGAAAACAGAAGCTGTGTCTGTTCTTCACGGATCAGTGACCGCGCTGCTCGTCCCTGGGGGGGCCGTACGGCGTTTCCAGGTCTCCCTCCCTATCGGCCAGCCTTAATCACCCAGATAGCAGCTGACAGGGCACCTCTTAAAGACACTCCTGTCTCACTGTCTAAGGCCGGCCCGACACAATCTGAAAGCCAGTCTGCACATCTCTCCGCTAATTGGAGGGGAAGTGATACAGGGATTCTAACTGCCTTGTCAAGTCATTTTCCATTTTATAGGAAAGATTATGACAAAGTATATGCCGGTAACATTATGGGGGATCTTGCATAATGTTGGTTCAATATTTACATTTTTTAATGTAACTTTTGTAGATTAAAGGTGATGGGTAGAGTCAATCTGGATTCTGCACACTGTCACTCCCTCGCTGGGTGAGTCTGGAGAGTTTGATGACATTAGGCCCGACACAAATCCTCCGATGACATGAGTCTACAATGGGTGGCATGGGGGGAAACCATATGAAGCAGAAACGCCCAAAAAAAAACGTAATGTCTGACATGATCTAAAGTACCAAACCCAAATTAATGCATATTAATTAAAAACGGAAATTACAGAAACTGCTGCTGCTGCTGCTGCTGCTGCTGCAGAGACACGGAGCAGTGAGCCAGCTGTTTTTGTTCTGAACGCAGGAAGTCATTCTTCTCCTTCCCCAGGAAAAGTTGGTAACTCAATTATCAGTCGCGAGTTGATGCAGGTGAGAAGATCAATTTGATTAGGTTATCTGCGGGAACAGCCATATTTTCCAATATGTCAAACTTCAACTGTTATTAGTTCTGTTACATGTATTTGCATTTAGATTGCAGGGCAGGGGTTCAAACTGCTATTCTGGTACCGGCAGACAAATAGAGCCGACTGCTTTACACCGGATGCAGGTCCCTCATCTGTGAAGCATCTTCATTACTGTCCTTTTCATAAAACCCAGGACATAAAGTGTAATAGTGCCCTTGATACAATGAGGATATTGATAGATACCATTCATTTCTGGACCGGTGAAACGAACATCTCATTAGTTCCCAGTGAAATGTACACCGTCTTCCGTTTAGTCTTCCCATCTAGCCTCTCTCATCCTTTTCTCTCTTACTCAGCGTCGATAAAGATGAGGGTAACGCGTTCATCTGCTATGTAATAACGTGCGGGAATGCAGCGCACTCGCTGGGGACTGGGGTACTGTGCAGCTGGTGGCTCCGCGGGCCTCTGAGCTGGTGATTTGAGAGTGATTCAACCTGAGAGGAAGGAAAGGGGCAAGCTGAACTGAATGGGAATGACAAACGGGGCACCTGAGGAGGGAGAAAGCTCCTTTGGATATCTGTATCTGAGCCCTCTCCAGACAGCTGCCAGATTGTGTTTCAGTGCGATTCGCAGACTTAACAAAGATAATGTATTCATACAGAGCTTAAGCTGTCACTAGCTGGACATCACAGGCAGTGTTTGAATGACACTCTCTCTCTCTCTCTCTATGCCTACATCTCATCCCTCATCCAGACCCTCTCGATTAAAAAAAAAAAAGAGACAGAAGAAATAGTGCAGCTACCCAGATCATAGCGACAGAGGTTGAAGAAGTTCTGTGAATGGCTGTGCTGTAAGGATATGAGAATCATGTCCTGTCCTTTGAGCTCAGGGACGGCGTGAGTCCCAGCTACACAAAATCTGCTTCTGTCTAACATCATGCCATCTTAAAGGAAAGGCGAGGAGAGAAACTTGTTTTCAGTTAAGATCTACAGCCACACGGGACACCAAATTGTACAATTGTTTTGAAAAAAAGACAACAATGAACAAAGCACACAAGAGTTCCACTTGGCATGGATCCCCCCTCCTGAAGGAGCTGCTAGACAAGCACATAAATATTTGGACTGGAGTAAAACTTTCAGGGGCTTGGTAGCACTGCTCTGCTTGGGAGGAAAGAAAAACAAAAATAAAACAAAAAAATAAAGGGAGAGAGAGAGAAGGAGAGAGAGGAGAGAGACAGAGAGAGGAGAGAGAGAGAGAGAGAAGACAACACATGCTCATTAGCATGTCGGTCCAATTCCATACTGATGAAGAGAGCGGCCCCATGGGCGCTGTTCTCTTTCATGTCCCACTCTACATACAGATCAGAAAGCCAGGGCTACTCGTTATCATACCCATCACCCCCCCTGGGAAACGGCTGTGTGCCTCATGCACTAGGAGTAGCCCTGTCAACAACTTTTTGCATTAAGGGCCCAGCCAGTTCACTAATGCTGGCCATTAAAAAATCTCCCTATCCTGCCCAGCTCTGGGGTAATTCAGTTCAGCTCTACCAGTGCCTTAACCCAGTTTGGTTAACAGAATGTGGCATATTTCCATATTTATCTGCCATATTTAGCAGACAATGTTAATTCAGAGTAGCTTGCAATGCACATGTTCAACAATGACTACGACATCATCAGATCTGTGAATCGCAAAATAACACAACACATGCAGCACTGCAGCAAGTAAACAATAAAAGCGGTAGTGGGTGTTGTAGTCAGTGCCTCGTTTCTTCAATACTGAGAATGGAGAAAGCGTGGTAAGGTCTGAAAAGGTTGGTTTTTCGTTTGTTGTGAAATATGGGAGGGATTCAGTCGTTATGATGGAGGTAGTCATGCCACTCCACCAATGAGGAGCCAGAGCACAGAATGAACATTATTGTGCTGGAGAACACCAGAGCTGGCCACTCAGAGCAGTCTCACTGGGCTGCATTGTGACATCACAGTCTGGATGTGAGGTGGCGAAAACCCCTTAGCACTAGATATGGACATGAGCAGCAAGAGGCAGCCAGAACAGGGCTCATTCACACTGAGCATTGATAATGCTGAATACATTACAGTCATTTAGCCACACTGCTCCCTGGTGGGCTAGCCAAGGGGCAATCCCACCAGGGAGCAGTGTGGGGTTGAGGGCTTTGCTCAGGGGCCCAACAGCAATGCTGTTCTTGCTGTGGCTAAGCTGGGGCTTGGGCCATCAACCTCAGGGGTCCCAGTCAAGTACCTTAGCCACTAGACTACAGGCTGCCCCCCTGAATATGCACAGATCACGAAATTACAAATTTGTCTTTTGCCTTTTCTTAACCACAAATCTATTGTACTTTCAAAAGCACTGAACAATTTTGCAATGTGAAGAAAAAAAAAACAATGTTATCACAAAGTAAACTCAGGAATAATGAGCCATATCAATTGCTCTTAATTATTCAGCTAATTAATTGCTTGATTGATAATCATAGATTATAAATGCAAACATCTTTTGAGTAATTATCGTTTAAAGGCAAGATTTCTTCCTCCTCTGAGGTTCTACTTTCAGCTTGCAAACCGCCACGGTTAAAATGTCTGTTTCCTGAAGCGACATGAGACCAAGCAGCACAGATCTTTCTCCTATTGTTGCAGTATTGTTTTGAGACGTGTTTGGACTGAGCAATGAGCAATGATTATTATATACAAAGTGAATGTTAAGTCAAACTATGTTGCTCAATGTCTGACGCTAACATTTTTTCTCACCTTGAACTTTGTATGCAACAATTTGTTTTTGTCTTCTTAGTTGATTAGCCCTGTTTTGGTTAGTCACTTGTACAACAGCCTTAGACATTTGGGTTTTGTTCTTATTTCACATGCACATAATAAATGTGAAACCAGGGCGATTAACAGTTTTGATATTCTTAAAATGTCAGACACAAACATTTACACTGATGTAATGTTAGCCATTAAGTTTTAAAATGTTGTACATATCATTTTTTTCACCACGTCTGCAACATTTTCAGGGTAAATCCTATGGTTTCTTGCTTTCGCTATGTAAGGTGCATCTTGTAGACAAAACTCTGTGAAATGAATTGATTGCTAACATGCAAACCTAATGCTTCAACGCTTTTCACATCATCATATGGATAAAGACATTTATTTATTTGATGCCACTCAATGAGAATCACTTTATATCTGTGACGGTCACAAAGACAAACACATGTGACCTGATGCAGGCTGAAGCACAACATGCTTCTACTTTGAGGGAAATCCCAGGAAATGGGCTCTGTTTTTTGGTTTGTTTTGTTTTTTGTATGAGGAGGCTATGGATTTATGGATTTGATCCATAGGCACACGCTAATTTCCATTTACCCCTGCTTAGCTAACATGTGTTCTTTTCAATAAAAGAACGGGGAGGGGGGGGGGGGTGTTCCAATTTGGTGTCTATTTTTTAACCAGCTGGCATTGATTTTGTTTCAATTCATTGTCATTCTGTTCTGGCTGCATGCAATTTACTGTGCTAGCTCACAAGCTGCAGTGTGTTCCAGAGGCTGAGGCCACCAGCCAAAGAAGGCTGTCAACTTCATTTTCAAGTGTAGATTTGCAAAATCCGGCGCTCACTCAAGAGACTACAAAAAACTGCCCTTCCATTTCAGCTTTAAACATCGCTGCATGCCATTGATGACAAAACGGCAAAAAAAAACAGAAAAACAAAGCTGTACTATAAAGGATTTCTCCATAAATCTGTCAGAATGAAAATCTTCTTTGCGTGCTACTTCTTCGTCGCTGACGCCCGTGGCCATTTGAGTCACAGTGAAAATATTTTTGTCTGAGTAATTGACAGGACAGTATGTTTCACATCTGCAGGGTGACACTAGCCCAGGCAGTCACACTGCTACACCCAGCAGTGAGACAAATGACAAATAAAAGCCAATGACCCAAATTGTTCTCACCTTACTGAGGAAATTCGTGAGTCTAGAGGGTGGGGAAACACGCCACGTTTATTCCAGTATGCACACTGTCGGCTCTCCAGCCTCAGGGTGTGTGATAAACGTTTTTATTTATTTTAATTAACACATTTATTTTACACAGCACTGTCACACTGAATAAACATAAGCCCAGGGAAAAAATATTGCTGCTTTTTCCTCTTATTGTCTTCAACACTGTGGGGACGCACAATGGTCAGAAAAGCTTCCGCCGACTATCTTCGTCCAAAAGGGGACATCTTCACCCTGCTACGATTCCAACATGCACGTCAGCACGAGAGCATCACTTGATTGTTTGCTTGCTTGTTTGTTTGTTTAAAGCTTGTCAAACGCACTCCCTTATTTACTTTCGGCTGAAGATGTCAAAGCAATGCCAAGATCCCACTCTGCACTTACTTTGATGCATCTTGTTGGAAAAGAAATGTGAATGATTCAGAGTGGGTCATACGAGGTGCTGTGTGACAGAAGGGGAGAAAAGGACACTTCAAGTGGAGAAAAAATAATGGATATTTTTATATTGTGGTGCTCAAGCAACCAGGAGTGCATTTCGATGGGTCTGACAGGTGACTTTCGGCCATTTAAGTGTTGTGATTACGCACGGTCCATGAAAATGTCTGGTTACGTGGGGAAAGGAAGGTCAAAATATGCTGCAAGGTCATGAGTGTGGCTCTCATCTGAGGTGGAAAAAAATTTATTTTTCATGGGGCTCACATCCATAATGCAGGCTGCCTCGCATTTTATATGTTTAGGTAAGGGAAGAACTGTGTGCGGATGGGGCTAAGCTAATAGCTAATAGGGAGCTGTGGGCCTGGCAAACAACACACCGGTTGATGATGTGTTTGTGTCTGCTCAGCAGTGACCTTTTGTTTTACCATGTCCTGTTTCATATGCCCGTCTCCCACGAAAGCCAGACAGCCGTGGACAGCAGTTACAACCCCATTTACTAAAGACCATGGATTTCCAGATGCAGTCAAACATACTTATTGGCAGATTTATCCAATCCTTTATCACACGTTTAAAAATGTTTGCATATGCAGTTTCAGTAAAATTATTGTGATTGTGATTGGAGCAAACTGACTGCCAGTCACATGCTCCCTTACTCTTTTTGCACAAGCTGATTCAAAACCATTCTGCTCATTTCCCTTAAACTTGTAATATGTAACACAACCTACAGGGGGTGCTGCTGTTTGCCGCTCCCTCATCCCCTGCACTTTCTGGACCTTTCGGTTCTCTATACATTACCAGATGTCATTGAGATTGTTATTATGGCAAGAAATAATGAAATATCAAATTTGTTCTTTATATTACATTGCTATTGCAATGTTACTTACATTTAATACAGGTTTGTACGTACACCTGTGAGCTCCACGCACCTGCTTAAGTGTACATCACCATTAGGAAAATCGCTAAGAAACAACTGCAACTCGATTCTCCCATGGGTTTGGTTGGAGTAACTTAATTTGCACAGAATCAAAATTCCAGCATGCCAATATTGCATTTGACCACACTAAATTTTAAGAGCAAAATGGTCTTTGGTTGGGTCGTAGCCAATGCGTATTTGATTGAGAACAGGCTTTTAAATGCTCTTTATTTAGAACACCAAGACTGAAAGCTACTGTATTAGAGCTGTAAACCAGGTCAAATTACTGTGGGGTAAAACCGTTTTCTTTCCAATCAGCACTGGTCAGGACATTCATTACCTGTCATTTGTTGAATGTGCTGCATTCAAATGATTCAGTTTAGCTGATTAGCAATTACAGTCGTCTTTAAAATCTCCAATGCTCAGTGCCTGATTGGTGCAAGCGTTGATGGACTTAATTTAATTAGGCTAAACGGCAGTAAAGTAGCATTCTGGTGTAGAGGCTAGCATACATATAATGTTCTAACAATGTCTTCTGTGACAATGCAAGAATGTTGAATGACATGATTCGACTACTGTTTGCTTATTCTCTTTCTATAAGGATAGATGAATGCATTACCATTATACAAAAATAGCATAATTGGTTGATAACATGACTTATTGAAATACTGTTTAACAGTTCACTCGATAAGCTCTCTTGGAGGTTTCTTACCTGGCCTGCACTGTCCTTGGTACATGTATACACTTTGCTGTTGCATATTCTCTAGCTTGTAAAAAAGGAGAAGTATATAATCTATGTAAACCGGAAGCTTCAAATGGTGATACATTTCAGGTCATAAATATAGAGAGCAAATGAATAAACATAAATTAAGTGACCCTTTCTATGTGGTTTTGGTGTCAGTATAAATTGTAGATCAATGTATCCATAACTTATTTACTTGGCAAGTTAATATTTTTAGGTTTTTCATTCTGAACCTTAGCTTTCTGTAGCTCTTCAGTGTTCATTTTAAACTCTGTAATTACGAGTGGCAGATCAAACTACAAAATATGAAGCCTGTTTGTGTTTTTTAACTCTAAAATGATTTTGCTGTAGTATGTTAATGCTGGAATATCTCCTTTATCTCCAGACTTTTGTGATGCTAAGGACAGAATATCGCCATATTTATGAGTTAAGTGATTGCTTCAAGTCATGATTGCGTTCAGTTATTTTCTCCAGTGTTTATCTTTAGATTGATGTCAGCTATAATAGACTGGGTACTCTGCTGTCAGCAGTGCATGATGGGACACCGAGCCCTATTGCCTCTCCCCAGGACAAAGGGATGAGGCTCTCTGAGTGGTATGTGGCAAATTACATTTCAACAAAATTGGGGTTTCTGGCACTTAAATGGGCAGTTTGTAAAGTGCAGGGAGGGTCCGCTGTGCATGTGTATTGTGTGCAGCGGTAACTACCCTCATCCTCATGGCCATCTCCAGTCAGTGAAGCTTGACGCTTGAACAGAGGTGGGAAGGCCGGATCGCTGACATTCGCCTGGACATCAGATATCAGATGGGACGAGCGGCAAATCGGAATGCCAGCGCTCTATCACAGTCATTATACGGCGCCTGGGCCTAGCCCCTTTGGGGATTTAGCTTAACCACGGCTGTCTCCGTTAAAATAAGGTAGTGTCTTTGACAGTCAGACAAATGTCGCAGCGGAAGAGGGTTACTCAAGAAGCTGTAATGGCCTTGCCCAGTATATTTCAGGGATGGTCTCGATGTTTTACAGGTGTCAGATCCAATAATTGTGCCGTTCGTGGAGTTCTGCCGGGGAAAACTGATGTCTAACTGGGAGGAGAGGAAAAGGGCACCACCAGGAGCCTTGGTGCTAGTCTGACAATCAGGGAAGGCTGGTGGAAAGTGACGCTGTCCTGTAATGACAGGTTCGGCCAATAGGGGGCGCTAAAGAGGACGCAACATCTGGTTATTCACAATTAACAGCAAAGAGTGGAGGTAACCACAAACCTAGCTTGTCATTTGCCAGGACCCGATCTAACTTTCAGGACATCTGCAATCCAATCAAAACATGTTACTTCACAACATAATTTTGCTTGAGAATGTTCTGTATTGCGAAAGACAAGCAAGCATGTCCTTTGTTTTGCGTTATTTTCAGGCTATGATACATTAGCATATGGACTGAAGCCTATTTTGATTGAACTGCATATGTCCTTAAATAGGCAAAGTTAGTTAGATTAGATCAGTCCAGGATCTGTTAGATTTGGTGCATGGAGCTTTAAAACTGGCGGGTTAGTCTGGCACCAAATGGTTGAGAAGAAGAGTGTACAGTATCTCTTGAGTTTTTGCTGTCCTTGAATCAAAAGATAACAAGGAGAACAGTTTTGTTCTCCCTGCTGTTTTATTCAGTGCGCACAATCTGTGCCACCTAAGAATCAATCTGTGAAGACAGTGACCCAGTCGTAGGTCAGACACTGGCATAGCCCTTTTGAGTAATTACGGCCGATTCACTCAGACCAACTTCGACACCAAGGCGATCCAACAGTTTTGTGACAAAAGGTTTTCATTAAGACCGTAATCAAAATCTCAGACCATGACTCATCAGACCACCACGTAAATGGGAAACGTTAACGTTTTATTAAGATGTTACATGAAGTTTTGCAATTCCTCAACAGATAAGAAGAATTGATGAATAAAAACACCTGTTGCAGCGGCTGTTTGCCAAAAATACCACAGAACACGCATCCACAGGTCATTCCCCTTACATCCTCAGACCATAGCCATGGCCTTGGAGCTGATTATCCATACCATAGGCCCTTACTGAAGATACAGGTTGAACAAAGAGCCAATATAGAGTATATGGTGCTACAGCGAGAGACTCTTACTGAAGGAGAAACAGCTGGTTGTCACATTTGCAGAAAGATTTAAGTATTTAATTCGATGCTGCCCAAACTGGTGAGGTGCTCAGACAGTGGACGCTCTTTGGAGTGGAATGATTCAGAAGCCGGTCTTATAACCCAGAGAGGCTGTAGATTCAGCTCCCACCAAAAGGTACAGCGTTTGTACCCTTGAGCAAAGTATTTCACCTGAGTTGCTTCAGTAAATACCCAGCGGTATAAATGGATGCTCTGCAAAACTTCAAGGCTGTGCAATTCAACGTCTGCTTCATGCCCAGAATGTACTTTTATGCGATGTATACGTTCAATATCTCCAGCGGGAGGCTCAAGGAAGTTACTGAACTTCGCACGGCTACTTTACTTTCCATGGAGAATGAGCATGGCCAGGTCATTCATCTGGACTCTTGTGGAAGTCCATGAGACAGATGAATATGACCTTGAAGTGAAACAATCCGTAGAGTACAAACTCAGTTTCTAGGAGATCATCAAGAGAATTGTGTGCAACAGCTACATGACAACTAGTAACGGATAGATGAAGAGGGCCCCCGTCCTTGTGTGGATTCATGCATTGAATCCCCCAAAGGTAATCTTTTCAGGTTTGCACTGATGTGCTCTTTGTTAACACAGAACTGAACATTTCAATCTCCATTAACATTACCTATCAAAATTAAATAAAGAAGGACTTACTGATGGCAAGATGGTGCTCTGGTACTAACAGGCATACTTTGATGCTAATGAAGAAGTTATCAGTTGCGTTACAACTGTAAGAGTTGCAAGTTTTTGTGGTGTTGAAAGCTTAAAACACTAACATGTTTGGAAGAATGTACTACTGCATACTGAAGTTCTCAGAACACAAGTATGTATGTATCTCAGTACACTGCCTTTAAGTCTTACTAAAGAGGACCTCAGCAGTAGGTAAAGAGGAATCTTTAAACTGGTATCACTTTCAAGATCATGGCTGTACAGACAAAGTATTGGATAAAGCAGCGATTTCTTGTTAGAATCAATTAAAAATTAATATGTGCATATACCGAGTTATATAACTGTCAACATTTTCAGCTTGGCTTACCATGCAGTTTGATTGTATTTTGCTATTACGCCCACGCTTGTGTCTCCTGGTTTTGTTTGCGGGAGTTCACCACTGATTTCCAATCACCATATGCTACTCTATATGCTAAACGCTGTAGATTATGTTAATTATAAATCTGGAGTTCAACGAAATAGAAACAACGCTGCTGCTTTGTCGGCGTCTCTTCGCCTCATGTCACGGTTCTTAGATCAAAACACCATGTCTACAATGCACTGCTGTTACCACCCTGGTCTGTCTTGACTTCACTCTGAAGCGCAAAAGGGAAGGGAAGGGAAGGGTAAGGTAGGATAGGGGCCAGCCGCTGAAACACGAGAGGCTCATTTTTGATTACTTAAGCAACTTTCCTGTCAGTGACGACAGCAATGAGCGGGGGCTACAAAATAACCCACAGAATTCTCCTTCCTAAGGAATTCTAAATACTCGTCTGAGCTCGACCATGGATCCAAAAAACAAAAAAAAAAATATAATAAATAAGTTCTGAGCTGAACACTTAATTTGTTAAGTGCCTTAATATTTCATATGTAAAAAACAGAAATTAAATTAAATTAAATTAAAACGAATACTGATATTTACTTATGAAACTGCAAGCAGCTCTGAAACACACGTCAAATTTAATTACAGCAAACATCACCTTTTGGAAGTTATGCCGCCTTCTTTGACATGACAGAGCTGTTAAATATACAGTAAGAGAACACGCTGTGCCAAAATACTCCTTATAAAATGCAAACCGACATCATCAGGAGGACTGAAGCATCTCGTTTAGTCCATAGAAAAACTTTACTGTAGACAGGAGCTTATTTGTTCTGAAGCTTTCATTACATCTAGGGTGCATGCCTTTGTATTGTATGCTACACGCTTACAATGATATTAAATAGCATTTTGGACTTATGGTACACAGTGTGACAAGCTGTAAGAACAGACTCGAACACGCGAGAGTTCAATATTTTTGACAGATAGAAGTCTAAATGGGTGGTTCTTAAAATGGATTACCTTTAGCCTACAACGCGACTGATGCAAATCATGGTAGATAAGCACCCTGAATCCTCGGCAAATAAATAATGGAATCATGTAAATCAGTCTGGTGTAATATTTAATACGCTCGCGCTCTGGACCGCTCTTCTCCCTCCCCTCTGCGCCGCTTTTCCAGAGAGCTGGACTGCCCGATCTCATTGACTCACTGTCACCACACGCTGGCTAATCTCCTCATGACACCTGGATCCTCGTTTTTCGAGAAGAGACAGCTCTGGTCGTGGTCCTATAAAACAGCTCAGTGCTGTGTGTGTGCGTATGTGCGTGTGTGGTTTAGATGAAAGAAGAAAAAGAAAACGCTGTTAGTGATGAGAAACCATCAAAGGAATAGCTCGCAGCGATGCATTTAGCCTCCCTCAACAACCTGACGTGTTTTTGGACGTCAGTTGCACCGAGTATGATGAACATAGAGACAACACCTTACATTTGTAATGAAGAGTAACAGTGAGGGGTTATTATCCCAAAAGATGTTTTATCCCAAAACTGTTCTTGGAAAATGATCTGTCATATATTGTTTCTGCATCAGAAAAAACATATTCTATGCGTAAATAAAACTGGGGGACAACAGCAGGCGTGATTTTTCCCCCGTGTAGCGTAATATAGCCTATATCTGACTGCCCTCATTGAAACTGTCCATAAAGAGGACCTGACATTCATCAGCGTTATTTTCCAGGCAACTACGATGTGCAAACGTGCAAATCTGCCAAAATACAGTGGGTTCCAAAAGTCTGAGACCATTAGGGGAAGAGCTTCTATTTTGCATGCTTTTACAATTTAATACTATTGTTTAATTACAAATTGTATTAACATAATAATCTGAGTGGAAGTTGTAACTTTGAAAAATGGAAATGAATTCCCAGAATGTCTTAGTTTTCAGTACAGTGCACTGGAGCTGGCATGGACCCCACAAATTTGAGCAATACCTGATGATCCATGTTATCACATGGTCTTTAAGTGCCCCAATAAATGCTCGATGGGGTCTGACCTTTTCTACAAAGGTATTGACAGGGTCAGGGTCACACATTTGCTTAAATTTGACCTAGACATTGTGCAAAATCTTAAATATTTACTCTTAATTTTAGACGTCTTAATGAGTTCTCTTGTTTTAAAATGTTTCAAAATCCTACAATTTTCTGATTATTTCCGGGTTTACATGGAAAAAGGTTTGGAGAAAAAAAAAACGTTCAATGTGGTCAAAGACTTTTGGACCCCACTGTATATGATGAAGGATCTCACATTTTCCACGCGAACGTTCATGTGAGGAGCAAACCGTTCTGGGTGGAAGGCACAATATCCTCAGTGATTGTATGTATCCGACTCGCCAGAGGATTTTTGCAACACATTGCCTACAACTTAATGCCGGACTCACGTGCCCCACAACTTTATTTAAAGCAGCTCGCTTAAACCCTTTCAGATTGATCAGATGTTGACAAGTCTGACTGACTGAAAGAAAAAAAAGAAGAATTCAAAACTCTTTCTGAATCATTATTTAATTTATGTCAGGTGGAGAGGCGTTTCGGTTCAGCTTGCTAACTCACTTCGCGCGAGGTACCGGCCGTTGATGCTTGCCGGAGCTGGTACTGAGGAGTCAGATCTGCCAACATAAATGAGGCAAGTCTTGGGGAATAACCATCGTTCACTGAAATAGACGTTTCTGAATTCACCCCGTTGTTCGGTCAGACGGGTATCTACGCAATAGATAACAGCGGAGGTAAACACCAGGCTGTAGTCGAAAATGAGAAAGAATGATAAAGGAAATTACAGAAGAGCAAGTAAAGGAGATTACGGTTAGAGTAACATAGCTATGCTTATAAATATGTACCTACAACCAGCAAACGCTAAACCCACTGACGGGGTAACTCTAAGAGGGGTCGGGGATTATGAATGACCGCTGTGGACCGAATTCAGTCCATGTGTATTCAAACCGGAAGCTGCGTAATTAGTTAAATGCATACAACTTCTTACATCAATTATGGTGCTGTTTAGTCGTACGTGTGTGATTTATTGGTTGTTATTCATTCATTGTGATCTTGTCTTTCATTCGATGTGCTCTGGCGACCAACCATGCGGTCACATTTTGAGTATTCACTTGTCCTGATGCATAAGTTTTGACAGGAGGCATTATATTCTCTCACCCTATTTTTCTCTCCCTGATCATTTGTGAAGTTTTCCATAAGCAGTACACTCTGTCTGAGACTGGTCATTGGGATTTGGGGGGCAATCATGTTGAAATGACCCAATAAAACAATGCTCTTTGAATGACTACTACGCATATGGCCAATCTTTTATTTATCTTGCACGATAATAAAAGGCACATCTGTGGTTCGCAATAAGAATCTTTAGCCATTAATTGTGCATGTCCAGGTTCTTAACTTTTCTGAAGACAGCACACTATTCCACATCATTCCACACCATAATAAATTAGGCCCCCGAAGAATGGGTAGATTTTCTGGTTGTACTTTTTTCTTGTCTCTTTCAGCAAAAAAATAGACTTCATAGTACCCACACAAGAGCATGTACATGAAACGGAAACAATTTCCTCAGCTAGCATCTGTACTCAAACCATGCAACTATCACTGCATTCACAAACAGGATTCTGTGACCTGCTTAGTAATGCATTTCTGCATTATTGTATCTGATTTGCACCAATTAGTATCTGCACACTTCTTGTTTTTCCATGCAATTTCAGCAACCCCACCCATTTAAAAACAAATAACGTCAGGAGAAGATAAGGACGTGACCCATATCAAATGTATTTAGTCTCTTTAAAAGTATATGAAATTCAATCAAAACAGACATTGTGCCTTCAAGTGTATGCGTCATTCCATTTTTGAATGGAACACATTCTAATAATATATAGCATATATTCAAAGACAGTGACGGTGTAATGTTAGACTGTGTTGGCTAAATTGCACATACACCAAACAGACTAAGCGCGTTTGATTGAATCCCGGCCTAAATCCCAGCTGTGGCGGGTTGGGTGAAGGTGTTTTGGAAGGGGATGGGTTGAGTGGGGACGGTTATGGTGGCAATTCCTGGTGTGATTGGCTGATGTGCTTCAGGTGCATTGGCACAGTAACGGATTAGAAGACAGAAAATGTTAACCGCACACTGAAGAACAACTAGACAACCAGTCTAACAGGTAAAGGCATAGATAAAACGGAAGTGTTGATGAAGTCATGACTCTTAAAACAAACAGCACTTTCTCCCACTTATTTCTGTGTCCTAAAAGGCCCTGTACATTACATGTACACGAGAAGATAACATTACTTGGCTTACGTTGCCATCAGGTAGAAAGTAAGAAAAAAGTTGTCAATGATTGATCTACCTCCATGGCAGATTTTCCTTCAGTGAAATGGAGAAATGCTGTGATGTGGTTTACCTAGAGATGTTACCTTGGTCTGATCAAGAGAAATGCTTCAGCTGCTGTCTGCCAGCGGCATGCGTCTGGATCCATAAAGAGAGTGAAAACGGCTGGAATGAATTCCAACAAGAACATGAATGCGTTTCATGTTACAGGAGCGAAGAATCCCATCCTTTTTTTTTTTCCTCCCCCCTAATTCTGGGATGTCTGACGCAGCCGTCTCTTTTCCTCCCGTCTCAGCACTGACTCGGCAGCGCTCTGCCTCAGATGAACTGAGCTCTGGCGGCTCATCTGAGCTCCGAGGGTCGTGTCGGTACAGAGGCAGCTGGAAAGCCTCGTGGACCGCGCTCTGTCTGGACTAGAACTGCACTGCCTCTTCTCTGCTCCGCCGGATAGCGTGTGACACGTGATAGTCATGATGATGATGATGATGGTGATGATGATGATGAAGGATGCGCACACAAAGTAAAGGGAGGGGGTGCGTTTGGGTGCAGACAGAGTGAGAGAGAAAGGATCTTATGTTTCTTAAACATCCCTCTACAAGGGACCGACAAGTGGGCGGAAATATGGGGCTAGATCCAATCAAACCAACCATCAGGCCACTGAGGGCGTGTACAATCCAATCCAAACAGACTTCACATTACCGCATGACTTCCTTTGAGCGTTCTCGGTCTCATCAGACGCAGTGGCAAAGAGTTCCCTTTGGAATGTTTGTGAAATGGAGTAGCACATGCACCCTAAAAACACTAAAGTCCGTCTTGTTTAAACTGCATCTTCCCTTGGAGAGGCTAGGTCTGTTTGATTCGTCTGCGGACCTGGGCATGGCTGCCATCGTTGAGTGATGGTCCCGGGATGGGATTAGCACTGAGCCCTGCGGAAGCAAGCTGCATAACCCCCCGTACTGGACCAAATCCTGTCTCCTGGCAGCTGTCAGACCAGTGCTCCATGTGCCATGATTTGGGTTGGGTTTCAATCTCACCCATGCGGTGGGGTGACAGAACTTTTGGTAGGGATTCCACTCCTCGTCCACGAAGAGCGCAACACACAAACGTCATTTAATATGCATATGCGTAAATCCTGATACCTCACTCCACTGGCTTAGTTATCAAATCAATCATGCCGTTCTGTGTTTCAGGAGCGAAAAATGGCTGTACAAGCACATTACACAGTTGTTACATCAGTCAGCCAGAGATATAAATAACAGAATAAACAAGCAAATGTCTTTAGGGCCCCCGTAGACAGAGTCACTGTGCTGTACAAGAACAACATGGAGAAACCATCTGCTTCCAGTTCCCCTAACAAGAGAGTGCACCAGAGTCCGGTCTGTGAAACCATTACCCAATCAGATAATGTGATGTTTTCTTCCAATACAGGTCTCCCACACATACCCCCCCCCCCCATAAAAAAATATGATACCTTGGATGGTTTAGCATCGTGGGCAAAATTCTGGTGTCATGAAAACCAGCTGCCCGTGTGATTCAATCCTTGAAAGCAATGGTCTGGATTAAGGCAAATGTCATGTAAGACTTTGCCAATTTTTAAAATGAAAAACAAAACATTGGTCAAATTTAAGGATATGTCAATAGTGTTGTCAAAAGTGTTGAATGAATTCCAGCCAATGGCTGTGCAGTCTAGTTGTTGGACTAAGGTGTTGGAAGGTCAAATTTTGCCCACTGACAGCAAATTATGGAAGTCACGTAGGTCATTCTGTACCCAGCAAAACTACAGGCAAAACTGCAGTGATGGAACTGGCCTTTAAACATATTCCCACACTGAGGAAATTGTAAAAAATAAATAATAAATTAAAGGCCAGGATTCAATTAACACTTGTCCTTGCCTTTTGCTTACAGCGGTCATAAAAGTTACCTTGCCAAACCAATCTTGGAGAGAAAAAGTGTCTTATTCAGTTGTAAGTAAAGGTCAAGGGTAAATATTGACTGAATCTCAACCAATGTAGCTTGAAGATGTTTTAAAAATACACAAATTTGGCTGATGCAGAATGCCAGTTTGTTTGCCAAATGTGTTACATAACCTCCAGAATTCAGCATGGCCCTTTTAGCTCTGTCATTGTGACATGTCTTTCATCTAATTCCCATGCTCAAGTGAGCAAACACTGCACCCACAAGGCTGCTGACAAAAGGGAAAGCTAGACGCCTCAGATTTCTCCATATCCTGCAAGAATGAGGACAGGATAGCCCTCCATGTTTGTAAAAGCTAAACGACACAAAATATCTGCTTTTTAAAAGCTGACAATAAATGTAAGGTTTTTCAGAGATGTTGAGGAAACCGTGGCCATGCTTTAAAGCTTTAATCGTGACACGGAGCAAGGTCTTTCCTGGCAGAACAGAGGTTCTCCTTAGACCATCAGCTCAATTTACTCACCCCTCATCAGAGACCACATAGGGGAAAAAGAGTTTCACAGCCTCATGAAAGTGTGGTGAAAAAAGGTAATGGTGTCATGTTTTTGTTGTTGAATGAGAATTGTGAAAGGATTGTGATCATGTGGTGAGCCACCTGTTTGCACCTTAACAGGTACCAGTTTAAGCTGCACATCATCACAGAGCAACTCAAGAGTATGGGACATGAAGACATGATGGAACTGCCACTGAAGAGCACAAATACCAAGGTCATTACCAAGGTCAGTCCCAATGTCATTCCATATCCAAGCCTGCAGTAAGATGAGGAAATTAAAAACAAAAATGTCACAAGTGCTGCATTGTACAGCATTACATATTTGGAACCACAGTTGTTTTGCATGTACTGGTAAAAGCAGACATGGTTATAATGTCTTCAGGATTCATGAGTTTATGCTTTATGCTGTTGCATATAACATGTCTCCTCGGAGACGTAAAGGTACCATATTGTTCGAGTATGAACCCATTTGTTTTTTTGTTTTTTTTTGCCACAAGAAGCAGGAAAAATTCGGAATTTGTTCAAAATTCAGGAGACTGGAAACTTTGAAATGTTTGAAACTGCTTGAAGCATCCAATCCTCTTTGATCATAAGCATTTGCATCTTTGAAATGCAAAACTCCCTACCCATCATGCATTTCATCCCCATGCTCCAAATGTCTGACTTAACAAGAAAATACTGACTGTTAAAGTAGACTGAGCACAGCACAAAACGCAATGCACAGAGTGCAAAATGGTTGGCTAACCTGGTGCATTCATGTCAGATCAAAACGTAAGCCCTGCTCACATGTCACAAAAGGGCTACATTTCAGTCGGGTCACATCACAGGTTTATTCCACTGTACAAAGGCAGAATAAAAGATGTTTTGTGAATAACATGGTATACCAAAATGATCATTTAAATTATTTCATTAATGCATAATAGATAATGTACTTTTGCCTTTCCTTTTATGCCAGTCAATGATCATTATAAAAACTTGGATATGTAAGGTATATTACACTCATTATAAAAATTGTGTAACTTCCATGATTACTGAGTACATGTGGATCACAGATCACAGTTGTATAACCAAATTCATATGTCATAACAAAAACCATTTTCTCATCAGAATGAGAATATCCTATATCAGATATTACGTAACCTAAATCCGTGAGTGGTTCACGGTGTTAAGATGTCACCACCGAATAGGAAGTTGTTAATCCGAACGCTGCTGTGGAGTTGACTCTTGAGAGGTGAAACCTCATTTTTCTTTGAAGGGCCCTACAGTTGAGATTCCAGGGCTGTGCGTCACGGGGCCTAACAGAGTAACGCCTCAGAAAGCCTTACGCGTCACACCGGACCGTATAAGAGGAAGCCTTACGCGTCACACCGGACCGTATAAGAGGAAGCCTTACACGTCACACTGGACTGTATAAAAGAAAGCCTTACGCATCACACCGGACCGTATAAGAGGAAGCCTTACATGTCACACCGGACTGTTTAAGAGGAAGCCTTACGTGTCACACCGGACTGTTTAAGAGGAAGCCTTACGTGTCACACCTGACTGTTTAAGGGGAAGGCACTCAGCTGTAGAGATGACTCACCGGAAAACTGCCCACAGCAAAAAAAAAAACAAAAGACAGAGAAAAGAGAGGTGTGTATGTATGTGTATATATGTTTTTTTTAATTTCCTTTTGTTATATTATTGTAAAAAAAAATGTTATATGTTGTTTCTGTATGTTGCTTTGGCAATATGACCGTTGTTGTCCTGCCAATAAAAAAAATCGAATCAAATGAGAGGAAGAGAAAGAGAATGAGTCCCCCGAATCTACCTGGGCTCAATTAAGGTTTGATTGAGATGCTAACCGAATGCCTGATGTGCCTTTGAAATCACTTGACAGCTATTTGTCTAAAGTCCTTTGTGGAATAAATGTACTGCTGTAGGTGTGCTAGTGAAATCAAAAATCTTAAAACAAGCTTCTTTTACAGTCTTAATTGAGTGATACAGAGTGCCTTTGTGGTAATACATATAACCTAATGGCCAACTAATTTAAATAATGAAAACAATGCCTGCAATGCATGTTATAATGCATCAAAGGCACAGTTCAGTCATCCATACCTCACTCTAAGTCACTGGTTCTTAACCTGGGTTCGATCGAACCCCAGGGGTCTGGTGAGTCAGTCTCAGGGGTTCGGCGGAGGTCAAGACACATACCCGACTCATACAATTCGTGATGTCACGCCCCGTTTTTGTTTTTGTGTGAAAATCATGTTTTGATGGTTTTGTTCTTTGAACACAGTGATGTTGATACACGGCTTCATTTTGTGCACCAGTGAAATATATACCTATGTTTTGAATTTGAAAAAAATCATATTTTATTTTTCCAATTAAGAAGGGTTCGGTGAATGCGCATATGAAACTGGTGGGGTTCAGTACCTCCAACAAGGTTAAGAACCACCGCTCTAAGTCATAAGTCTCTCTCACAATAACGACTAACATGGAAAATGCACTTAAGCACAGATATGACTCCAGCTCTATGGCCTCAAAAAGATAAGCATACTCAGCTCAGACAGTGAGCGCTGGATTTCACATATCAGGACTCGTTCCAGTTTGTAACAGACCGCAAGCAGCTCAGTCCACGCGCACACGTTTTGTCTACACTCTACATTGAATCGACTCTCCCGAGGACATGTGTAAAAATCTTATGTGGATTGGTTTCACCTGCCTGTTGTAGTCACAAGATACTGGGCAACAGGTACCGATACACATACAGTACACTGATTTCAGGAGCACCATTGAGAATGGAGGGTGAAACGGAGACACCACAAGTACTTTGATCTAAGAGTTTGAATGCTGGGAAGAAAACCAGCGAGAGCCAAAGGGAGGTTGGGCAGCGCTAAGAGGCAGGGGACTGCCAGATAAAATGGGAAGCACAGCAGGGTCCAAGCACAGACGTATCTGCCGAGCACTTCATTTAAAATCTCACAGCATTTACTGTAAGCTTGCCCAATATGTCTGAAAATGTGTAAAAGCATCCTAAACATCTTGTCATAGAATACTACTGGATATTAGTTTATCAGTGACATCAGACATTAAAAAATGCATTTTCCTATATTTTTTGTTATATGAAAACTGATTTTTTTTTTTTTTTTTTTAAAAGTCAGTCCTGACAATAACTTTAAGGGATATATTCTATTATATAACCTTTTATTATGCTATTATCTCAGTGAGCTGAAAATACCGACTACACTATAGATACAAGAATTTTTAAAAACATTAATGAAATGGAACTGAGAAGAGTGAGAGTGGGAGTAAAATCCTTGGAGCAAACGGAAGAAAACCCAGACCTTACAGAAATGAGTGATGTAGTCAATGATTAACTAACAGAGTCCCACAGAATAATTTGCTCTGTTCTTCTCTAGCGATGCTGGATTTCATGATATCACATTTCAATTAGTTACAGAACATAATTCAGCAGTGATTATTCTTATAGAGCCTGCCTACACCAGGGATCAATTATGTTCAAAAAAAAAAAAAAAACAATTAAAATAAAAAAACATAATCATAGATTATATTCCCTTAACATAGTTGGGTAAATAACACATGCTGCTCATTTGTAGCCATCATGACTTTATCAAATTTATGAATAAGATAATGGGTGAAGAAAATTATTCACTTTCCTTCTAAAAAGAATACAAAGCGTACGGTGAGACCACAAAGGGAAGCCATTTCATATCCCTGATACTCCTGCTAGCTGGAAAGGAAGACGCACTCACCAGCTTGGCAAAGCCAGTGGTCTGGCCAGTAAGCTTTTCAGTATAAAACACTGATACCAAGATCAAAGGTCAAAAGGTCAAAGGCCAATAAAGGACACTACAGATTAGACAAGGGCAGTGAGCAAGGGCAAGCCACTGCCCTGTGACTTTTGGACACTAGCTTGACAGTCAGGTCACTGTCCCAGTGTACACAATACAAAATTCTGTATCCCCTTCCAACACCCCAGTTTTGTTATATTACAAATCAAGGGAACTCAGTCAAGGGAACTAATTACACTCATGGCATCTCTTGGTGGGGGAGGGGGGGGGCAGCTACTGAAGCATGAATCATGTTAGCGTGTGGTGGAAAACATCAGTGCATATGTCACATTAATAGCCAGATGTTATGTTCAATGTTGAAGGAAAAATAAAATCAGGCAGATAATGCAGTGAAACAGGATGTCACTGCTGATACGACATACACCAAGTAGGCCAAAATAACACAAGCCATCTGAATTTATCCTCAACTCATTTTCTCTACAATCAATACACTTTTACATAAACAAAATTAAGTAAATCAAAACAGCTAGCATGGTCCTTACCACTGTTTGTCCAGTGACAAAAAAAAAAAAAAAATCCGAGTGATTTCAAGATGCAATGCGTGATATTTTTAATAAAACATGGGCATACTTTCATGACTGTATCTAGATCACTTCCTGTGTCAAAATCCATGCGTCTGCATACGGAGTGCTTTGCTACGTGTTATACCTTAAAAAAATATAAATAAATATAAGCAGGATCTCTGACTGGATGTGATTAGCCAATCATCGCTCTTGAGGTCAGACTGACAGATTAACCCACCCTCCAATCAAATGTTTGATACAACCAGCTGGCTTCAATGGAAGGGAAGTCAAACAGACAAGCTCACTGTTCCTCCTCTACTGACATGGTTAAGACAACAGAAAAGGCTCAAGATTGAGGCAATATTGGAACCAGAAAGTGGTATACGAGTTCATCTACATGTAGACTTGTAGGTTCTCCATACCTGTAATGCCATCCACGCTAAGAGGAAAACTAAAGCTGAACATGTATCTGAAAAATGAACATAACCACCTTAGAACACACATGAGTTTTTAAATACTGGGTGCTTCAACTATAATATCTCACAGTACAATTCCAAGAATGATTAATTGAAATAATGTATCAATTAATGTACCACAAGGGTGCGGTGCCAAATACTCTTAATTGAGTCATACATCAACAAAAGCAAACAAGATTTTCGCTATACATCTGCCTGGAGCCAAGGTCTTATTAAATTGCCATATTGTATGTTTAATGGGGTATACTGTACCAAAGGCTACCGATCCAATTCTCTTGACACATTAATCTTCTCCTTACATTACATAAAACAATGTTACAGTCCCATGCCTCACTAGGAGAAGTGCCCTACTGAAAAGCAACAGAAACCTAAATAAACATAATATTGAGAGCGCATATGAAGAGGTTCAAAAAGACACTGATGGTGTCCACTAAAGTTGAGATTTTAGGGAGGAAAAAAAAAACAGCTCTCAAATGCAAACAGCAGGAAAAAAAGGAAAGGAGAGAAAAGAAATTCCTTATCACAGATAGGCGTCTTAGCAAAAGTTCCCATTACTTGGGTTTTCTCTAACTAAAAATAATCCCATGCTGGGGTCCTCTTTTGATCAAGAAAAAAAGAAATTCCTACATTGAGGCAGTTCTTAAATTAACTTACATTGTACACAAAAGCACAAAGCAACACAAATCTCTCTAGAAAACATTCTGTTGGGATAGAGGACAAACCAAATTCCCAGGCACTGTACTCCTAACCACTCTGTTTCCCAGCTGAAACTCTCCCTGCACACAGGCATGCCTATATACCCTGTGTCTGATTAGCCACAGGTGGCCCAATTTACACAGCTCAGCCTGTTAACCAGTTGAGGAGGCTCCACCCACCAGCCTCAGCACTAAAACCAGAAATGGACTTCTGGAATGGAAAACTAGTTTCCATCCACTGCCATTTATAATAACAATTAAACAAGTTCTCTATTAAATTCAGCACACACTGGAATAATAGTGATGTGAAAACAGAGGGAGAGGGTATAGAATTCTTTCTTGGTCACATCTGAGGCCAAAGAACGTGGGTTTAAAGGAATCTGGTTTGAAATGAAGATAAAACTTGTGTGATAGAGTGTGCAGGACAAAGGTATTAGACGCTGGTGTGAAATAAGGTTAGAGAATGTCAGAATTCTGAATTACAGTTGAGATTTGACCAGTCCCACCTTCAGACACGGATCTATTTCTTGCCTGAAATGGTTGTTCCAAAGCAATTTTTATCTCAGAAAATCTGCTAAATGCTCTGTGCTAAATCCTTGCCAAGGGAGTTTCTACGGGAAACAGTATTAGATAAACTGATTTACTGGGCCTGGGGGAGACCGCGCTGTGGCCGTGCAATGTGCATCCACCTCCCCAACACCCCCACCGTCCTGCCACCAAAAGGCCCAATCCCCCCCCCCCCCCCCCCCAACCCCAAGTGCTCCCCTGGGCTCGAGGGGGTCCTGGAATCTGGAATGTCAGGATATGCTAAGTAGAGATTTTTGGAGAAACTCAGCTGATCCTTTGTGGATCCTTCAGGCCTCCAGTTCAAGAGAGGAAAAGAGACAAAGGTCAGAGCTGAGATTCAGATACTACTGGGCTGGAAAGTGTGTAGAAATGTACACTGTGCAAGTTGGGTAGTGTGTAGAAATGTACACTGTGCAAGTTGGGTAGTGTGTAGAAATGTACACTGTGCAAGTTGGGTAGTGTGTAGAAATGTACACTGTGCAAGTTGGGTAGTGTGTAGAAATGTACACTGTATAAGTTGGGTAGTGTGTAGAAATGTACACTGTACAAGTTGGGTAGTGTGTAGAAATGTACACTGTGCAAGTTGGGTAGTGTGTAGAAATGTACACTGTACAAGTTGGGTAGTGTGTAGAAATGTACACTGTGCAAGTTGGGTAGTGTGTAGAAATGTACACTGTGCAAGTTGGGTAGTGTGTAGAAATGTACACTGTGCAAGTTGGGTAGTGTGTAGAAATGTACACTGTGCAAGTTGGGTAGTGTGTAGAAATGTACACTGTGCAAGCTGGGTAATGTGTAGAAATGTACACTGTGCAAGCTGGGTAGTGTGTAGAAATGTACACTGTGCAAGCTGGGTAGTGTGTAGAAATGTACTACCGCCCCCCCCAAACCACCCCCCCCCCCCCCCACACACACACACACACGCCCTCCCCCAGATATCAATCTGTTCCTCACTCCTCTGCTTCCCTCCAGCACTCAATCCTAAGGTGCTAAAAGGTATCATGTCTGAAACAGAAATTATTTTTTTCTGAATGATCCAGCTCCATCCAGGTTTGCCATTAGCTTCGGATGTTTGCGAAAAGCGATCCGTCCCATGAAACCATTAATCCAAGGTACTGAAGTTCTTGTCAAAATTCAGGCCACATCAAAGAGCTGCCCCCACCACCGTGCCCCCCCCCCCCCCACAAGTCCTTAATGGAACCATGGCCTGTGCACTGTCCTTTTGGGAGACAATTACATAACTCTTCTAAGGGAAATAAAACTATTATAAAAGGATATTCAAGGGATTATATTTCCAAAGGGTCTATGACAAACTTATAGTTTGAAGGCACTGAGATCTCTTCTTACGTTTTCTTTTTTTTTTTTTTGGTTCAGTTTAGCTACTGTTATCATCTGGATGAAAGATAATGCTAATTTTGCGGAACGCTACAGAAGCTGGTTCAACATTTATCCCCCATGCTCCGACAAAAAACCTCAGCGCACTCTTTCACCGAATCAGCCATTTATGTATTTATTCTCCAACCAAAACAGATAATGAATCAACATCTGCTTCAATCTCGCTGCTATTCCATTTTATTCCCCCCTCTTCTTCGCTGATATACAGCAGCATTAAATCAATTGCATCCCTCTACAAAGGGCTTTGGAGCAGGTTACAGAGTGCTACACAAAAGATGCACGCAGCAACAGCATAATCTTTGAAACCAGGCCGATGGCATTAAGCTTTTAAAGGCACTTTATCAAACGCAGAGATTAGCACTTATTAAGTGGTCTCTATAATGCCAAGCTGATGTCTTTAAAATTTGGGCACTGTGGGAATGTGAATTCCTCTCCCTCTCAAAGTGCCGTTCCCCCGGCCAGGTAGTTCAGAGAATGCCATTATACCAGCCGACACTCCTTTAAGACTCCCTAAAGCCTTCTTTATAAGGTAGTTACGAGGCAGTAACCTTGCTACAGGCAACAAAGCACTCAGACCGTTTGGCAAGAGAGAGGCTAACACAAAGCGACCTTTTTCCTCTATGCTCTTGACCCCAATTTGCATTTAAAAAGTTAAAAAAAGAGCAGAGAGGTAACCAGCTGAAATAATGATACTGAGTCGATTTTCGACGTAAGTCGGTATTTATACCTAAATTATACCTAGTTAAGTTATATTAAGTTAACACCTTAAGTCACTCACACTGTACATACAACACATAAAGGACATATAAAATACAGTAATTAAATGAAACAGTAATAAAAAAAAGAGAGAGAGAACAATTTCTTATCTTTATTTCTGTGGTCGTATTTACGAACCAAACCACTTAGGTCGAAACTAGGTTTTTTAAATAATTTATGGGAGTGCGTCGTGACCACGAAACAACGTAACTCGAGACCGTCGTAACCCAAGGACCCCCTGTATATGTAATACCAATCTCCCACATCAATGAGAGAGTGTGCAGACTATTCATTTGCCCTGTAGCCATTGCAGGGGATAGCCTATGAGAGTAACCCATGCAGTGCAATACTTTCCCTGATTGTAGAGGTGGAGAGTCCAAAAAAGACAGAGACCTCTACAAATACACCCCCCTGAACCCTTATCCATTACTTTCACACAATGGCAGCAGTTCAGCTGCGGCTACAAACTGATCAATGCCCAAAATCAAGGAGCGTGCTTTATCGGATGGTAAACCCTTTAAAAGCAATCAAAGCGGTGATTGTGCTCACTCTGGTTTCTGAATTCGTTTGGCACATTGCCGTGGAGAGGATGTCCCGCAGACGCAGTTCTCAGATCAACCCGGCTCGCTTGACTGATTCACGCTTGAACCTGTGCAAATGTAAATCTGTGAAATTCACATCACAGCTTGTTGCATCTGCCTCGTCTCCAATACCCGTTTTTTTTCCACATTTGGAGGACGGAGGAGTTACGTGGAGGGCTTTGTGACAGTCCACCCCTGCACTTCTCACTATGTGAATCATTGATAGGGCTGAAACTTTCCAAAGGATGGCAAGATTGCTACCTGACCTTAAATTCACCCTCTTCTATTTCAGGTTACGCAACAAGCCGGCGGTGTTTGGTGAGAGAAGAAAAGTATTAGGTGTATAGTTTGTAGAGTATATTCTGTCACTGTGAAGCCATGAAATATGTGATGAAGGTAGCAAAAGCCAAACCTACCAAATTATTTTATTTCAAATTGGCAGGGCTAGCTCTCTCTAACAGCTCCTTGGTCTTGACACTCTTGTGTCCTCATTATTAAATCCAGAACACTTTTGAACATTCTGTGCAAAAATTGACAATGACACATGGCAGGAGCTCATCAATCTCACTGAACAATCACTTACGCCTCTTGGTGATTAGACCTCCTCCAACCATTACATGACATTCAGGCATTTAGGAGACACTCTTACACAGTTCATATTTCTACAAACTGTCCAACTTACAAAGTTTACATTTCTACACACTATCCAACTTACACAGTGTACATTTCTACACACTACCCAACTTACACAGTGTACATTTCTACACACTACGCAACTTACACAGTTTACATTCCTACACACTACCCAACTTACAGTTTACATTTCTACACACTATTCAACTTACACAGTGTACATTTCTACACACTACCCAACTTGCACAGTGTACATTTCTACACACTACGCAACTTACACAGTTTACATTCCTACACACTACCCAACTTACAGTTTACATTTCTACACACTATTCAACTTACACAGTGTACATTTCTACACACTACGCAACTTACACAGTTTACATTCCTACACACTACCCAACTTACAGTTTACATTTCTACACGCTATTCAACTTACACAGTTTACATTCCTACACACTACCCAACTTACAGTTTACATTTCTACACACTATTCAACTTACACAGTGTACATTTCTACACACTACCCAACTTGCACAGTGTACATTTCTACACACTATTCAACTTACACAGTGTACATTTCTACACACTACCCAACTTGTACAGTGTACATTTCTACACACTACCCAACTTGCACAGTGTACATTTCTACACACTACCCAACTTGCACAGTGTACATTTCTACACACTATTCAACTTACACAGTGTACATTTCTACACACTACCCAACTTGTACAGTGTACATTTCTACACACTACCCAACTTGTACAGTGTACATTTCTACACACTACCCAACTTGTACAGTGTACATTTCTACATATGTACCCCAGTCACAGTGGGCTGACATAGCTATAGTTTTCCTTTCCGGCTGCCAAGTTTTAAATGGTTCCTTGAATCGGGTCGGTGTTGACAGCAGAGATGAGTTCAAAGTTATAATAGGTGACTGGCTAAGAATATACTTAGTTAATGGCATGTATGGGGAGGGGTGTGGGGTGTAGGACATGCGATGGGTGTTAGTAGGGGGTGGGGGAGGGTCAGGCAGGGTAATGATCCTAGCCTATTTTGTTCTGGGTTTGCATGTGCCCCTCTTCATGTACATGAAAATATTGATCAGGACCAAACCAAAGGCCAAGGAGGGTATTGGTCAGAAACATTGGGGTTGCAAAGTGCCCCGGAGGCCGTTTAAAAAGGAGAACCATCATGCCAGTGGGGTAACAGGTATGCAAACCGACAATGTTGGGGTCACTTTGGACAAAGTGCCCTTCTCGGTTTGAGAGATTGTTTAGAAAGGGGCCGAAGGGGCAGCGCACTGGTGTGTAAATGACGTGTTTTCTAATCTATTCTCCCGCATGAGTGTCCGAGCCTGCCAAAATGCTTAGTGCGGCAAAATGGGGGAGGCCATCCTATAATATGCCCTACATGATAAATGTGCTTTCACTAAAGAAAAGGGACTGAACACTGTATATACAAATACTTACAAACTGGTTTCCCTTATTCAGAGGTACAATGTCAGGAAGGACGACCAGGCAAAAGGACCAGCCGAAAATAGCACAAACAAGAACCGTATACATAGCCTCAAACACTTTTCTTTTGCTCTGTCTTTAAATGCAACACTTTCAATGCCATTTTCAGAATTTAAACCTACATTCCTGTTCCTTTACATGTCTGTTAATTGATAAATACAATTTTTATTTTAATTCCATTGCCCATTGCTTTTAGCCTTGTAGGGCTGCAAGATGGTTATCAGTAAAACCTGAACCGGAACATGAACCTGAACCTGGAGCTCCTCTGAGATCTTTGTGTCACAGAGAAGGGAGACCCTGGAATGCAAAACCATCGTGGTGAGCCTGATATCGGGGTGGCCATTGGTTTCACTGTCACGTCAGTCCAGAGGTAGCGTTCTTATGTCATTCCCTACACGGAAACATAGCCGTTACAGATGCAGACGCTGCTGCTTTTTCAAACAAGCGCTGGAGTTTTATTCGGTAAACTTCATGAATATAATAAACGTGTATTTCCAGCGGAGCCGCTGAGCATCCTCGAGCTCGCGCGTGCGAGGAGCTCAGGCGTTGGCAGGATGTGTTTTTGAAGCTGATCGAGCCTGCACTCTTTCAGATAAGGAAATGTCAGGGGAATCCACAAAATCATGTTACATTACTGAAGGGCGCAGCAGCGAGAGGAGACACGAGCGCAGTCTCCACAAACAATGGCGCATTCAAAGAGCGCTACCTTCCCACAACATTAATTTTAATAGGGGTTTGGGAGGGGGTGATGCTAACAGTTGCTGATAGTACCCCTTGAAATCTTTTTTTTTTCTGCTGCAAAGAAAAAGAAAACATTTTTCAGAGCACTTACTTTGCACAAGGAATAACCTGCAATCACAGCACAGAACGTTACATTGCACCAATTTCCACAACACACTGAATCCTGAAGGTACAGCTGTTTTTGGGGAACACTTACTTTGATGCTAAGACATTTAGCTTATTATTTGGCAAACAGCATCAGTATGCAGAATATCATGAGCAAAACACAAACACACACAAAGGTAACTATTTCAACATATATCTACATATAGATAAAGAGAGAGAGAGAGAGAGAGACAGAGAGAGAGAGAGAGGGAAGCAACCAAATGGACCCCTGTTAGCTGGAACTTAGGAGCAAACTGTGCTGGAAAGCTATTTAAATTATGCAAACATTCCATGGATGGAAAGAAAATGAGAACATTCTAATGCTTTGAAAACCGCAAAAAGCACACCGACAGTATGACTGACTGCTCTCAGATAACAGTGGAGCTGTACATAATGCTGTCTTCAGTGGCTAAACACCGGACAGAAAACCTGATTTCAGCTAACGTATGGTGATACTGTGTCTGAACTCTCTCTGTCTCTATCAGTCCCTCCCATCCTGCTCGCACTCACCAGATTAGGGACGGTATCATTTTTCCCTGTAGCCAGAACAAAGCGCAACCTAATGTATCCATCCCAGTAACCCTTGCTGTCGCACCTATACATGGGGCTGTTGGCCATCAACCTGATTAAGCGTTCAATGGAAGCAGTAACAAAGACAATCTATTCCCTTGCTCACATGAATTAACTATGGTTTCTGCTGTCCCCTGAATGTACAGTCCTTCTGTGATACCTTTCTGAGTCAATACAATAAATTCAGAGTGAAGTCTCCATTTTGGTATCAAAAGATGCATTTAATATGCATATTTTAACTCGTGGGGCTTCTCCCCAAGCAAAGAGATATTGAATATATATATATATTCTGGGTAGATAGCTGAGACAAGATAGAGCATTTTGAACATCTTTCCTGTTTATAGAAGTAGACCCAATCTCAATAGAAATAGCAGGGACTTGTCTGAATCTGAGAAGTTATCTTCACACAATACTCCCCTCTTCCCTTAGCCCCCCAAACTGAGGGTATCCCAATGGGCAGGTGCAAATAGCCTGCCCTGAAAGAGGGATAACTCGGTGGATCTTGTGCATACAGAAATATGCACTATGGAAAAAGTACATGTTATTTCTCAGCATCTATTACAGTGGGTGCACAGAGAATGCATTTGAATGAAGTCACCACTCTTGCAGTTGTGCCTTGCTGAAATAATGTCACCCTTGGGACTTTGAGCGAGTATCGGAATATGATCTGGTACTTTTGTACAACAGAACAGCTGTAGATCAAAACCCTCTCCCCTCTGCACTGTGGGTAACGTCGACAAGTTCAATGCCACAGGCCACAGTCACCCTAGAGACTGCATGCATCCCTGGTCGGCGTGTGCTTGCAGATACATTTCAAACATGCACGCATACATGCATATATACATACAAACCAGCATACTGCATATACACACCCCAACACACACACACACACATATGTGCCCATTCACACATGTGATACCGCTCATGCAGACACACACAGCAAAGGTACACAAGTTCATGTGAGTATGCAGTCCTACGCAAACGCACGCATGCATTACAGTGCACCAGAGAGTTCTTTGGCCCTGTTAGCTGAGGAAGATTCTCAGATATTGTTATTGTGCAGTGTGCAGAACCATTAAAATCAACACAGAGGAAATGAATCTTAATCTGCAGCCCCCTCCCCCCAGCTGATTCCCTATGGGCAGATCCAGTTTCTACAGAATAAATTACATGAGTAAACAAAGCTGCCACAATAAGAGTTATTAAAGGAAAAACCAGTGTATGTTGATGACCCCCCACAGAACAAACAGGGAGCACATGCACTCCCATGCCAGAACATTAGGAGAAAAATAGGAAACAACACAATTTCGCGATGGCATCTTAAATTTCACCACATGTCGCGCTTCCGTTCTTGCGTGCAGATATCATGAATGGATATCTCATTAATGTAATGGTGAGATAAAATGTTTGAGGGTGGGGGTGGGTGGGATTTTCTCTTCATTCATTTCATACAATATTGGAACCACCCAATGTTCAGAATTACTCTGCATGTCTTTGAAATGTTCTCCAGGAAAATTGCCTCAACTCAACGCTCTCTGTGAGTGTTGCTACGGGGAACAACAGTGTTGATTGCTGTTATTGCAAAAGGAGAGCCCAGGAGAGGCTATAATTGCCCTGATTTTGTATGCAAACATTGTTGAAGTCGTCACATCTCGAGCCACAATGGCTGGTAAACCTTCCATTAGGCTGCCAGCTGACAGGGCAAGTAGCGGACACCTCCCTTCGGACGGGCTGGTGACGGGGGTGCTAGCCAGTTAGCCTTAGCGGCGTAACATGATATAACCACTTCTGTCAGCATTGGTCATGAAGAAGAGGACGGTCGTGAAAAGACTGAGAGAAAACAAAAATGCTTTAAAAAAAAACCTCTGACATGCCTCCATGTTAAATCACACAAAGGGACCCCAGAAACCCACCCGGGGGAACCAGACAAGGGGACGGCAGGCGGCTTCAATCCCCAGCGGTTCCCCCGTCTGAGGGTGTAAGGAGGGGAACAGGAGAGTGAGAGAGAGAGCGAGCTTCAAAGCCATTTTTGAAGCCATGTACTTAGTCGGTTGGGGTTGATTATAAAGAGGTCTCTCACCCCCAAGCCCCCTGAGTGCCTCTGTGTCTCAGACTAATTGGCATCCTTTTCATTAGAAGCCAAAAAAAAAGGTTTCAAATCAGACAGCACCATGGGCTACAAGCCTAACAAGACACGCATATAAATGGCAGATTCTTTTTGTTTATTCTCGGTTCCCTCAGTTGGACAGTTAATCCTGTAGGCAGGGCCTCATCAGTGCCCTAAAAAGTCTCTAAAACCGTGGTCATCACTGTCCTCTGCCTCTCTTTAAATGCTCACCCCTGCAGAGCCTGCATCATCTGCTCTGAGAGAAAAGTAGGGTCTGCACTGATATTACATTTGGCTACATTAGCACAGCTGATTTTGTTCCCTCCATGCTAAAGACAAGTCACACTCACATGTCGATTTCAGCGCTATTCCATAAAGTTAGTGAGGCTTTCGTACTATATTTAGGTGTTGTCAATAGTCCAATCGATTATTCGGTCACACATCATACAACTGCTCCATACGGAAACCCACACCCCCCAGCTGACCCTAATCCCATGAGCCCCCACATATCGGAAAGTCCCATACACGCCTATGTAATGGCTGATATGTTCACTGTGAGTGGATGCCACGAGGCAACACATGCGCTTGAAGCTTTATTCGAAGTATTGGGAAGAGCAGTAACATAAACTGTTCAAGGAAATAATAATCTATTCAAAGAAAAGATGTTGGAACTAAATGTCTGACATTTCTGAGTTCTACCGCTGCTTACTTAGCTCGTAGCAGGATGCAATATGAAGTTACTCAACGAAAAAAAAAAAAATACAAATATTACGGGATGTCTTGGGAATAGCGAAATGCTTTACCTGTTCTGCAGCACGGAAACGCTGAGTGCTGTGACCTTTTCAAGTACAGCTAAATGAAGCTGAAGATTTATCTCATGTTTACAGCGCAAGATGAAAAACGCTCGTATGGCCATGTGCATTACAGCGGCAATTTGTTATGATTGTACATCCAATTTATGTTTTAGCGATTCATGGCAGGAATCCCCAGGACGCACAGCGAAAGCTTAAAGCCACTCCGCACTCAGGAAAAGCGGGCTCTCCAGATATGTCGAGTACCTGTTTCACTCAAAGAGAGCTCATAATGGCGCGGTGGGATAATTGATGAACATCCTGGTGTATGAATGGGCATGTTCAGCGTTGTTACATTTAATACACGATTAATCTGCCATTTACGGGTACGGGATTTTTGTAAAAAGTATGGATTTGGTTGATAGATATAGACTTTTTCTGTCTGACAAATAACCGACAATTTCTCAACAGCAGCAACACCAGAATTTGTCACAAAGTCGCTGTAATCAAGTGCAAACGAGCAACCGTGCGACTTCATTTACACTTACAAACCGTAATGTCTGTACAATAGTTATTCATTAAATCAAAGCAAAAAATAAAATGTTCAGGTTAAGAGACTAAAAATAAATAAATAAAAATGCGTGCGCGTTTTATGTAATAGCAGCCATAATACCATTCAGAACAAGGGTGCAACAAACTAAACGGTGGTTTGAGTTCATTTCATTTAATGCAATTAAATGGATGAAATGCGATCTGTTTTAGACGAGGGCAAAATTTTTCTGTAACTTCCCCTTTTATCCTCATGATGTCTTGGCTATATGGAAGAGGGAAACTCTCCTAGTAAACATGGATGGGAGTCCAACACAAACTACAAAGCATTTTACTGCCCTAATATTGCATGTCCGATCAAGGTGGTGATTCGTTTATACGTGCCCTCCTTCAGTTATTTTAAAAATGTCTTTGATGTCACAGGCTATTCTGTTAACATTGATCCTACATCATTCTGCTGATTTCAACATTATTTTTAATGAAATGCGGGTACTTTGACTGCATCAACGAACTGCTCTAAATTTGCTGCCTCTACTCTGCAAATTGCAAAAGAGGTAATTAAATAAATGAATGGAATAGTAAAATAAGCGTTGTATATCCTTATAAATATTTCAAAGGGAATGTGCGTTGTGCTGACACAGTACAGTTTTTCTTTATGACATTCCCGGGATTAAGACTCTCGGAGAATCAGTTTTATTTACTAATGGTAGCCCAAGTTAGATGTGGGTTCCTAAAACAAGCAGGGCAGCGCTTAAAAATAACCAAGTTAAACTTCGAACGAGGTTGGTTGCTAAACTTCTTGTTGTTAAACTAAATAACGTCAAAAAAACTGAATTGGACTGGAAATTTTTATTTCACCTACATCCCAATAAACAACATTCTGTCTACCATCTAAACTTAAACACATATTTTATATAACGCATTACACAACATAATTTAAACACATCAGTTTAAAATACTGAATAGTCAGGAACTGGTTAACCTCACTGAGCCAATAGTAAAATAGGTAATGTCGTTTACCCGTAAAGTGGGCGTTATCAATCCAGTTCATTCTAAGAGCGGTTAAAAGCCTAAATGTGCCGTTCCAATAGGCTGGAACCGCGGGTCATGGTCCCTGGGGTGGTTCGAATAACAGAATGGTGGCTCACGAAGCCTGGACAATCAGCGTTTCATACAATTCACTGTGATAAAACGTCCTCGTTATTATCTGCTTGATACATACTCGCAGACCATCTGTTAACTAGGACGCCAACAGTCAACATGAGTAGGTTATATGCAAAACAAGGGGAGCATGTTTTAAGTTCATTCATTCCATGCCGTTCCATTCACGCCTATCTATTCGGCACGTGAATGGCTGCTTAGCGCTGTGAATGAAACAGTTCAGAGATGGAGAGCATGGAACTAAACTGAGTATTGATTTAGATTCAGCTGTATTCGTAAATTATGCGTTAGATTTTCACGAGGCCTCATCACAATGTAGTATATAAACGTGGAATTCAAATAATGTACAGTTGTTGCTTTTAAGATAATAAAAAAATGTCAGTTGCAAAATAAATTATAGTATTTATGTTATTGCTAAACAGTGGCTCTGTCCTGCTGCTCAGCTGTACGTTATATTCTTTTCTGTCTGAAAACTTGAAGATGACGTAGAGAAATATAAATAATTTGTTTGAATGTATGCAATTTCACAGACGCGTACCCACAGGCGCGCGCATTCATGCCCATGCGCGCGCGCACAAACACAAAAACACAAACACACTGGAAAACACATATTCACAGCATTTGAAATAATATATAAACACATTAGAAGGTATTATTTTGCACTTACCAGCATTTCTAAGTTTTCTATTCCTAAGAACTGAAATAATCACCAGAAGATTCCCCAAGACATCCACCACAGTGGTGAAGATCAGCACGCTGGCCAGCACCGTGATAACCCAGGCAGGACGCGCATTGTGTCCCAGCGCTCGACCGTGTCCCAGCTCCGTGCGGTTCCTGAGGAAAGAAACATTCTCTGGCATGTCTAAAACCTTGCGCGCCAACTTCTCTTCCCTCCGACCGAATCATTCAATTAACGGAATCATTCTGATGGCAATTGCTTAAAAAAGGTGGCTCAGAAGCAGTGGAAAAAAATCGTGTTTATATTTTAAAAAGCAAAAAAGAAGGAAAAGAAAAATAACAGGAAAATAGTGGTAATAATAATAAAATCAAAAATCAAAGTTTTCTTTTCCCAGTCCTTCAGAGATATTCGCGAGTAAAGTGTGTTAAGTGGCTGCGAGCGACGGTTTCATTCAGTTGACTGTTTATAATAGAGCCCGTTATGAGAGTTTACCACGCCAGCTGGCCCTAATATCCTCTATCGATCGTATACTGGAGAAGGCGTGGGTACTCCCGCGCCCACGTTTCGTTCATCTCATTTGCATAGGCAGTCCGGCTTCTGTCGGAGGTGAACGTGTTTTTCTGTTTTATATTCGAACGTCCGCTGTGTCAGAAGGAGACCTGCCCGGTGCTGCTGGCTGGCAGTGTCTGGCGCTGTCTGACTTATTTGTTAAGTAGCAGCTATTCGAAATTGCAAATCCAGCGCGCAATCAGAGGAAATTCAGCCGGAGGGCTGGCTCTCATTCAAAAAGCGGACATAAAAGGATGTAGGTGCACTCACTCTCTGTGCCGGGGAATCGAGGGTAAGGATACATTTGTATGAGTGTAGTTATACGGATGTCACGCGCAGTAGTTGCCTTGTTTTCGAATATCACAAAGAATGAGGTCAGGGAATAGTTGCGTATTCAGGGAAAACGAACTACAATACGATGAGATAAAAGAGCAACCGGTCTATGTTTTATTGGTTTTCTCAAAAATATTTCATACGAAGACAAAGTCTTAAAAACATATTCCCCCTCGTACATTTGCGTTGGACTGAGCGCGTCTGTTTTTTCTGATTGTTTAGGTTGAATCCGCGAGTGTCGGTGATGCCCGCTCTCCCCCTCCGTGTCGAAGAAAGGCGAATGGTTGAAGAATCGGCTCAGATCTCTTTGCCTCGTAACACCCAGATGCCACAAACAGCGTCACAGCATCGCTTGGTATGCGCGATCCTCTTTAGTTGTATGGTCGTGGCAACCGTTTCACCTGCCATCCATCATTGACAAAGATCGACAGATACATTTTTTGCTAATGAGTTAAGCCCTACAGTTTGCTACTTAGTGTCACATTGTAGTGTCTCTCCCATCCCAGCGCTACGTGTACTGTCAAAACGAAAGGTTACTATAACGCAAATTCGACAGAAAAAGTACATCACAAATGAAAATAGAGCTTCAATTTGGCAAATTACTGTACCCCTCATTAGATTGATTCGCAGTGTTTTTCTGACTTTCTATTCCGTGATGGACACATGTTTTATAATAAACGGACGCAGGTTATATGCGATCGCATTTGCACAGCTTTGGTTCCCTGTTCTGTGATACGGAGCTTTTAGCTCCCGCTGCTTTTAAATACCGAGCATGCTCTCCCTCTGCAGCCCAAACACGACATGACGGAACGACTCAGAATCACCGTTTTGTTTAAAACAGTGTTTAACCCAAAAAATGTTCACATTTAATAAGAAATCAGACCTATATTAATTAATGTATTATATTATATAATCGTTTTGATGTATAGTCTACATGGTTATACACATTTTTATATAGGGAAACAGTGCATTGCTGTTTTAATAAAGTTATTTAATGTACAAAAATAGTCAAGTTCCTCTGTCTGGCATCACTCCTAGGCTTCTATAATAAATAATTTTGTAAAATCCATTTGTCATCTCCTTGTTCATGGTGTCAGTTTTGCTAGCATTTAAGTCAGAGAAAAAGCTTTGAAAGAATTGGGAATTTCATCTCCATGGACATTTTACTTCGACGTTTTTTTTTGTAAAGCATACTGACAAAACAAATACACTGCGGATTTCCCCCCCATTTAGCAGCATGGAGATAAGGTGTACACATATGGTTATCTTAGGAGGAAAAAAGCAGATAAGTGTGAAATAAAGGATGGCGGTGTGGAGCTGCGGCACAGTCTCGGTCTGTTGCTCACTGTGCCAGCTCAATCAGCAGGTGGATAGGGCTGGTCCGTCACATGCCTCCCTCTGAGCCAGGCCCCTGACATGCAGGGCTGTGTGCTGAGATCTCATGCAGAACCTCTCCTCCTCCAACCCCCCCCAAAACCACAGACTTCTGGTCAGTTCCCGAAATTATTCACTGGCCAGTTCCACAGCAACTTGTAAAAAATCTTTCCACATTCTTACAAATCCTAATAATAACTCATTAAGAAGTCAAATAACATTTTGTGCATGACAAAATTATGAAAATATAAAGTTATGAATTATAACATGGCTGCTGTCAAAGGTAGTACAGCTATGTTCCACCTGGGTACCAACTCTTAATTTTCATGTCAAGAATTTGGTGCTCAATGTACTGTGTCATGTAATGAAGTAGGCTCACTGGCTGTGACCATAAGAAGGCAGTGAAATGAAGGCCGGGGTGCTTGTCATGGAAGGGGTGGTGTCACGTGCATTCACTTCACAGACGGAGATCGTGGAGCGGAGCAGAGGGCAGAGCAGCTTGTCTGGGCGCATTGATTGGTCAGTCATCCCACTGACAGCAAGCAGATGTGAGGAGATGAAAGTATGCGACTGAGTGGAAGGGCTCAACCGGCCGGCCTCTTTTTCATGCGACAAGCGTGCCATAACACTGACGGGGAAATTATGCTTGACTGTTCCCAAATCCCACTCTTCGCATGTTCCTCTCTCCCACCTCGGTCCCCCCTCCATTTCTCTGAGCCTTAAAAGCACAGAGGCGACAGTTCTCATGGATGATGCTACGTTAGGGGCACGGTCGTGTGAAACGTGGGCCTTTATCTCAGTGAGCCAGCAGCCTCTCAGATGTTTCAGATCTGAAACTGTGTCGCCGAATTAATCTTTCATTTCAAAGGTGCGGCTCCACAGCTCAATAGTGGGTAAGAAATGGCACTTCTATTCTGCCTTCAGGGCCATCCTGTGATGCTGGACTTCTGTGGGGAAACTCTTTATGTGAGCGAGCAGCTGATTATACATTAATTACAACACTCAGGATTCCCGTATAGGTTTTCACTCTTTTCCCAGTGCTGTAGCATGGCTCAGAAATTAAAAAAAAAAAAAAAAAATGCATATCCATGATCAAATTCCTTCTGTTTTTCAGATATGGAAATTCATTGAGCAGATCTCATGGCAGCAGATCCAGAGGATGCTGAGTAACGATGGAGCTGGAAGGCTTTTAAACATTTGCATTAAAACATCCAGTTTCAGTGCGCTCGGCAGGGCTGGCCGGCACGTATAGAGCGCGTATCTGGAATGTGGGGGTTGAGACGGCTTGCTTCAGCTGCACGGTTTGGGATGTGGTTATATAAGGAGTTGGCAGTGCCTGGCCGAGGCTTGCTCTTTGATGTGTAGGACTGACTCATGGTGTTGATGTGTTAGGCAGAGCTGCAGGGGCAGTGGGGAGGATTAGGTCCAGCGAAAGGCTTCCCGACTCCCCAGGAAGCCCTTTATGTACAGGCTCACAGACAGTGGCTATAAATCCCATTATTTATGTGTGTGTCTATGCATGTGCGCGTGCATGTGCAGACACACATGTGGGTGTGTGTGTGTGTGTGTGTGTGTGTGTGTGTGTGTCTATGCATGTGCGCGTGCATGTGCAGACACACATGTGGGTGTGTGTGTGTGTGTGTGTCTATGCATGTGTGCGTGCATGTGCAGACACACATGTGGGTGTGTGTGGGTGTGTGTGTGTGTGTGTCTATGCATGTGCGTGTGCATGTGCAGACACACATGTGGGTGTGTGTGTGTGTGTGTGTGTGTGTCTATGCATGTGCGCGTGCATGTGCAGACACACATGTGGGTGTGTGTGTGTGTGTGTCTATGCATGTGTGCGTGCATGTGCAGACACACATGTGGGTGTGTGTGTGTGTGTGTGTGTGTATGCGTGCATGTACAGACACACATGTGGGTGGGTGTATGTGTGTGTGTGTCTATGCATGTGCGCGTGTGTGTGTATACACGTGTGTGGGTGTGTGTGTGTGTGTGTGTGTGTGTGTCTATGCATGTGCGCGTGCATGTGCAGACACACATGTGGGTGTGTGTGTGTGTGTGTGTGTGTGTGTGTCTATGCATGTGCATATGCATGTACAGACATACATGTGGGTGGGAGTGTGTGTGCATGTATGCGTTCATGTACAGACACACATGTGGACGGGTGTGTGTGTGTGTGTGTGTGTGTGTGCATGTACAGACACACATGTGGGTGGGTGTGTGTGTGTGTGCATGTACAGATACACGTGGGCGTGTGTGTGTGTGTCTATGCATGTGCGTGTGCATGTACAGACACACATGTGGGTGAGAGTGAGTGTGTGTGTGTGTGCGTGTGTGAGTGTGTGTGTGTGTGTGTGAGTGTGTGTGTGTGTGAGTGTGTGTGTGTGTGTGAGTGTGTTGTGTGTGTGTGTGTGTGTGTGTGTGTGTGTGTGTGTGTGTGTGTGTGTGTGTGTGTGTGTGTGTGTGTGTGTGTGTGTGTGTGTGTGTGTGTGTGTGTGTGTGTGTGTGTGTGTGTGTGTGTGTGTGTGTGTGTGTGTGAGTGTGTGAGTGTGTATGTGTGTGTGTGTGTGTGTGAGCGTGTGTGTGAGTGTGTGTTATTAGGAACACTGCCACTTGTGCACATGCCATTTGCAGGGGGATCATTCCTCCTGACTTGTCGTCTCTCTACACACGGGCCATTTGTTCACCTATCAAGTGTCGCAGCTGCTCCTGAAACCGCCGTAAATATAGATCATGGATACACGGCTAAACCAGAGTGTGGCGCAGTGCCTTTGTGCTGTGCGCACGATCGGCTTGCTCTCTGTCGTCGAATTGTGGATTTAAAAGAAGGGCTTTGGAGGCCTTCTGAGGTGTCATAAGACCCAGGAGGCATGCAGGCCGAGTGCCCGTTGGAGTCACCAGCTGAACCTGGTGCAGCACGGTGCAGTGGCCTTTGTGTGTCTACCTCTCACATTTACTGTGCCTTTGCTAGAGTAAAAAAAAAGACACAGTAGTGCAAAAAGAGAGAGGGAGAGAGAGAGAGGCTGTGCCTGAAGTGTGAACTGCAGGGGTACAAACTCCTTTTGGGGAGTCTGGGAGTTAAAAAGTGTACAGAAGCAGGCAGGGGAACAGAGGAGTCTGAAACATGGAGATTTGAAATGCATCTGACGGCATCTGTGATGTAAGGAGCCTAACAGATGGCATTGTGTGGGGAAGGCTCTCACCTTTGGGGGGTAGAAGAATGAGACTACCTCACCAGTGTTTACACACCGCGCGCTGACAGTGAAGAAGCGAGAATACATTCTTAGATGTAATTACAGTGAAGGGCATGAAGCTGAGAGCATACAGAGAACTGGGGGGGGAGTGGTGATTGGGGGTGGGGGAGGGGTGATTGGGGTGGGGGGGGGGGCAGTGTAATTAAGACAGTAGATCTAGATGAGGCAGCTCATTTTCTTGTTTTTGTTTTTGTTTTTGCACGCACAGTCGCCCGTAGTGAGAATTCACATTCAGTCCTTGAAAACAGAGAGGGTTATGGAGTTTTTTTTTTCTCTTTATCTCCGATCCTCTGACAACAATTAACCACTGATTAACGGATCAAAAGGATGGAGGTGTCAAGACCCATGCTGTTGTACTTTACAAGGCTGATGTTTTTACTTTCACATTTATAGAGTATAAAGACCTCCCTTTCCAAACAAACCCTTCTCTCTACTGAGCTCCACACAGAGCTGCAGTAAAAAAAATAAGAGCAGTAAAGTAAAGAATAAAGGCCGGCGTGCTCCCGGCCTGAAGTGTCGGCTCCTCAAAGAGATCTGAATAATACAGCCTCCCAATGGTACGCAAAATAGGCTGATTGAAACGGCGTAAAGTGGCACTCTGGTCCCTCCTTAAGTGTTGCACTTTTATCTCCTGCAGGTCTCTCTCCTTCCCTCCCCTCACAGTCTTAACAAAACCTGAGCAGCGATGTGAAAGTGGTCTGCTGGCCACCTGTATTTATTCCAACCGCCCCCCCCCTCACGCCAATATTTTGGTATGAAATGTGAATATGAAATCGCACACCTTATAAAAACTTCTGTCTAAAATCGGTGTGAATTATAATGCTCTAAAGCACGTCACTTTTGCTTTGTTGACAAATGCCCTATTTATCTAAAACACCCGGCTAAGCTTTTTTTTCTTCTTTCTTTTTTTTGTTGGTCACACGAGGAAAGTAGTACAAATGGTATTGCGGAACAGCGGAGAAGAATTCATCCCTTTGATCTAAGAAATAAATGCGAAGTTAATATGGGCTCATTTTTACACACTGGCAGGGTGATGCATTTGAACATGGAGGTGACCCGGAACAGTTTATCTGAATTTGCCCTCATCACAGATGGGATCATTAATTTAAGGCTGGGATCATTAATTTCGATGGCCCCAGCAGCTTGTATTAATTATGGTCGACATATTAATGAGGTTTCTTCAACCCCGCTGGGGTGGAGCTTCACCTGGGCTGTCAATCATTGGGTTGTTTGAACCAATAAAAGAATGCTTCTCTCTTCACAGCCACTGTGGTCATTGGTCCAAACCATCGAGTCACTGTACTGGATGGTAGCTCCTCCCGTTTTTGGTTCAATGAAACCTCAGTCCCCATTCTGTTGCTGGCACACAGATATTCTTTATTTTTCCATGAAAGACAGAACTCTCATTTTAAATCAGAACCTCCCTACATGGCCCCTTATCTGCTGTTGCACCTGAACAAGTGATAATATCCTACCTGTTTTTCTATGGGTCTTTCATAGCTTATTGGACTGTGAACGAGGCCAAAAGTGACTTTGAGGGACTAAGGTTAGAGTCATTAGACATAGTATTCATGCCCTGCCAAAATTTTTTTTTCTACAGTTTTTTCTCTCATTTTGCAATCCCTGTCTGAACTTGTTAAATCAAGCTGTCACACAAAGCTGTCTCTCAAAATGGTTGCTACCTTTACGTATGTCAGAACAATGTCACTTCCTCTCCGCACAGCAGCCACACCTCTAATTACACATTGTGTAAGTCTTTAGAGAAGAGCAAAGTTGGCATACTCTTAGTTTGTGCTGCTGCAGGTGCCACTCGTGACCAGTAGTGGCCGCTAAAGACATTGACCCAACAGACTTTGACCAGCTTGGTCCCGTATCATTCCTGGCGAGGCTGGGGCAGGTATTGGCCAGTAATGGCTTGGCTGGGATTTGAAAACCCAACTGTGGGACTTCCACACAAACGTCTTGCTCTGTGAGCCACACAGTTTTTCTGAGTAAAACAGTAAATCAGAAAATCAGAGTCTTCATTTTAAATAAGATATTTGTGCCTCCAAAAGTAAAGACGCCAAGAAGAAAGCTGCATCTCTTTAAGGACATCATCCTCATTTAGGCTTTACATCACAACATAATTTTCTCTGACTATATTGACGTTATATCGTACTAGAGACAAGTAAACATTTCTTTTTGGAATGTGATCTCTTTCCATTTTCAGAAAAGAGATGCCTGTATCCATAACCAGAGTATAGTCTATTTTGATTGAATCGCATTTGCCCTCAAAGACGCTAAGTATGTTTGATTGAATGTAGCCTATGGTGTAGCATCAAAGGTCAGAGCTGTGCTCTCAGAAATACGCTGTAAAAATACGGAGCTTCTGAGAATCATGCCAAGGTTCTGCACTATTCGTCCCTGTCAAACGTTACTGTACTAATGACCCTGAGAGGATACACTTCTCATGTGTCTCTCATGAAGATCCATTAGCTGTAATTGAAAGCAACAGCAGTTTTCAAACTGCACAGAAGGTGGTCGTCGGTGTGGGGCATCATTGTGTGGAGATTTATTGTTGGCAGAAACCTTGTCTTTAAAGAAGGGGGTCCTGTCAGCATGGGGGATTAATTGAGTACACAACAGCGCTGATGGATAAGGCTGCAGAATGAGATTACCTGTCGGTGGGCGCTCCAGAGAAAGGATTCCCGTCACCTTACCCCAATCCCTCATGAAGAATGCCCCTGACATGCTCCCCGCCCTCAGCTCATGCACACACCGATAAAATAAAATAATATGCCAAAAATAAATAAATAAAATTCCATTCCCGTAGGATATACATCAAAACTGCAGTTCCTGCTAGCTCTGCTGGACAATTCATCACCTCAGTCAGCAGAAGCCATGGGATCTCTCTCTCTCTCACACACACACTTACAGATACCATACTCTCTCTCTCTCTCTCTCTCTCTCTCCCTCTCTCTCTCTCTCTCTCTCTCTCTCTCTCTCTCTCTCTCTCTCCCTCTCTCTCTCTCTCTCTCTCTCTCTCTCTCCCCCTCTCCCCTGCTTTCCAGATGCGCTAAAGCAGGAAGAGAGCAAACTGAGCAGATTCAGGTCACCATCGAGCTCTTTGGTTCAGCAGGGGCTTGTAGAGGACTAACATCAGAAATGTAATGACTAAACAAACACGGTTTCATCACCTGCACCGCAAAGCGTCCGTCGCAGTCCATGAGTACACTTCCAGGGGCCCGGAGAGGGGCCCGGCCCGTTCTGCCTGTGTCATAGTTATCACATCCATGAGAGCAGATCTGTAACCTTCTCAAGCTTATGCAGCTTTGCCCCTCTCATGGACCAGTCCATTGTGCCATTGCTTTAGTGTCTGTAGTCCATAAATGTGACATAAATGACTCTCTTCTTTGTTCTTCTTCCACATCAATAATCACGCAAGTCTCCTACATGCCACAAAGCATCCTGGCATATTTAATAGGATTACATGCACACACACACGCACACACACACACACACACACACACACACACACACACACACACACACGGGCCAGACTGGTGGACCCTTGATAGAATTTACAATTGCTCATTTTATTTAGACAAAACACCACTAATAACACTCAAGCTTCTTAATATATAATCACCATAATTATGCGTTCTAGCATTGTTATTGCACACAACATGCACCACACAGTTTGTTCCACAGCAAACTTTCTGATCTTTTCTCATTTGGGTGCAGACCTTGATTTGCAGTGTAGAGTTTAATTATCCCTTTCTTTGTTTTTCTCATGATTGGTTTTCCTCACTCATGCTATGTAAACTATCACATTCCTTCTAAATTAGTCTATTAGTGTTTCCCGTGAAATTCATTAAAACTGACATTTCTTAACCTTAAGTCAACAATTTCTACAGAGGCCAATTAAAGGCTCATTAAAACGATAATTTTTCAACACATCAATTAGTAGAGGAGTAATTGAAATATTGACTTTCTTTTGGTCCGTGTGAAACCTGAATGGGCTCTAACTAAACCTGAAGAATCAAATCAACGCTACTATTTCCACACAACTATATTCATGTGTTTTTAAAATAGAATATACTACTGAAATGTTTTAAAAAGCAGGCTTTGAGTTAACTGTGACCCGGAGATGAACCCAGGCTGTATCATAACTAGTGCTTGCAAATATGCACACTATAAAAAGACAGTCTGACTTAGTTGAGAAAACACTGACTTAACCAGTAAGGACTTCTGAATAGTCTGGATGTGCTCAAAGCTAATAACCATACAACAATAATTAATTGAAATACACGATAGCTCTAGCTACAAATCTACGGCAGAAGAGAGGCCCCAAGGAGCAGCAATATAACGTAACATCCTTGATAGGACAGAGTCTTGTTTGTTCTTTTGCAGAGCAGAAAATGGCAGTTTCTCCGAACATGTTTTGAATCCAAATGCATTTCAATTAACGTCACGCAGAGATTCGCAAATAGAAAGTTAATTCCAAATGGAATGAAATAATGAGTTAAGATCGGGGAAGTGAGATGGGGTTGGGAGGGGTGGGAAGGGTGGTGGTGGGGGGGGAATTACTTGAGAGTAATGTGACATTTAAGATGGAAATATGAATCTGTGAGCCCAGCTCCCCGGCTTTGAGTTGAAGCCGAAGTGACTGAACATCTGAGCAGCGCTATGACCCCACAACGGGCGAAGCCGGCGCTGAATTCAGGCATTCGGCCTAATGCTTATCACGCACAGGAAGTTACTTGGCCTTCTTGTCAATGGGCTCACCTCTTAAAAACAAAAAAAACTAAACAAAACGCTCTGTCTCCTGTTGTCTCCAGCTCTTTAATTTCTCTGTGTTTCTTTGCCTGGGAAATGATGGCCAGATTCCAATCTGTGCCACATTAAAACCAGGAGCGGATGTTCAAGGGTCCTTCTGTGGCAGATCCCTGCATTGCCCCGCCCCATCCCCATCTACTCCCAAGAATACCCCCACCCCACCAAATTTATAAATGTACCCCGGCACCCTCAGCAGCTCTCCCTCTGCAGGGGTAGCTCGAAGAGACCAGAGGCCCAGAGGCAGACAGGAAGGTGGAAGGAGACACAGAACTCTCTGCTATAAAAGGTCTATGCATAAAATATGTGTAAATTATATAACTTGTAACGTTTTTAAAGGCTCTTCTCCTCTTCGTTGTAACGAGGGCTCATCCCGACAGCAGTTCCCTGCTGGACAGATCGTAGACCTGAATTGTACAAATGAGATGACAGCGACAGAGAGAACCACGCCGGGACACGTTCGCGTCACATCAACAGGAGTCTTCTGCCATTCACTCTCCGAGTTTGCCCTTGAACTCGGAGGTCGGTGCGAAACCTGAAACACAGCGACTCCGAATTTCATTTCTTGACAGCCAGATACACAAAGATGTGCCGACTTCACTTCCAGCAGCCAGCTTCCACTCGATGCATTGATTTGCTTCTGGTGAGGCCGGGACTTGCTTCAGATGGCTGAAGTGCCTAGACTTCTGCCCCTCTCTCTCCCTGGGTTTATGACATGATGTCGTTTGGCACATCGTGTCAAATACTTTTCATCTAGCAAGCAGCAGCTCTGACAGTTATGCCAAAAGACCCAGGGCTGCGGCCATGATCCTCCTGAAGAGGAGAGCCTCCCATGGTCTAGAAGGTGAAATCACGGTAATTGAGCATGCCTTGCACTACCATGTCCTGCTAACTGCTACACTGGAATACCTGGGGCCCTTTTCACCCCGAACAGCCTGAAGTGAAGCTTAAACTTCACATGGACATGAGTAACCGGATCCTGCTGTCATTGCGGCCCCCGTGTGCTCTCTTCCTGCACCCTTGTGGTGGAATGGAAAGAGGATTGAATTGCGCCCGTCTTAAGTGTCTGTCAACATGGCCACAGGAGCCACAGTGATGCTTGTTCCTGTGTGTCTGGAAAGAATGTTGATTGTGTCGTTCTGGGTGAGGGTGGGCGGGCCGAGACATAGCCAACAGGCCTACATAAGGCCAATGAGAGGCATGCCCGCGCCGCATCGGTGAGCGCTGCACCGGCGAGCATAACCTGCTATTTCTGAAACCCACCACACATTCAACTCCCGGGCTCAACAAGCCGCGCCAGAGACAGGGTAATGATGTTAGCGTTCAGAGCCCTCGTTTCTTCTCCAGGATTAATAGGCTGTGTCCTGTCTCCCTGTACACCCCCCCTCACCCCCCGCCCCTCCAAATCTCCTTTCACATCTTAGAACTTAGAAGAGCCTTCCGACATTGAAGCAATTATGCTAAACTGTTCCGAAGCCCAGGTCTCCACCTCCTCCCCTCCCCACCCGGTTTTTGGAAGAGGCGTGAGGGAGAGGGGGGTGGGGGGGGGGACAGTTGGCTAGGAACATGAGCCAGGATGACACAGCTGCCCATTTCGTGCCAATATCATGCTCAGGTTGATGGCAGGTTTGCCCCAGAAGTCTGTTCGGGGTGGGGGTGGGGGGGACTCTTCACAGTAGAGGCTGGTCTGATTATGAAATTACCTCAGCGTACCTGTGGAGCGCACAGATAAAACTGCTTTCCCACCTCAGCAGGGTGTTTCAGGCTCTCTGTCTCATTTGCACCTTGCGATAACTACCCTTGGCTTCCACTGCGGTTACCTGCCTCGCTCTCCAGGGCTAAGTTTCATAAATCACACTTCACTACATTGTTTATCACGGCCAAAACTTTGTTGTCCATGCCCCTGCTCATGGCTTACATTTTGCTGCTCTCAGTAATAAGGGAATAAATAATTGAACCGATAAATAAGCAAATGATCACAAAACAACAAAGCTAAATCAAACAGCATTAGTAAACATATTAAGAAGGGGCAGCTCGGCACAGAGAGCTAGTGAATTTTTTATCGCTGCTATTTTTGCAGAGGAATGAATATTAACTTTATATTCTGCAGATGGTCTGAGAATGACTATCATAATTGTGAATTAGAAAAAAAAATGTCCAGGATATTTAAGAAAAAAAAATTAAATTAAAAAACTGCTCATCAAAATAATTTGGTAATCATTCAGACTCGCAGTACATACAGTAAAGTGTCCAGTTGCATGCTTGATATCTGTCAGTATTGTGGGATTTATCAGCGTTTTTAGGCAGCTACATAGGCTTTCAACCACAACACAACTCCCAATCTAAATTAACGATGGCGCACTGCCATGTCAACGAATGTAGGTGACATCTGAAACAGACACAACTAATAAGCTGTGCTTGTTCCTCTCTGGGTGAAACAGCCCTGCCACCAGTGCTGTGGGATTCTGATGTCTGAAAAGAACAATGGCTCTTTCAAATTCAATATCTGTGACCTTGGGGGCCAGTTTACTTAACTGTTAGGTCACTACATAGAAAAACAAATATGTAAAAAAAAAAAAATCTGGATTTCAGCCATACATCAGGAGCTATTTGAAGTCAGGAAATGGAAAAGGACATTTCTATCTGTTTTTCATCTCTAATATAATTAAGTACTTTGGACAAACCAGAGGAGAGGGCAGACAGACATAGCCACGCACACACAAACCCACACACACAGACACAAACATGCACACGTGTGCACATACACACACATAAAGGGAAGCACCAGGTCCATCAGTGGCAGATTGCCAGTTTAATTCATTTGCTCTGGGGCAGGCTCTTTGCCCGCAGCAGAAAATGAACGTCATTGAGTCGTTTCATTTGCTGACTCAGCAGGCCTTGGCCAATAGGAAATGAAGCAGTTTGTTGAATCTCGGCACGGGTTTTCTGGGACAGTTTTACTAACCCAGCGACAGTGAGTAATGACCACTTGACTGGTGGTGACCTTTGATAAATCTGTGAGATAAAACACCTTTCCCTGTCAGAGCTAGCGCATTTAGCTATTTATGATTACAAAGAAGCCAGTGCTCATCTATGAGGGACTAATGAGCGATCAGACCAATTGGCCATGATACTCATTACTGTAACTGCATAAATAACCAAATAACCATTTAGCACAGGCAATGTTATTTCTCAGCAAGTTTTATATATATGCTAAGTGTTCAGAGGGAGACCAGTTTGTTGAGCGTTTGGTGCTGTGAAATCTCTGGTTTCATTTCAGAGACTGAGGTAATTAACACAGCACCACGTCCTCCTGAACATCGCAGTCTGAGAAACAGCAATCTTAAGCAACCTGCTCACCATCCGCTGCCTCCAGTTCTGTGTAATTGGCTTACTCCTGTGTGTTTCAGCGCTCCTCTGTCCACTTCTCCTCTGGAATTGTTTTATTTTTGAAGGCAACCCAGCTTGCAAAAATCCTTTAAGAGGCTTAGTACCCTTGTTGCATAGATGCTGTGTGAGCGATGATAGCGGAGAGCATATTTACATGCAGGCCACATTTACGAGGCAGTTTGGAATTCCTCTGTAACACACATTCATTAAAGGTTAATCTTGATATAAAAGACCACAGTCGATATGATACCAAAAGAGAGGAATTTGGAGAGGATGTGAGAGTGTGAGGGGAGGACAAACATTAGATTGGTTGTAATAATATTCAAAAAACCCCAAAATGCCTAAATTCTTCCCTGCAGCAAATTCTCGCATATGGAGGTAACAAAAATGCTTCTTTATGCCTGTTAGCACCTTACTGCTATATTCTTAATGGGTTTAAATGCTGTCCATTTTAAATTAGGGCAAGAAAAGACACACTAAACAATGCTATAACGTTCACATATATTATTGAGCTTTTTTTGCATTTGTAGGGGTAGGTCGAACATTGTCGCAGTTATACATAACTACATAACTGTGCTGCGGAGGTACTAAACTATTCATTGTACCATCTCCATAAATTATCATAATTACATGAGTGCATGTTTTATTTACTGGGCAGAATGTGTTTAACCTTGTCTCTTCCTGTTTGTTCACAGAAAGCACAGGCAGGGCTGAACTGGCAACATTTAAGGATGGAACGAAATCATGGGGGAATGCTCATATGCCACACAGAATGGATAATAAAGTTTTGAACTTTTAACTTAAACCCCGCAGCCCTTTCTTTCATTCTTTGGCATCACTTCCCTTTCCTCAAGTAAAAAAAAAAACCAAATAAATAAAAAATAATGAGTTGTGGAAATGTCTGTCTTCACTGTGGAACTACATGCCCAATTTCAGAATTTCAGAGGTGAGCTTATGTAGGAGGGATTATACGTTGTCATACAGAACCGGAAAATTCGCTGGAAGTTCCTCTGTGATCCATGACGCACGCACAAGTACACTCATTAATATCCTATGACCAAACCTGGTTCTAGAACCATCTATACTCGTTTCACCTTATAAGGTCGATCAGGTTACTTAGCTCACTTACCATTTAATCAAAGGGGACTTACTGCCGAATCACTGTAACTGTGCTTCCACTGCTGGGCCAATCTGAACAGGTGCAAAAGTGTAACAGTGTGCAGTGTGCTTTGCTTCTTGTGTTTCTGGTGATCCAAAAATCTATTACTTTGTTCTATAGATATATATATATATATATTTATACACACACACACACACACACGTATATATGTAATAAAATGTTAACAGTGCTGAAAGTTAACATCCACCAAATATTGGTTCTGCCAGGAGAAATACCTAAATGCGAGTTGAGTAAAAGGAGTGCTTGACTAGCCAATGTAATGCACCTTCAGAAATCTGACAGCACCAGTCAGACGGCAGGCAGATCAAGTTCAATGATCATATAAATTACACTGTTCCAACCTTCAGTGATTCCTGACCAATATTCCATATTACATCTTATGTCAGTTTAACACAGTGGTGGCTGTAAGTTGTAAGAGTGAGCACCGTCATATTCCTAAGACTGCTGTAGCCACATATTGCTGCTGCAAGTCTGCAGAAATAAGTACCAAAAAAAGAAACAGAACACAAAAAATAGTAATTTTACAGTCAGTCAAACAGACAGGGACACAATTCGTCCAGTGTCAGACTCTCCTGGCTACAGGCCAAAATGGAGCAGTCCTGAACCTGCCAAGGTCAGACATTCTGTTAAACAACTGCGGTGAGAGTTTAAAGAATTTCATCAAAAGATTCTTCTCCAGATTCAAGTTTGCTAGAAGATGAATGAACGCCCTTAAGCGGTTTTGATGTTTTCACATTTTTCATTAATCCTAGAATCCTGTATCAATAAATGAACGATTTATGCATTTCTAAACATAACTTAATGCACCCCAGTGTGTGACGGAGAGAAAGTTCTGGGGAAGGTGAAGTTAAATTCCAACAGGATTAAGAGAAAAACAGATAGATTCTCGAAAAGCCTCAGGTGTCCATGGAAAGTGATACCCATTCTGATCTTCCTTCCCACCAAACAGAGAAGATTTAATTAACGGCCCATGCTCATCTCATATTGGCCTAATTAACATAACTGCATTGTAAATGTCAGGGAGAATTTCTACATCTCAATTCATTAGCAGCTGCCACAGTCACCCAAGGCTCAGGTTGCAGGCGATCACAGAGAGGCACGGAAAATACCAGGCTCACGAAAACACTACCCCCAGATAAATATAAACGCGCACACACACTCACACACACACACACACACACACGCACACTCACACACACTCACTCACACACACACACACACACACACTCACACACACACGCACACTAACTCACACACACGCGCACGCACACACTCACACACTCACACACACACACACACACACACACACACACACACACGCACACACACACATGCGCTCAGTATCTTACACACTCACACATACACAAATACACACACTCACTCAGTCTCTCACACACTCACACACACACATACACTCAGTCTCTTACACACTCACAGGCAAACACACACTCACTCAGTCTCACACACTCACACTCACTCTCAAACACAAATACACATGCAGACATACACACAAACACACTCACTCACACACTCACTGTATTGCACATTTACATGTAGTTACACACTCTTTGTCTCACACACTCAGGTGCACACACACACACACACACACACACACACACACACACACACACACACCCCTCTAGGTGAGGCCAGTAATCCTATATCCACTCAGCCTTCATTAGCAACAGAAAGACCTTGTATTTACTATGACTGCTGCTAATACGACTAGTAATAACAATGATAATAATCGTCATCACCAAAATGCAAAAGAGAAGCAACCCTTATGTTATATATATCATAGTGTGTCATTCATACAGCAAACCATATATCAAAACATATATCTCTCATCAGAAAGTTTCATTGCAAGGATGACTTTTTTCCACCTAACTTTGGGCCAGAAACCTGAGAGTGCACTTGCCCTATATTTATCGATTGTAAACAAACACCGATCTTTCCGCAGAACTGGGACCATCACAGACCAACACCTTGGTGCGTGTGGTCCTAACGATGCCATTCTGGAGCACATCTCAATAACAACCAGGGTTAAGCTGCGGCAACACGGCGAGAGATGGCAGACGGACCTCCCTGGCCTTGTAAATGATTGACTTCGTTTGTACCGGTATGAAGTCTGTTTGGTGGTACGTCTATGACAGACATACACATCTGCACTGATCGGGCATGAAAAGGGCATTTTAGATATAGCAGCTAATATATGACGACTGAAAGAGTGCAACGATACCAGCGCTAACGGCAGCTTATTAATCATCCAAAATAAATAAATGAAAAAACAACAGTTTGTCTGCGCAGAACGGTGCAGGGAGCACAGAAGCGGCTCGATGTTTATGGAAGTCTGCGGTGTTGGGAGGACCCCTACTGTTCCAGATCACTCTCATCAGATGAAACTGTCGGCACTGAGACGTCTCTAATCTTGGGTTTATATTCTCTTCCCTGTACTTGACATTTTGTATTGACTGCCGTCACATCTCTGTGTCCCTATCATCTGACGCCTAAATAACTCAGTCATATTTCGGCTGTTTTCGCAGCTGATTTGAGAGTTTTAGACAGCATCGCTCAGAGATGGATCCCAGATGTCGGCAGTATATCCTGACAAAAATGGAAGCAGGTAAGCTAAAACCTTACATCTGAAAAACACCTGCTTCAAAAAATTCAACAATATACATATTTTGTGTCCATTTCCTGTATTCAAGATTAGCTGCAATTCTTACATGCAACTTATTATATTTTATATGCAACTATTGTGTGTTTTCCCATGTTAGTAGAAAATGTAAGATGCAAAAGCACCCGACTACTGTTTTTTCTTGAAAAATCTAAATTATGTAGATTTAGAATTAGCAATTAAGACAATATAATTTGTTTTTTGGATCCAGAATGTGCTCTTGTTCTTTATATCCAGTGGATCTGACTGCAGCTTGAGACTAATGTACTGTGTTTTGACAACTAACTTTTTTTGCGGATCATGAAGTTTCTCATGAGTGGAGAATTCTGCTTGAATTGCAAAGCCATTGTTTCCAATTCGCCTTTTGCGCTGGTCCTTGCTAGCGATGCTAGCACGACAGGCACACTGGCAAACCACATCATGAATCATTCGATCGAGCACCCAGAGCAGGATAAAAGACAGTGGGCTAGCGTGCCTGACGAGCAACAGGTGTCTAACGATGTGACTATCCAAGCCTATTCATTCTGACCACTGAACAGATCTGGGATCCAACCATGGGTCACAGTCAAGTAACACGGTTATTATGGCTTGGATAGTCACAGGTATTGAGGAGCAGAAAATTCTCTGGTGGTTCTTCTTTAGTGAATGTACACTGAGGAAAAGTTTGCTGACCCAACCAAAACCACCGTTAGAAATCTGAAGACAGGCCTGCAGGGAGCCAATGCAAACAAACACTGCATGTTTTCAGAGATTTAGCATCTAGAGTCAAGACTGGGGTTCAGGTAACTTAATACCATAGCTTGGGTGTGGAAGAAATGGTTACTGATCAAGAATAGAGGGCTAACTTGCTAACAAAGTGTGAGCCATACTATCAACATGCATGAGAAATGAGTGCCAAATTTCTGAAGACATACAAAGCTAACGTTTTTTCTAAAAATAGTAAGTGCATATATGATAAGGTTAAATGCATTCAGCAACAACAATGAAGTAGGCTATGGTTCCGTCATTTGATCAAGGTTTTTTTTTTTATTTCCCGCATTGATTTATAAAACAGAACAGCAGTTAAAAAAAGAAATCAATTTGTACACTCAATTGCTGCAGTTAGGTTAGACACAGTTTAATACTGCCTAGAATGCTGGCCGGGAACAGAGTGAACCGAAGTCCAGGGCGTGGCTTCCGGACAACAAAGAGCACAACATGACAAGAGTTTTCCCTTTTTTCAAGGTTCTTGAGAAATGTTAGGTACAACATTAAAAAAAATCAACAGCTGACGATCCTGGAGTCCCTGTGCATTTCACAATGTGCAAAAATTCCTCTAATCTACAGGAAGATATTTACGTTTTAAAGCATATGTTAATAAAAAAAAATAAAACTAAACCTTAAGAAAATAAACAGAAAATAAAAATAATGAAAACGGTTGTGGTTGAATTATTCTTGATTCATACTTGCCTCTTTACAGTCAACACTCACAACAAACACCAAGAAAAAAATTAAAAGGCAGCCAGGATCGGAATTAAATATCTACAAAATCTTGCATTTTAACAACCTAGCTATGTACACTTTGTACAAAGATTTCAACACAAACTTACATCTTTTACAAAAACCGCCTGATGACAACAGGCATATTATATTACAAGACAATGATTTCAATCAGTTGTGACAGGTTCATTATTTTATTCCACCCCCCCCTCCCGGACTGTGTTTCAGCTGGAATCCCAGAATGCAACACTGCTTGTGAATGTGTTTTTGTTATGGTTGCTACATTTTCCCATAATGCACTCCACACACTGCACCACACGTACCTTTTCACCCTCGGTAGCCTTGTTTATTATGGCTTTAGAAATACTGGCTTGAATTTGAAAAAAAAAAAAAAAAACATTCAGTGCAAAAAAATCCCAAACCATCCCCCCCAACCCCCAAAAAATAAAACAAAAACAAAAAAGCTAATGTGTACAAAAACGTACAGGTGGTGAAGTACAGAGATACGTCATGGCACCTGGAAGGTGATACCTTTCAACAGAGGGAGCTTTTCTGGGCGTTGCACACTGCAGCCGATTCACAGACCTGCGTTCACATCCGTCTGGTGCCTCAGCTCTCTCCTGGAGCCACAGGAAGACTTTCTGCACCAGCGCGAAGTGCGGGGGAAGTACAGTCCCGGTCCTGCTTTTGGACCCAACCGCTTGCTTCCTGGAGCTCGAACCCTTCCAGAAGCTTCCCTGCCGAAAAAGCTGTCAAACCAACAGGACTGAGAAAGACGATGGAATGCCAATCGCAATGGAGACTTTGGGGAAATAATCGTTTTAAAAATTCCACAATTAGTTTAAAAATAAAACAAACACTGCAAAATTTGACGTTAGGTGCCTGCTTAGCCCTCTGTGGCCCCCCTCAGAAGGGCCTGTGATTGATCTTTGATATTCTCCATCTTCGATAAAAAAAGTTATCGAAAAATAAACATGAAATTAAACATGCTTTCAATACACTGTGTATGCACGGATTTCATATTGGCAGAGCATACATTTCAGGTCATCTCATCCAAGACAAAATTATGCGGAAAATCCAAGGGACGACAAAAAATAATTTCTTTCCTTTCCAATAAAAGTGGTCAAAAGTCACACAGTCCATGTCTTTTGGATGGCCTCATTATATTATCTCATTAATAACCAAATCATTAAGGTAAATATTAGTGCAAAAAAATTTAAATAAAGCAAATGCTTGGCACTTAACAAAACGTATCAATATGGGAGTTCTGGACCATGTGGATAAAAGGGGACTCTTGACTCTTGATCCTGTAAAGTAGAGGCTGGCTGTTTGGCGGAGCCGGCCGGCGCTGAACGCTGATCTCTCCCCAGCGGTGTGGTGTGGGAATAATGGACAGTGGGGGCCAGTCACATGCTCGTTTACTCCCTCATACTCCACGGTCAGTTTGACCTTCGGGCAGGCGTCCAACACCACGCTTAACACTCTTGGCATCCGTACAATTCCGCTTGACATGCACACAGTATTATAATGAATATACAAACAAAACAAAAATATATATTCATAGAGCCAAATTCATATTCTCCCTTTTCATTGTTTGTGTTTTCTTTTTTTCTCATTTCGTATCGGTTTTAAGAAGCAGCGTATCTGATTAACAATGTTATGGTCGGTCAACCAGCGAGATCTGATAAATTCGCGTGTGCAAAAACTAAAAAAATAAAAAATAAAAAAATATCAAGATGCTTCATGCGAGGCGTTAACTGCTTTCAGCTGAGGTGGGATATAAATGGCATACCCTTTAATTCTGCTGACTATGGACCTATCCGTTTACTGTGTGTGTGTATGTGTGAATCTGTGTGTGTTTGTGCGCACGTGTGCGTGAGAGAGAGAGAGAGAGAGAGTGATTGACAGGGGAGCCCTGATAACATTAATGAATTGCTTGTCAAAGAAAAGCGCAATTTGTGAGTAATAAAAATACAGGAATCAGTGTGTGCTCTCTGTGACTGCCTAATCACAACAGGCTTGCTGTCTGCAGGCAGTGATTTTGCAGGTTTACTGGTTACACTGGGAGCCCTTCCCCAGTGTGGCACTCTTGCATTCCTGTCCCCAGGGCTGGATTTAGCAAGGGCTGTTTCAGTTCTTCACAGCGACCTTGCTGGAGTCCCATTCCTCCAGCTCCTCCTCCTCCCGCCTGGTCCCCTGTCCCACCCAGTGTCTGTGGGGCTCAGACCTGAGTCTGCTGCTGGGTCTCGATGTACAGAGGGTGGGGCCCCTCAAACCGGAGCTCGTCCACACTCTCGAAGTCGCTGGTGCCCGCCTCCGAGTCATCGAAGCCGCACGTGGCGGACACGTCGGACGAAGACGCGTTGGCGGACAGGCGCATGGTCAGTGACATGTTGTCCAGGTTCTCCACCTCCAGGTCGTTCCCGGAGCCAATGACGAAAGTGCTGAACTCCTCCCCCCCGCATTGCCCCTCCCCCGGGAACTGATGCGGCGGCAGGTATTGGCTAGGGTGGAAGTGGGGGCGGGCCCGGCCCCCGCTGCCACTCAAGGTGCTCTCCACGGAAACGGGCTGAGTGGCGGGCAGGGTGTCGTAGTGCTCCGGATATTCGTCAGGGAGGGGTGGGGGCAACTGGTCCTGGCTCAGGAACTCCTCCTCTTGGGGCGGGGGGAAGTCGCTGTCGATGTCGTACCCCCCCAGGTAGTAGTCGGTCTCCAGCTCCCGGGTGCTGCCCCCCAGCCGGGTGGAGGACGTGTCTCCGGCCTCGTAGCTGGGAACCTCCTCGATGTCTGGCAGACGCGAGCTTGGCATCCAGTCCGATGTGTCCCAGTGGTACGCTGGAGAAGAGAGGACAGGGGTTAGCACAGGTCCAGAGCGTTTAAATTAAACAGGCGCTCTGCTCCACCAGACTGTCCGGTCTACAAACACCTCACAGACAGCACAAACACTGCTCCCTGCTTTAAGACAGACGGGTGGGTGAAAACACCCACGCGGTCCTACAAACAGGAAGCTAGCTCTGTGCCGATGTTTATTTCACGGTTTCGCATCATGCAGGAGTTACAAAACATGCTGGTGTCAAAAGGCCAAGCCTTGAGGTCAGAGGTCAGGGGTCAAGCTGTGACAATCAACACGTCATCGCAAATGTGAGACACATCCAGGTGTTAACACAGGTGTCACAAGCATCGAACACTGTGTACAAAACAAAGCAAACATGCACAGCGAACGAGACAGACGGACTGAGGACAGACATCACACGTATCGGACACTTTTTCAAGGACAAGTCCAACAAGTTATCAAGACTTCTTTTCCTAAGTGAATTCTATTTGATGGTTCAAAAGCAAATTTGGTTCTCTGAATTTAGAGTTGTAATTAATAAATAAATTCCAACAATAAAAACAAAAAGCTCAAGAAGTCTTTTAACCAGACATAAGAAACCTGTGAATGTGAGCAAACAGAAAACAGAAAACAACATATGATGTAATGCAATGCTGTGGGACAAACAAATCACTGCAGGCGATGAGAGAAACCGAGTGGGAAAAAAAGAGACAAACCGAGTGAACCGATGACATAAGCCAAACCAGAGGAGTGGACAGCAAAACGAAATGGAGCAGGTGACTGGTTTGGGTAGCGGGTTTGAGAGGACGAGCCAACGTTAGACACCTCGGCCCGGGTAAAAGGCCGACAGACCCCGGGCACACGGTTTTCGCTCTGGTCAGCACAACGAGGATTTTGGGTCAACAACACACATGCATGTGGGGGGGTGGGGAGGGGGGGTGAGGGCTGGTTGGATTAAATCACAACAAACACTGGGGTTTGGGGGTTTGGGGAAGTACACAAGCATGAGCGCACAGATGAGAGAGTCACCTCTGTTGTAGCTCTGCCCCTGGTCCAGGACTGACACTGGTGTGTGGGAGAGCAGACGAGAGTAATTTAGTGCTTGTAGACAGGTGGGGGGGGGGGGGGGGGGTACAGTAGGGGGGCTGGTGAGGTACGGCACGCTGGCCAGGCCCACAGCTGGTGTTTCTGTCTCCTGAGAACTCACAGGCTCCTCTCCGGTTACATGAAGGCAGTGAAGAAAGGCTTAACCCTTGCGAGCGTGCTCTCTCTGGCCGTCTCACAGGACGGCACTGCTGGCCGCCAGGGGCCCGCTATCCGTTCACAGATTATTTCCTCTTTTCTACCCTGCTGGAATGGTATTTTTCTCCCTCTCTCGCGCGGTTTTGTTTCTCAAGGTCAGGGCTAATGAGAGGAATTTGCTGACCCGTCGTCGCCTCCCTCCTAATCTCCAGCCTATCACTCTGTGGCGAAAGCTGCTCCTAAACAGAGTTCCGCTCTTTGCTCTGCCCTCATCCTCACAGGGAGGGGCCGGCGAAGTCGTCCGGCCCTCACCCTGGGGTGGAAGAACGGCTCCCATCAAGCCGCCACAGAACGGTATAACAGTTCTCTGCCCTGAGCGAGGACCAGGCCGGGCCTGCCAAGCGACCGTGCGGTAATGCTATCTTCCCCACTGTCAGGGGTGCGGCGGTAAGGGAAGGGGGCGGGGGGGTGTGGGGGCACTGTGAGAGTCAGAGCCTTCTGTAACGCTGCCAAAAAACGCAGACAGCCCCCCCGCGATGCGAAAAGGCTCCCTCCACTGACGACAGGAGAGCGGAGGCCCCCACCCCGTGCCCGTTACATGATGTACATGGCAGGGGAGCGCGTTACTGTCTGCCCAAAGCAGAGCTAGAACGGGCCGGGGGAAGGGAGGGGGAGCAAACTGACCATAAACACAGAACATTTTTAAAAATATTAACACGCTTGACATTTCTATTAAGCTGAGTATGTGACAGAAATCAGGCTGAAATAGCTTTCTTTGATTTTTAACAAGGGAGTCAAACTATTTTTTTTTACTTACTAACCAGGTTAAACTTGTAGTTTATAACACTACAGTGACTTTCTTTCCATTACTGTCATTTTATGACTTTGCATTTTTGAACTGCCCATTTTCTTCATTAAAAGCTGTTTTAACCAGACAAACTGGCGGTGAAATTAAATCAGTATTCAAACGAGCACGTCTGAAAAACATCACAGAAGGAAGCAGAAACTGGACTGGGAGCACTGTGGCTTTTAAGCCTGAGTTTGGTGCATGGAGCACGGGAACACTTATGTTCAGGTCAAACGCTTTGGAAGAACAAAATCTGATGTACCGCACTGTGTAGCATTTCACTTCTGATGGTCTTTTAGACTCACGACTGTACAAAAAATAACAAGATTCTGTTGAGAGATGAGGAGTCTGTAGCATATCTGTACTGGGGAATACACAGAAGCAGAACAATAAAGTCTGTACGTGTTTTGAGAGCGCATAGACTGCACTGTATGGAGACGGGGTGAGAAAGAGACAGACTTTGTCTTTAACAGCGAGAGAGCGGCGCGCTCTTCACCTCCGCGGTGACCTTTCTTTCAGCCTTCAGCGTAAAACAGAGAGGATGCTGGGCGCAGAGATTAACATCTCAGACTCGGCCCGATAAATCTCCCGCGCACGGGGCACCCCGAAACAACCCAGCCGGGAATACCTGCGCGCCGTACCCACACCTGCGCAGCAGTAACACTTCTGAGTACCGCTAACAGATTAGCGTTTAGCGACAGACAGTCCTCTGCTCTGGGTATCCTGATCTCAAACACATCTACATGGATGGCACATGCGTAGGCACTGCACACCAGCAATCACTACATTTTCCAAAGCCAGTGCTAGCAATATCCTTTAAAAAACAACAACAACAATAATAATAATAATAAAATAAACAAGTAAAAAAATAGAGGAAACTTTTTATTGAGATGAAAAAAGATGCATGCATTTCAACAGGTGTAGTGTCCTTTGTATGTATGTAAGAGAGCATTCATTTTGCATGAGTGGAGTCAGAGAGGATCGGGGCTGCGCAGACGTTCGGCAGGGGAAAGGCTCGGAAAGGTAAGGACTGCGCAGACGTTCGGCAGGTGCATGCAGGTCTCAGGTGCGCTGGTTTACCGCGCTGTTTCTGGGTGGAGCAGAAGGACAGGGATGCTAGGGGGGTATGAGTGGTGGGTACGGGAGGGGGGGGGCGGGGTGGGAGGGGGGGGGTGTGTGTTGTCTAGGTAGTCATGGTAGCTCCCACAAAAACAGCCCACTAAACCTTCTGCATTTTTGCCATGGCCGTTAGTTGATCCCTTAGCGGTCGGCTCCTAAAATTGCATGCATTCAGGCCTGGGGAACAATTGGTCCCACTGTATCCCAGAGGACTTGTTCTTTAGTAAGTATAGACTAAGCTGCAAGCCATCATTCCATTTTAAACTCAAATACTGTATGCCCATGCTATTAACAGCTTCACGGGGCTCAACTGTTTCCATGGCTAGCATTTCAAAATAAGTATTTGAAGACAGTTTTAAGAGACAGCATCCAAGAATAGTCTTGCATATATTCCAGATGAAATACAGTAATATTTTTACTACAGTAGTACTATTGTACTACAGTTGGATTCTGTTCATTTTTCTGTCTTGTGTAACAGACAAGCACAATAAAGAAAAATAATAATAAAAGTGAACTGAAGAGAAGATACGAGTACCTTCGTTTTCAATTGTGTCGACTGCATCATTGACCAGTCGAATGACGGTCACTATGGAGGCTTGTGGAAGGAGAAAAAGGAGGAGGAATAAGATGGAGACATGGTTTCAGACACATTCATCAGGACCAGAGCAAGTACCAAATATGACCTTTGACCCTCCCCAACCCACCAATCAGTAAATTCCCAACCTGAAACAAGGGCTGTCATCCCATGTTGAGCCATAAACGCCACACTAGGCTTGGTTTGGTGGGCATAGGTTAAGTGTTTGAACATGGCCTTTCACTGTTAATCCTTACCTGGTTGGACCATGAGCTTTAGGAAAATGACTTACTTCACAACTGTTTGACTTGACTTTTTAAACTCTATCACACTCATGTGTGTAGAGTACGCTCACATTAGCGAGCAGATTCCCTAATCGGTGGGGGGGGGAAAACCATACCGATGCAGCTCCACATACTATTCCCATTTCAGACAGGTGGCATTTTTTAAAGACACGAAGTGCCCTTGTTTGCATCTACCCCTCGGTGTAAATTCCAGCCTATGATTACTGACTGATTACCCTGCTGCTTCATTAAACAGGCTGGTGCAATGAACGGCCCAATGTACACAAGCCCAATCTCTTAATACATCTTAAGACACAATAGGATGCATACATGTGGCCTGCCATGGGAGTTAATAGCCACTGCTTATGTGTATGCATGCCCCTGAGTTTGCATAGTGATGGTGAAGGTTTCCATTTAAATCCCAGTCAAAATCCCATAAAGGCTGATTGGAGCGGAGCACAGACAGAGTTAGCGCTCAGATCTGTGAGCGCACATGGCTGAGAATCCAGGCCTCTGGTCTGAAACGGCTGGCGTGTGTAAGTAACCCACCCTCCCCCCCCCCCTCCCCACTCCCCCACTCATGTCCTGCCTCCCTCTTGTTGGTCCCTGTGGATTCTCTGCATTCGTCAGTGGATTACATGGGGAGGATATGAGGAGCCAGGCATACAGAAAGACCCCAATAAAATTAGGGCCAACATGGAAAACTTATAAAGACAAACAGACAAGAAAAAAAAAACGATAATAAAACCAATACAGAAATGAAATCAAGTTTCAAAGGCGGTTCCACCACACACTAAGAAAACAAAATCACAAAAAGGAACAAAAAAGAAACAAGAAACAAACAAACACAGAAAACAGACCCTACAGCTATCACATTTTTGGTGTTGACTCTTCTGTTGTCGGAGCATGAAGTTCTCTGATTTCTAATTTGTCGTTGCAAAAGTCTCCGCTCTACAGACTCTTTTTCATTCCATTGGCTCGTTGCCTAATCGCTGTCCAGCGCAAGCAGCCATTATTCACAGCAGCAACACCTTGGGCTGTTACAGAAAACAAACTGTTCAACGATCTATGACTGCCGCTTTCTGAGTGTTTATGCAGATTGCCTGTGCTTTAGAAACCGTGTCCAATACGATACGCCCGCATGATCAAAGGTTCACACAACATCGAGCGTTACTCTTCCTGTGGTCGGCAGGTGGCAGGTGGTTCTGGGGTCATTACTTCAGTCTGTCTGTCCTGCTACCTGTGGATCCTCACAGTTGGTATTTTACAATCTTCGGCCTTTGGTAAAGTGGAGTAAATTTGACTGGTGTTTATTCATCCGAGGGAACAAAACTCAGCCTCTCCTAATACATAATCTAAAACTGCTTTTGTAAATAATTAAATTGTTTTCCTGGAACAGCCCAAGGTGTCCTTGCAAGGCGGTGAATTTTCAGTGGTGAGCATGACGAAGAAGATGATCATCATGAAGAGGTAATTCCGCTGCTTCCTGCGATGGACTTAGAGGACAAATCTCTGTGCCCTGCTACTAGCTAGCAGAAGGTCACGTTTTACAAACTTAAAATATACAGATATTCATCACAAAATGGCCTATAACTTATGGTGTCACTTGCAAACAGGAGGCTAGCATTGATATGACTGAATATAAACAGGAGTGAATAAGCATGACACTAGAAAACTGGCACACAATAAATGCCTAATCTACAAAGCTAATTCATGTTGAGACCTTTTGTTTATCTTAGCGTTACTGTGAGGCTTCACCAAGCTGAAACTGTGCACCATAAAACCCCACACGTTCCCCTATCAAATGTGATTCATAAAGTATTCTGCCTGTACCTTAAAACATAACACAGATAATGGGTAGATATAGACATGTCAGTGACTAAATCATAATCTTTAATAATCACAATCATTTAAAAGACAAGAAAGATTAATTAAAAACAACAAGTTTACCCATCTCGAAAAGCCTAGTTAATATTGGTTTTGAAGAATATATGAGCAGGATACCAGGGGAAACAGTCCTGGCTTTGACAGGGTTTTTGGTTTGATGTGGGAAATTTGGGCGTTAAAAGTGCTCCAGCAAGGCTGGTGATGTCAGAGCTCTGGATAGATTTGTCTCAGCGTGTGATGGGTGGAACAATAAAAAACACAAAAAGAGGGAGAGTTATAATGACAGGTGCTTCATTAAGTGCACTCTGAGTCAAAGGCGTGAGGAAAACACGGCTCCAACGGCTCCATTCATTAAAGATATTTATGCAATCTAGTGGAGCAGCAAATTAGGCCCAAAACAAAACAACAGAAACAAAACACCCCCTCCCCCACCACAGGGGACTTTGACATGGGAATCCCCTGTAGTCATACCAACAAAATCATTAAAAAAAAAACATGTAACATGAAGCCCCGTGTGAAAATGCACAACAGAAATGACGTAAATGCAGATCCTGAAGTAAGAATTAACACACTCAGTCGGAAACACTATCACCAGTCCTTTCATAACGCCACACAAACAGTGATACTCTTAGGTCCTTGTAGGAAGTTAAACCATTATGTATGTGTGTACCATCCCTTGCTACTGTTTGGGAAAGCCTTATCTGGTAGTGATCAAGATCACAGCAATGTGAAGTCAAAAAGACAATCGTCGCAGGATATGATGTGGAAAAAACAGACAACCAAGTGACTGCTCTAAGCCATCCTTTGAGAACCTGCAACTTAGCAAAGAGCTCATAACAAACCCAGCCTGAAGGACACTCTTCAATAAAAATGTCATGCTTAAAAAAGAGACACGTAATAATATATGCCAACTACTGCGATGGCACACACACAACCTCCCACACACACACAGAAATTATGTCCATCACTATCACAAACACACGGGTCACAGTGTTTCTGTCACGTGATTTCTCTGGCTGGGCAGGATCTTCCATCAGTGGGTATATATTGTAAAGTGTCACTATTCGTGTTAACAAGACACTAGCTCTAGCCCTAGTTCCGTTTCGGTTTCTGGCAGGTGACCTGCGGAGAGAGGCCGGAGGTTCTGTCTTACCGTTGTCGTCACAGGAGTCTGACTGGAAGGAGCTGAGTGACTGGACCTCGGAGTTGCTGCCCTTGTTGCTGCCTGAGAAACAGGTGACCTCCTCCACCATGTCCACCACCTTTCCTGCAGGAGAAAGGAGGACCAAAGGTCAAAGGTCAAACCTTCCCGACACAATACATACACAGCCTGTATCATAGCCGTTGCTGCCAACTTCCTGCAGACCATAATCTTCCTAACTTAATGTCAGACACGCTAAATATGGCATTGGTGTAGAAAGAGTTGTTTTAAGGGTGTGAAATTCAGTCTTCTACTCTTAATTACCCCCGATGCGTTTTGCCTACCCATGTATGAGAGTGTTTTTGTGAATATTTCATGCTATGGGAGATACCTCACTCCGCTGGAACGACGCACAATAACAGACGACCATGAATACCGTAATTTTCCTCATTATGGCGCAATGCAGAGCACTTCCGTAACTTGAAGACAAAACAAGCGTTCTTTCGTTTTTTTTTAACTCAAAGGTCTACAATGAAAACTCAGGGGAAGCAGAGGATCTATCTAATTAAAATGAAAAGCCTTATATACAGGAAAAAAATTCTCTAGGTAACCACATAATTCTTTCCATTATGCATAAAATGCAGAAAATGATAATAACAATAATAATAATAAATTGATGAAATAAACAAGAAAAACTTCTTCCCAAAAAACTCCTTTCCCTGCAAAAAAAAAAGAAAAGAAAAAAAATTCAATTTCCTCCCAGTCCCAGGTGAGTGTTGTTGTAAATGAGGCTTTCTGTAATAGGGCCCTGGCTGTGTGCTGACTGCCGCGCAGCCTTTTAGAGTTGAGTCATTTTACAGCGCGTGCTGAGTGGCAGCTTGTACGCGGTTAGACAGCGGTCTGGCAGGGGCACGCCCACAATCACGGCCCCGCGCCCCCCCCCCCCCCCCCCCCCCCCCCAGGCCTCCCCTTACAGACAGAGGTCGCCTGAAGGAGAAACGGCAGGAAAACGCGCCGGCACCAACTGCCATCGATCGCGGACTCCTCAGAACACCCCGGGCTGCGACACGCGTCAATCAGGACCCTCACTCTCCCAGGCTGTCTGGGTGCGACAGATATCACTCCTGCCACTGAGCGAGGGAATCTACACAAGAACCCCCCCCCAATCCCAACACCCCACCGTCACAATCTTGTGCACATCTGAGCACCTCAACTCATGTGGGGAAGACACGGTCATGGGGCTCACGTCTGATTCCCAAACACACGTCTTACCGATGACCCCGTAAAATCAGTTTGCCTGCTGCTGCATTACTGCGTTACTGGCCCATCATGAGAATTTGTCACGATTATAACAGCATCACTGTCATCATTCATGAAGATATCATGGCTGCTACCCTCAAGTTCACGAAGACAACCGCCTTCCTAATGTCAAGGCACACACTGTAACCACTGACTTGCTGTAGAAAGAATTGTTTTAAGGGTGTGAAACTCTGAATTATACATTTAATTACCCCTGATGTGTTTTCCTTACTGATGTTGGCAAGGGGTGTTTGGTGAATATTTCATGTTGTGGGAGATACCAGCTAGAACAATGCACAATAACAGACGGCTATGATTATCATAATTTGCTTTGTTGAGGTCCAAATGTAATATAATTTCTGCCATGTTTCTTAGGTGTTTCCAACTAAAGCCGGACCCAGAATAGCTTCCACCTGTCCCACACCTGCAGCCCTCCTGCCTCCGTGGGACATACCTCACTCACCTGGAATAATACAATAAATAACAATAACAGACAGCTGTGATTATCATACTTTTCCTTGTTGAGGCCCAAACATAATATAATTTCTGTCAAGTTTCATAGGTGTTTCCCACTACAGTCGGACCCAAAAAGCCTCCACCTGGCCCCATGCCCAACACTCCCCCTCACCCTCATCGCTGTCCCAGGGGCTCTTGCGGATGGAGTCGCAGTCGGATCGACAGGGCGACACGGGCGGCAGGTTGGGCGCAACGCTGCAGACCACCACCCCGCGGCGGGTGGTGAGGATCCGCGGCGACTCCGGGTGGAAGGTGGTCATCTCCGTGTGCTCCACGCCCAGCCCGTCCACCATCTTGTCCAGGTTGCTGCGCGAGTCGCTCTGGAAGCAGGGTGTGTAGGCCATGGGGCGAACGGGGACCTGCGGGGGCCCGCCCGCCTCCGCGTACAGGTTGCACGGGTCGCCCGCGCCGCTCCGCAGCGTCTTAAACTGGATCCCGTTGGCCTTGTTCAGCAGAGCCGCCGTCGCTGGGTCCTGCACCAGCGTGATGTTGTTGCGCGAGTAGTTCTTGTGGAAGACCTTCTTGCGGAAGGCGATGAAGAGCACGATGAGGACGAAGATGACGAAGAGCACCACGGCGATGCCGATCAGCTCCTCTTTGCCCACGTAGGAGTGTCCGGCCTGCATGTTGGGGACCACCACGGGACGCAGGCCGCAGTGCTGCCCTACGTACCCCGCTGTGCAGTTGCAGTAGAACGCCCCGAAGGTGTTGACGCACACGCCCCCGTTCTCGCACTCCTCCCGCTCGCACTCGTTCACGTCCTCCTCACATCTGAAAGAGAGCAGACACAGGAGTTGGTGCTTTGCGGTGGTTCCGCCCGCTGAGTCCAGTCCTGCAGGCCTTCCCGCCTTCCCGCTGCCAGGCCTTTTCTGAGCTCTCACACGCCCCTATTCTAATCTCACAGCCCCGACGCCTTTGAAGGCGAAAACAAACGCCTCTATCCTTCATTAGGGTCCGTCGCAGTGATTTGAAGCGCAGAACACGTCGTGAAGCACGTTCGGACCCCCCACTGTGAATGCCAGCCTCTGAACAGAAATATAATCTGTTCTTTCAACTCTTTTCGGGAGTTTTAGGCAGGGTTTAGACACGTTGCCAGGGGAACGTGCTTATGGTGAATTTGGATTTTCACTGAGGCGTTGGTCTATACTGCCATCTTCTGACAAATACTTGTATTGCAGCTATCTAAAAGAAAATTCAGAGAGGCAGTCGATTCTGAATTTCTAGACTTGTGGCAATGAACTGTCAATGCGACAGAAACTGGACAGAGAAGCAGATTAATAACTAGATTGATTTTTTTAACACTGTTTGTTTAACTTTGATTGATCAACGTACAGTCATACAGACATGAACACTGTGTACATAAGTCAAGGTTTGTAGGCTAACCCAAGCACAATTATAACACGCTTCAAAGATCTCCTAGCACATATTTATGTACATGTGTGTAAGTATAGTGTGTGTATGTGTGTGTGTGTATTGTATGTGTCTGTGTGTGTGTGTGTATGCACATTGTATGCGTTGTGTGTGTGTGTGTATGCCTGTGCGGCCGTGCGTGTGTGCTTGGGTAAGGGAAACTCACGTCAGGCCAGTAAAACCTCTCCTACAGCTGCACAGGAAAGCGTTTCCAATGGGCTTGCAGATCCCTCCATTCTGACAAGGGTTGGGAACACAGGCTGTGATCTCTGTCTCACAGCGCCCCCCAGTGAACTGGGAGGTGCAACTGCACTCAAAACCTGATAGACAGAAAGAGCCAGTAGAAAAGTGAAAAAGTTAAAGCACTAAACTTAAAATTAACATTCAATCACAAAAAGCCACAGAGAGGCCCCTCTGCCCTGACAAACCACCCACATCTTTTACTTCTGCGACAAATTATATTGCATGAACACAACCTTTGGAGTATAAATCCAAGACAGTGATATTTCTTTGGCACAATACCTCCCAAAAAGTGCTTGTGTGTGTGACTGATGTCAATATCAGTAGACATTAATCTGAGCATTATCCAGTAAAAACTACAACCTCTCTCTACACTGCTAAGATTCATGAAAAAAAAGTAAAAACAGTCTCAGTCTACATAATGAGGGTTTTTATCAAGACGGGAGAATTTGTTCTTTCACTTTTATTTGCTGAGGGGAAAATGCAACTTTTGAAAAACAACTAATTAGCAATGGGAGAAATACTGGAAGAGTTTTAAGGGAGGTAATCTTTACAGAACCAGCAGTGGCACTGGATTTGGTCCAAAAGAACTGGGCCCACAGTACACTAACAAGAGTACACACTATTAAAACCACACACAAACACACACACAGTCTCTCTCACAGTTTCTCTCTCTCTCTCTCACTCACACACACGCAAACACACACACACTTTCACTCTGTCATGCACATACACACATACATGCACCCACATACAAGGAGGCAAGGTCATATAAACACACACACACACAAAGAATACATCTCTGCATTGTTTCCACTGTCCGTGCAGATTTCCTTCAGTATTTGCACACGGATTTGTAATCTGTTTGTGTGGCAGAGCTGGTGCCAGCAAGCCCTGGCAGGGCTGAGTCAGGAGAGTGCCAGCCTCAACACAATGCCCAGTCTCCGGGACACAACAAAAAATGTCAGCAAACATCATTCACCGAAAATAACGTATCTGCAACGCACACATGCACCGCGATCAGTGGCCAAACAAAGACAGAGCTTCCGATAACCTTTGCTGAGGGTCAAACGTGCCAGAAAAAGACAAAGAGAAAACGACAGCCAAGACGACTCAGCTCCCCGTGACCCACGATGCTTTGCAATCGGCCTACACGTGTCAGAAATTAGCACGCGGATGGCACAAATCTGCGCACGGAAGGCCGAATCTGCCCCAGACAGAGGAGAGCAGAGCTGGAAGGACATGCCAATTCAATTAGAGAAGGAATTTCAGTCCTAAATCCAGTTGGTTATTTTGAAGGCAAAAAACACTGACATGACTGCACATCGGCTGTCAATCACCAGGGTCTGGTGCTGGAGTCTTATTGGGAAACGTGTTCCCTTCCCCTCAACCCATCGGCCCATCTGAGCTCCCCTAAGTAAACTAGTCACGTTAAATGACAGCGAGGGAGTCGATTTCCTTCGATTATTATTTCCCCTTGTCTCTGCTGCGGGATGCTGGAAGATTCAGGCAGTGAATTCAGGCTTGGGGAGGGGCTGGGGGGGGTGGGATTGGAGAAGGGGCCGACGTTACCGCCAGGTTACAGAGAACACGGCACCACGCCAGGGAGCGGCTGTCACTCTGACAGGGCTCTGAGCATGACGGAAAAGGCCGGAGGGCGATGAGGTCGGGGCTGACACGCAGCGCTGTCTGGATCGGTAATCAGCAACGCGACTGACAGAGATGGGCAGGGCGCCTGACAACTGCAGGGTCGCCCCCTGACTTAATGTGACACCAGAGATCCATTTCCAAAAGGTCCATATTCCCTAATTTACATAGCACCAGGTAGGCCTTCTTATCCAGAGACAGACAAGGTAAACATAAGGCAAAGTGTTAATACATATCTACAAAGTGACAGGAGCCACAACATGGCAGAGAATTGCAAAATAATAAGGTGCAAAACAGTGTTCACTCCTTAGGAGGAAGCAAAGTAATTACAACACAGTGAAGTAATCCAGGGCTTAAAGATGATAAATTAACTAACATCTTAGGTCGCAGAGTGGTTCTTAAAGGCAGCAGAAAGTTGAATCATGCTACAGTTCCATAAGGTTGTGCAGTAACTGAGCACAATCACTGCCGTACACACACACTGAATACTCATTCACACTGTTGTCTCAGACTGTCTTTGTTCTTTGTCCATTGTGCGCCTGCACTACTGTTATGCTGGTACATAGCGTGCATGTGGCACAGCAGTAATGTACCTGGCACAGGAGTAGTATGATAGTGGGGCCAGGTTTGCCATTTGAAACTGTTTCTGTTTCCAGGTTGTTTAACCACCGCGGCACACTGCAGTACCTGTGAACTGTACCTGACACTGAGTGTCACGACAGATACAAATGAGAATTCAAGTAAATGCAAACTAAGACGCCCACATTTTCTCTGCTTTTGGTTCCCTGTCCTTCCCAAAGGGACTCAGAATCAGATTACAAGATATAGTTTCCAAACGTTCCTCAAAGATGCTCCTTCTCACTAAATGTGTAATCTCTGGGGGGGGGGGGTGCGGATGAATGTATCCGTTGAGGATACACACCCCTGACACCCTGCGCTGGGGGTGGGGGGGGGGGTGCGGATGAATGTATCCGTTGAGGATACATACCCCTGACACCCTGCGCTGGGTGTGGGGGGGGGGGGGGGGGTGCGGATGGGATTTCTCACAGAGTCAGAACAGAGACAGTGAGCAGACTCCTGACCCTGTCTCGTGCCCATGTGAGAGCTGCAGGGTTGCCAACGGCGACTGCGTCACCGTAACAACAGTGCCACAATCAATATGTACCCCCAGGCTCTTCAGGGTTGTGACTGTTTTTATTGTTCGCTGGGACAGATTACATTTTTTTTTCCAACATACCGTGTTTTATTAAAGCAGGATGGTTACCGGACAGCCTTTGCTCGAGGCTACAATAGCGGTGGACTCCCCCTGGACTTGAACTGGCAGCCTCTGCTAGCCGCCGCTGCGCAGCCACACAATGAGAAAAGAGAGTCTGTGCCCAAAAAGCGAATGCGTAAAAAGGCGGCGAAGCTGACTGGCTGGCACGGGTACAGCGGGAGAGACGTGGAGGGTCTTTACTTGGCTGTTAAAACCGCGAACAGGGAGCTCGGGGAGCGTGGAGCGGGGCCGTACCTGGAGGAGACGGCAGCGCTGTGCCCAGATTAATTATGGATGGATCCTGGGGGAGGCCTCGCCGAGCAACAGCTCCATCTGCCTAGAATCACTGCGCCTCACTTTCCCCGTTACCCCCACTTTTCCGCCCGGAGCAAACTCACTGCTAAACTATTTATAGCCTTTTAAAAGGGAATAAACTCACATGCTTTCTGCTTTTAATAAAACAGGACCCGGTGCGCTGCACTCCTTCCCCACACCTCCGTGTGTGTGAATCACAGATATGCACAGTGTAGGATAGATGTGGTGGGTGAATAATTAAAAGGGGATTGACGAGGGGGTGTGGAATTCACCTGGATCTTCACCTTTGTTTCCTGTTCTCAGGTGGCGTTCGACCAATTATCTTAAGGCATGACTAATTGTAAGGCTGAAAAGGCCTTATCAGCCTGAGCAATGCATTATGGGAAATCAGGAACCATCCTGGAGAGAGGGCACTTTCTCTGCCGGAGAATTAACGAGGTGTAAATAAATTCATGGCGTCATGAGTGTAGCCGCAGAGTGGATGGCATCGCAAATGCATGGACCAACATGCATTCACACACCAAAACACACACACACAAGCATACCTACACACAACACACACACACACTCACTCACACACACACTCACTCTACAGACCTTTAAGAATCTTCAAGAACACATGCCTTCCCCTCAGCAGCTATCCATGCATGCAGTTCCTATAACTCACCACCAGATGGCAGGCTTGTACAGCTGCCACCGTTCTGACAGGGTGCCTTCTCGCAGGCGTCGGGGTACAGCACGCAGCCCAGCTTCAGCTCCGTCAGCCCCACCACCTCTGCGTAGCGGCTGCGCTTGTTCTGCAGCGGCAGCTCGTTGTTGTTCAGCACCACCGAGTCCAGGCAGCCCTGGAACCCGTCCAGCACCCGCGGGCCCTTCTTGTCCGTCAGGCTGCGAGAGTTCGGGGGCTGGACCTGGGCGCCGAAGTAGATGGAGCCGTCGGGTCCTAGAGGCTGGAAGTGGACGGGGGCCCGGCGGCGTTCCACGTAGCTGTCGTCCAGCGACAGGCTGGTGTAGTTTCGGTTCAGCTCCAGGGACACCGTGTGCCAGTTGCCGTCGTTGATGGGCCGCCCAGAGATTCCCAGAATTCCGGGGCTGTTGCCACAATCCAGCTGGAACCACAGCTTGCCCTCCTCGATCTGTCGAGGAGAGAGAGAGGGGTTGTGGGGGGGGGGATAAGAGGGACGAGGGAAGAATTTTAAGCAGCTTTCCCATACCTTCCCACAGCTGGACGTGTGGAGGGGATTCACAGCGCGGTACGCATCGATACCGAGCGCCGGAGACAGCGTGGGGCGCTTTGATTGGTGGTCATGTGAGATGCTCAGCTTAAAGTAGGAAATCGATGCCTCTGACAGCCTCAGATAGATCTCTCCTTACAGGCAACATGCATTCAAAGACTGTTTAAGAGTTTTGGAGTGCACCAAGAGGGTTTTTTATTCGTTTCAGGCTTCTAGGGTAGCACAATGTACCGCTACCTGCGGTGCAGCATGATACCGAAGCGCAATGATGCCTATAATCTCATCGTTTTACTCAGAAATGTAACCATTGAATAAGACGGGTGGGTGAGGAGGAAGACCGCATCCGTTTTTCAAATTCATGCCAAATTATGCCCCTTAATAATTTCATTAGCCCTGTCAATTAACATAATCTATCAGATATTCTAACCCTCTCAATAAGCACATGAATAACGCATGAATAACACATTTATAACACATGAATAACTGAGTGATCTTTACTCATAGGTAGTGTTTTGCAGTGGTCCGGTTTATGACCAAACGAGCATTTATTAGCTAATTAGCAAACTGCGATGGGGTAATTGGTGAAAACAAAACCCTGCAAACACACCCCCCGCCCCCCCAGGCTGGAGTGAGCCCGCCTCTGGCATATGGGTAAACAGTAAGCGACGGTGGAACTGTAAGATACAGTTGTGCTGTAAACTACGGTACAGCACTCTGACACACACCTCCCCGCACGGCTGACCGAGCATGCTCCCTGGCTGTGCAGGGGGCAGCATATGGCAAGCCAAATGAGACCAGAGGAATGGTTGCCTCTTTTTTTTCCTGGCAGCGGTTTTCTGGCATTTCCCAGAATTCCGAGCGATGCTGGCTCAGTGAAAGTGTCACTTTTTGAAGTGTGTTATGTGTGCAGACTCCTGTGACTTACCAGCAGAAACCAATGGCATTTTCAGGGCTGTCAACTCCCCAGAGCTGTGATGGTTTTGGAAACACACCAATCCAAATAATGTGCCATTTATACACACACACACACACACACACACACACACACACACATTTTATCTAAAATCTCAGAAATGAGCTCTCCAGGTTTCCGACAGCATATGAGGGCATACAAATAATGGTAGAAGGTGAGACAAAAGGAATGAACTGTAAAAATCCACTGATTTGGATGAGAAGATCCTTTGAAATGTCCACATTGACTTATCTGTCCGGAGACCAGAGTTAATGAAACGTTACCAAAAAGATTGATCTAACCTTTTCATAAACTTACTGTCAGAATATAATACCTATTCATCACCCATTGTAACCTTCTGACAGTGTGTTTCTGGTCTGTATGATTCTTCAGCTGTAGTGTGATAGATTACACAAGATACTTAATCTAATGGCCTTTTTTAAGATTAGGTTATCATTTCCAATGAGAAAGATGTGACAAACCCTTTCACAGAGGGACTGTGATGAGAGGAGGAATCATGGTGCCCTTACGATATCTCAGAATATTACAAGCTCTCAGGTAATACTCTGTTACTGTGAGATCATCACGGATTTCTCAGTTTTAGTGTCCTGTGAGGATGTGTGCGTGTGTGTGTGTGTGTGTGTATTTACACATGTGTCTGTAAATATCAAGCGCTTTTTAAGACTTATAGACAAATTAATCTGCTATCCCACCTAAACAGATTTAATGGACAGCCTAAACGGATTCAGGAAAGAGAGGGATTTGATTAATGTAATTACCTGAACTAAGAACTGTAACATTAAAAAAATCTCTACAGGACAGAGGGCAGATTCCACACACACTGGAGTCAAAAATAAGATCATCTATTTCAGATGTGAATGAATTTGGTTGTTGTTAAACATCCATTTCCAGGATGCTAGCTGCCAAGGTAAGGAGCATGCTAATGATTGTGAATATCAATCGAAGTGATACACGGGACAAACACATTTTCACTCACACACACACATACACAAGCTCTCACACACACAAATACACATGTATGTGCACACACATACACACAGACAAACACATTCTCACTCACACACACACACATACACAAGCTCTCACACACACAAACACACATATATGTGTGCACACACATACACACAGACAAACACATTCTCACTCACACACACACATACACAAGCTCTCACACACACAAATACACATATATGTGTGCACACACATACACACACATTCTCACTCACACACACACATAAACAAGCTCTCACACACAAATACACATATATGTGCACACACATACACACAGAAAAAAACACATTCTCACTCACACACACACATACACAAGCTCTCACACACACAAACACACATGTATGTGCACACACATACACACATACAAACACATTCTCACACACACACACACACACACATAACACAAGCTCTCACACACACAAACACACATATATGTGCACACACGTACACACAGACAAACACATTCTCACTCACACACACACATACACAAGCTCTCACACACACAAACACACATGTATGTGCACACAAATACACACAGACAAACACATTCTCACTCACACACACACAAAAGCTCTCACACACACAAACACACATGTATGTGCACACACATACACACAGACAAACACATTCACACACACACACACACATAACACAAGCTCTCACACACACAAACACACATATATGTGTGCACACACATACACACAGACAAACATTCTCACTCAGACATACACACACACACACACACACACACATACATGACTGTGCACACACATGTATCCAGGGGGATTATCTAGTGCACATGAAAGTATCATATTCACACATGCTCACAGCAGACATGACATATGAGCATTGAGTGCGATTGGCTGAGCTGCTCTCAAATTAGAAACAATGTTGTGTTTGGCTTCTCTACCTCATCAAAATCAAGGAACCTGTGAAAAGTCCAATTAACACTTGAAATGTGTGAGGGAAGAACACCTTAAATTAAATTTTTACAAGATGTTAAGGGTGGAGTTTTCATCCATCTCCTGATAGAAAGTAACACTACAAATTGTAGTTGAAATGCTGAGCCGGTTTACGTCACCTTCCCTTCCAATTAAGCGTCTTCCCTGCGAGCGTGTTTTCTGGGACGAGGCAGTTAAATACGGGCCTCGCGCTAGCCTTAATGCTCGTTACAGCGGCTAACGATGTGAAGACAGTTCTCCCCTCGCATTACCACTCAGAAACCCAACTACTGCTTATGACAGCACCTTAGAGCCACCTCATGCTGTGTGTCTCTGCAGAGCTGAAGGCAGAGATGAGGCTGCGCGTCGACTGCGCCCGGGTAAGGGGCACATTAATATGCTCTTCCAACACTGCACAGCGTAACTCATCAGTCCTCTGCTTTGCAAACTGATGGTGGGGGGGTGGGGGGGGATAAAAGAAAACAAAAACACATGACCATATTTAAACAGACATGTGACACGAGTTTGGCTGAGATCCAAGCAGTTGCATCCCCACCCTTCTGTACACAATTAGAGTTAAAAATGTGGATGGCGTGCGGCGCACTGCCCTAGTTTCTAATGTATTCAGTCACACGGCTCACTGTTAAAGCGCCTTTACACCCCCCGGAGCCGTGGCAGCTGTGATTTCACTGTGATTTTTGGCTGCTTATTGGGGGGGGGGGGTGGAGGTGAGGAACGGCAAACAGAAGGTGAGCTTAAGGCTTCAGGTCTGTGCTACATCCAGAGCGATGGAACCCCCCCAATCAGTTCATCCACTCCTACCCTGCTTCTCTCCACCAGGTTTTGAGAGCAGCGTGGGGGGTGGGGGGGGGGCAGACATTACCCCCCATGAGTGTGCACCCCCAAACGGCTGCATAGTGCACAGAGCCTGGGTGACTCCCTCCCCACCCACAGCTGCACCCACTGCGGCTCACACGGCCAGGCCAGCAGCCCCATGGCAGGAAGGGTTACCCTCCACCCCCTCTGGGTGGTGTGTGTGTGTGTGTGTGTGTGTGTGTGATAGTATGTGTGTGCGTGTATGTGTGTCTGATAGTATGTGTATGTGTGTGTGTGTCTAACAGTATGTGTGTGTGTGCGTGTGTGTGTGTGTGAGAGACAGTATGTGTGTGTGTGTGACTGTATGTGTGTGTGTGTGTGTTACGTACCTTCAGGATAGTGCAGGGATCGGCGCGTGTGTACATAATAATTCCTCGGCTCTGCAGTGTCCTGATTCTAAGGCCCAGCTTCATCTCTCCGCTCCTGCTGCTTTCAGACACTCTGTACTTTATGTAGCTGTTCCCCGCAAAGCTGAGGGAGGTGTGACCTGCACAGACAAACACACGGATGTTCAGAGGCACACACCGACGGACGGACAAACTGACGGGGGGGCGAGGTCACTCGCACGCCTCCAACCAAACAGCCAAACTTCACAGAACGAGGCTGGCTTGAGAACAGGAAGGGTATTTTTGGACTACTTAGGGTGCATTATGTAAGGAAATGAATTTCAGCCTCATCATTCAGCACGCTGAGACTGGCTGATATCTGGACCTCTTGCTGTGATTACACTCCCACACACCTACATGCAGCATGTGCGAAATCTCACGCAGTCCCAATCAGGCCAGTCCTTCCTGGCTGCTGAAATTGCGAAGCGCATTTAAACCCAAATAATCGGCTGGCTCTCCTCCAGAGCTGAAGCCCATTCTGCGGCCTCCTCTCCCCCAAGGGCCGGAGCCCGTTCTGCGGCCTACTCACCTGCACACTCCCCCAGCTTGCCTGGGGGACACTGGCAGGCATAGGGCCCTTTAGCGCCCCCTGTGCCCACACATTGCATGTCCCCTGGACAGGGCTGGTCCTCGCAGAGCTCTGACGAGCTCGGGCAGTTCCCACCTGAAACGGAGATGGGGGATGGTTTATTTATTTACAGCACACAGGTATTAGGGACAGACTAAGTCCGTGACAGTGTAAAGATGCAGGGTATATCTGGAAAGCTGATTTCCATACACAGTCCCCAGGCAAGTGAGAAAAATATAAAATTACTAAGAATTGAAACAAACTTTTCTCAGAAATGTAGAGTGTCTAAAAAAAGACTCTGGCAGATATCTTCCCCGGCTGGCTGCAGTCAGCCAGTAACTTAAAAAGGTCAGGCAGGCGGTTGGCAGGAATCAAAAATGGATAAAAAATATATACTTCCGTGTTTCCCTACCAAACGGTGCCGCCTGAAAACCAGCACAGACACATCCTCCTGCCTCAGCAGGGTGTGAAACATTGACGCTCTCTTATCACACCTTGTCTGATATTATTTTTTTTTGTACACTTGATGTTTCTGGGTACCAGGTAAATTGACCTGGTGAAAATACAGCATTGAATCTCTCCATATATCAGGCTGGTGGAAAGACATGACAAGCTAAGCGAACTAGCTGCTTTAGCAAATGCTGACGAATAAGGTAGAAGGTGGTTTGCCCACCAGACGTGACTAAATGGTGAATTCATGCATGTAAATGAAAAAAAAAAAATCTCCAGGTTGTCATATCTGAGTGCCCTACAAAGTAAGAGAAGAGAGAGAGAGAGAGAGAGAGAGAGAGAGAGAGAGAGAGATGCTGAAATAGCCTGAGGGAAACTGGCTACCCACTAAAGACATAAAGCAAGATGCACATTTACACTGCCTGGTATCCAACTGCTTCTGGTTCTGTTGGTTCACATACTGCTGGAAATGTTTTGCGTTTTTCAGCTTATTATGCTATAATACTTTGCAAATGTTGAAATTGTTGCGATATTTAATACATTGTTTTCACTGCAAATAAAGCTCAGGTTGTTTATTTACACTAGTTCTGGTTCAGGAGACTCTCCCCAAACACTACAGTACTTCAGTATCATGAGAAAATACTCACTACAGCATATGAAAAAGCAACTGATAATCACAGAGTATAGAGAGAAAGAGGAGAGAAGAAGAAGGAAAGAGAAGGTGATCCTTGTTTGACCTGACTTCAAGGTAAGATTAAATTGGAAGCAGCTTCTCGATAAGATGTAACACAATGAGAGAGGGACGGGAACAGGCAGAGAAGAGGTGCCTGAGGAAACCGCCGTTTGACTGGCCACAGAGTCGATATGGAAGTGCTAATTGTAGATTATTTTTCAGCAGATGCACTAAGGAAACTACAGGGACCTCGCTGCCTTCTTTTCTCCGCCTTCAAAAAAGGTGAATCAACGCTGGGCCGATCGAAGCTGCCATCCTCAGCCCAGGACGATGGGACGGGCTGATGAGTCAAACGCCTCGTGTGGTGAGGAGGTCAGAGTTCATTCAGGGGCTGCGTGAGGACAGCAGATCCTGCTCTTCCACGCTACAGATGAGCTAAAGGCGACATGTTCTCTGGGCCCGTTTTCTGGCTGAATGTCACGGCTAAGCACAGAGAGGCCACGCCCTCCCGCTTGCCGTCAAGGCCACGAGATTTTGGCGCCAAGCCATCTGTCTGCCAGTGTTGGGCCAATAGGTTTGGTGGGTGGGGACATCAGGCCCGTCGGTATAAGCCTATTGGGCCATTCAGCCTGTGCCGGGCTGTCAATCAATGTTGGTGGGAGGGGCCGATCCACTGTCCTGGAGTGACACATGCTGATGAGAACATTCCTCTCCACTCCACACTGTGGACGGACAGCCCACACCCTCATCTGTGATGGCACCTTTATGAGGTAGCTCTCTCTCGTTAACGACCCTATCCAGGTGACCGCTGACTCCTGACCTAAGATGGCCTGTGCGCTCATATGTGGAAATGAAAGGTGCTAAATGGGAGGAAAAAAACTGCAGAAAAGTTATCACTTAAAAAAAAAAGACTGAAAAAAAAACATGATCACTTCTCAAGATTACTAGTGGAAAATAAATCTCCGGTGAATGATCTTGTTATAAATGATTTGCAATCAGATGCAATTTGCCCCGTCGCTCAGCCGAACTGGTGACAGCTATCGGGCGCAACGTTCTTAGACAGAAGATTAAATTAAGAGGCGTGATACTCTAGCACTGTCTGGCTGTTAGAGAGAGAGAGAGGGAGGGAGGGAGAGAGAGAGAGAGGGAGAGAGAGAGAGAGAGAGAGAGAGAGAGAGAGAGGGAGGGAGGGAGAGAGAGAGAGAGAGAGAGAGAGAGAGAGAGAGAGAGAGAGAGAGGGAGAGAGAGGGAGAGAGAGAGGCAGAGGGAGAGAGAGAGAGAGAGAGAGGGAGGGAGGGAGGGAGAGAGAGAGAGAAGGAGGGAGAGAGAGAGTGAGAGAGAGAGGGAGGGAGGGAAAGAGAGAGAGAGAGAGAGGGAGGGAGAGAAAGAGAGAGAGAGAGGAGGGAGGGAGAGAGAGAGAGAGAGGGAGGGGGGGAGAGAGAGAGAGAGGGGAGAGAGAGAGAGAGAGAGAGAGGGAGGGAGGGAGAGAGAGAGAGAGACAGAGAGGGAGGGAGAGGAGAGAGAGACAGAGAGGGAGGGAGAGAGAGAGCGAGAGACAGAGAGGGAGGGAGAGGGAGAGAGCGAGAGACAGAGAGGGGGGAGGGGAGAGAGAGGAGGAGAGGAAGGGGGCCCTGCTCCTGGTATTTGATAGCCTAAATAAAGCTTTTTTTTGGTGGGACAGAGCTCTGCATTTACGGGCGTTGGGCTGAGAGCTCTGCATATACGGGCGTTGGGCTGAAATACGCACAGCCCAGTGGTCCTCATCTGTCTGCTGGAGTGGATTTCGGGCAGGGATCGATACTAACGATCACAGGGAGGGGACCACTTCGAGCGCCAGCCCCGCGCGTCCGTTTAGAAATTCAATTACGCAAAGTTGAGAGGCGGGGTGGTGAGAGTCCGCCTCCATCCGTCTGCGGGTCGTCGGCCCACTTTTGATTACTGATCACCTCACTTTACGCATTTACGAAAACCGCCCTTCGCTGCCGCCACGAATAAATCGATATCCGGCTCGGCCGATCAATCACTGTCATTGACCTGCGCTGATATGAGGTGCAGATCCACGAATTAAATCCATCACTACGCACTGCGTCAGGCGCAGGACAAAGCAGGCAATATGGAGTAGAGGTGCGCTCTCTCCTATCAGTTAATACACATCAGGATTTCACTCATCAGTGTTACGCATGAGACAGCAGGGACATTCTAACTAACACACTATTTGCACAATTTGCAAACTAGTCATTTTGTGAAAAAGCAAAACTATAAATGTTCTCAAAGTAATAACATGCATATACAATGTTACATAACTGTTATATACTCTATATATTTATTATGAAGTAAACTGCTGCAAAGAATATCTTTTTTTAGCTAGGTTCTACATGTTGAGCAGTCAATCCCTCTGCTTCATATCTGGGCAGGAGGCCGGGTGGCGGGTGTACAGTCCTAATCCTGTTTCTATCCGTCAGAAAACATTGCACATTGCCCGTAATTGTTCTGTTGTGTGGGGACGACGGGGTGAAGAATGCAGACTGTCCCCCCTGTTTGATCTGCCTTTAAAAGAGCAGTCTGAAAGCAGTGTGAGCAGGCTGAACTAAAGCCTCTGCATTCAGCAGCGTTAAACACCGGCGTTAAGCACCGGCTTTGAGCACCAGCAAAGCGGCACCCAATTTTTTAAAAAAAACCTCATTTTAGGCAAAATGATTTTCATTTTCTCCCATTTCAAATTACGGGGAATGATCATTTATGGAGTATGGGGCATGGGGAATGGTGGGGGGGGGGGGGGGGTGTTTTTAGTAAAGTAACAGAGAGCTGACTCTTTGGGGAAGTTAACTGTCACAGAAGGAAGTTTGTCTAATCCTGTGAAACGTGCGGATCGATTAAGGCCAAATGATTAACCTCCAGCGGAGGCCAAGGGGGCTGAGGGAGGCAGGAAGTGGGCGTTTGGCACCAACTACAAAAACGTCCTGGCAGGAGGGAAGCCTGACCGAAAAGTTCAACACCAGCTTTTCAGACCTCGCTGACACACCTGCCTCTACATCACGTCCAGGTGACTTGCAAGCGAGGCGTTTTCAGAGCATGTTTGTTTAATGGAGCAGGTTAGCATTTTTAGAAACTGGCACAGGGTTAAACAGATACATGTTATGGAAACTTGATAATTTTCATATGAGCTCATGTCTCCGATTACCACTGAAGAGATGTACTTGTGCCGTTGGATTCAGCTGAGAGGAAGTCTCACAGAGATCCCAGCAGTTTCCTGGTTGGTGATGCTGCCCCACATTTTGTGGCGGTTCTGGCCTTGATGCGATTGGACAGGATGGATCGCCAATGCGGCCTCATGTCTGATCCTTGTTTTTCACCTCTTTGTTTGCTGCCATAGTCTATCCCTGCTGGAGCCACACAACGTCACCCTGCCCCTCCTGAACCCGCTCTCAGCTGCCCTCCCCCTCATGTCAGTATCTGGGAGATCCGTTTGTGTGTGTGTGTGTGTGTGTATTTCTGTTTGTTTGAGTGTGTATTTGAGTGAGAGAGAGACAGAGACAGAGAGAGAGAGAGAATGGGAGGAAGCGAGAGAGAGATTTTTATATTTTTGGCATTGTGTGTGTGTGAGAGAGAGAGAGCGAGAGAGAGAGAGACAAACAGACAGAGATTAGCGTTCACTGTTGGTGGTGCACTACTCATTCCTGTATGTGTGTATGTGTCTGAGAGAGACAGTGTTCCTGTGTGTGTGTGTGTGTGTGTGTGTGTG